>JAWLRI010000348.1:260639-271315 GCA_034781795.1 Crypturellus tataupa | reverse complement strand
GTCCTTCCTTCCTTCCTTCCCTCCTTCCGTCCTTCCTTCCTTCCTTCCTTCCTTCCTTCCTTCCTTCCTTCTTTCCTTCTGTTTTTAACCATATTTACTCTTAATATTTTTTCTTCCGTGTGTAAGGAAGATGCAACTGTTAGAATATGTATTGTGCTTGAATGAAATGAAATGCTTTCAAAACTTCAGATAAGTGGATTATATGTGGGGGAAAAAGTAAAAAAAAAATGAGGCAAAGAAAAAAAAGATGTTTACAGTGGCCTTGTACTACACAAGAGAAAGAAAAAATCTCCCAAACTTGCTTTAAGAGGAATAATAAGGCAAACCATGGTAGGGTGAATAAAATACATAAATATAAATAAATAAACAGTAGGATATTCTTCTAAAAGAGTCTGAATTACACATGCTATTCTAGTCATTTCTGAAGAGGGTTTACTGGAAAGGAAGAGTAGGTAACACAAAAGGTAATATAAGAACTCACACTCTTATGATAACTGTTCTAAAATTTGGATAGGAAAATAATATTGGATTGGCCTATTCTAATTCTGTCAAAATTCTGAAAACTGCTGAAATTACTTATAATCTTAGTAAGATTTATTATGCACTAACACCAGAAAGAGTTGCATAGAAAACACTTAAAATTTTATAAAATGTTTCAAAGTATTTACACTTATGTTTGAACAATGATTCTATGACTATGTGAAATATTTATGCAATTCTCTTCACAAAGGAATAAACTGAGCTTTCAGTGTATAGATATATACAACATGAATGTTCCTGCCTTCAGATGCATCACATTTCTAGGTCACTTTTAGAAGAGAGAGCTCTTAAAGAGAAGATAGAGAGAATAAGTCCATACCGTATTACGTGCGTTTCCCAGACTCAAACTCATTTGGTCTCAGACCTTAAGTAAACTGTAGGGAACAAGGTAGGAGTGTAGATACTTACTCTTGGGCCAAGTACATATTAACTTACAGAATGGAGAAAACAGACTCACGTATGTCCATGTGACTCAAAGAATCAAAGACTCAAAGAAGGATTGGTCTGTCATGTTACACAAGTTTTCTACTGGATGACTCTCCAGCAGAATGAGAATTTTAAGAAGATATGTTTTATGTGAGGATATTTTCTACAGTGATAAATAACAAAAGGATGGTTGGTCCTAAGCCTGACTGCACCAGCTGATATCCACGTTGCTTAGTTTTAGCTCCCTATAGACCAGTTTTGTCCTGAAGAGAGCCAACTGGAGTAGCCCCTAAGAGAGCCAGGGAGTAAATTATCTTTTATGCAGTTAGAGCAGACATGGGTCCACTGTCTGACATTATTTTTTTTTTCAGTAACGTGTGTCCTGTTTACAGTTCATGTAATTGAATAAAATCTGTAAACAACTGGTTTAATATTTTGGCTGTGCTTTGCAGAGAAGGACTTGAAAGTCCTGATGCATAGCAAGGTGACCTATGAGCCAGTAATGTGCTCTTGTAGAAAAGAAGGTCAGCATCATCCTGGTCTGTGTTAGAAAAGGGTGGCTGCAGCAGGTCAAGAGGGGTGGGTGATCCTTCCCCTCTACTCAGAGCTGATGATGTTGCATCTGGAGTGCTGAGTCCCAATTCTTGGCCCAGTTCTTGGCTTCCCAGTACAAGAGATACATGGAGTTACTGGCACAGGCCCATTGAAAGGATTTCATAGAAGGAAATGCTGAGAGAGCTGGGACTGTTCAGCCTGGAGAAGAAAAGACTGAGTGTGGATCTGATGAATGTGTATAACTATCTGAAGGGAGAGTGTCAAGAAAATGGAGCCAAACTCTTTTCAGTGATGCCCGGTGATGGGATGAGAGGAGGTTGGCCAGAGAGGCTGTGGAGACTCCATCCTCAGAGACATTCAGAATCTGACTGTATAGGTCTTTACCTGCTGTAGGCAGGTAGATAGGTCAACCTGATGTAGGCAAACTTGCTTGAGTAAGGGAGTTGGATTAGATGATCTCCATAGGTTCCTTCCAACGTCATCTGTTCTGTATTTCTGTGATTTTGTCTTGCAACATAGCACCTTTCTTTCCTTTTAAAAACAGAATCGATTTTCTTTTCTTTCATTAAACCATCTACTTTTGCTCATTTTCAGTCTGCATCGAAAGCATACAAGACTAATTTTCCAGACATATATCACGTCAGTGAGTCTACTATGTAGTATACAGTAATGTCTACTATAGTCTACTATACTACTATATAGTAGTGTAACTACTATAAAAGAGGAGATATATTTGAAGATACTGACAATTAAGTTGATTCAAACTAGAGGAAGATGGACAACTAGGTGCACTTAGGATGCTTAATAGGTCAATAGTTAATATTCAAACAGATTTTTTACATTTGTGTTATTCTAGGAAAACCCCTTTTGATTTTAATAGCACTGATATCCTAGACAAAATTTTAATTTGAGCTCAAATATTTTACCTAACAGAATCCTCCCTCTGAACTAATATATACTTGTGCCTTTAGTGCAAAGAGACTTTATCTCAATTCACTTCTGAGTTCCAGTTCTCTAATATATGATCATTGGTTTACAATAATGACCAAGATTCAGGGCTTTGTAAATTCAACTTGAATTCTTTTACATAATGATGTTTTTATTTCCAGCACTCTGTACACAATACATGATAAAATATTATCCATTATTATGAACACATTAACCTATAAAATTATCTATTTTTCATGAGATTTAACTGTACTATATTCACAGTTAATCACTGCTGATTGTAGGCAAGCTTGTAAGTTTACTCATAGGAATGATCTCATGAAATCCAGAAAGCTTATTCTTGTATATAAAAGTATTCATAATGCTTAAAAGCATTTAAGATTGAAGACTGAGTCTACAGTTTTTCAATTATTCTCTTTTTTATTTTATTGCTTATTTGCAACTACTAAGCTGATATTTTAACTGACATCTTTACTATACCATTTAGCAGCAAAAATTTAAAAAGTCAATTTTTACAATAGCTTGTTATGAAAGTGGAATTACACAATATCTTTAAAATATCTTGGATTTTACGAGTTATGTGTGGAAAATGAGAAAGAAGCATAACTGAATTGCATCTCTATCCCAGATGAGAAAGTAAGGGAAGGGGAGAAGTATGCCATGAACATTATTAAACAGATTTCATCATTGCAGATTTAATGAAAGATACACTACACTGAACCTTGGTATTTCATTACTTACAAAAAAGACCCATATGCTTACATGAGAGAAATCAGAATGAGAGTGAGAGAACCAATAGCACTGCAACTCTAAGAAGTCTACAGGAGTAATATTACTTTCTTTCACTTTAATCATGTATACACAATATATATATTTTATTAAGTTAGGCTTTAAAAAAGTTAATTTCCCAAAGTGATAAGAATGGTAATTGTTTTCTATCAAGAGCAAAAACACAATAAAATGAGAGCAAAATACATCAGCTAAAAAAGCATAAAAAACTCAGCTAGTACTCAAAGAACACACTGCTGAATAAAGTATATCATTTTCTTGGCTGCAAAACAGCTTTCTTGAATAGAAAATTCAGTGAAATATATCTATGAGATAAAGATTGGATGAGAACTTCTCTGGGGTGAGGCATCTTATTGTTCTTTCCAAGCCAGTATGTAGAAGATAGGACTCTCTGTGTGTTGGTCTGTATTCTTAAACAGACTATTTGGTACGATTTTTATTATTTCAAATAATAAAATTGCTCTCCATCTGATAGCTTGAAACTGTGGTGGTCCTCTATGCTTTGGTTGGCTTCTTCAGTAGTGCTAATTGATCAATAGAAAATGTGTTTTTAGGTTGTTATATAAATCTGTTGAAAATTACACCAATTATGTTAATGCCAGGAAAAACAATGTATAATTAAAATGTTGGTGTTTAACCAAACCAAATGCACCATCCAGAACACAGTAGATCATGGATGTCCAAAGAGATAATAGTAATGCTGTTACTGGTGTATAACAGCATTAGATAGGTATTTACTGTCTTCATAGTTAGAACCACAGCATTCACCAGGTTTTTTATATTCACTATTTAGTTAACATTAATTGTAATCAGTGATAGTCCATGAGATTCACAAAAGGAATGGTCATATGCTGCTTGATGATAAGTGATATTCATCCATATATCAAGCTGCAAAACTAATTAATCACAGGGTGCAGTTGCATTGTTTCTACATGCACATGGGGCAACCCCCCCCCAAATGCAGGAGTCAAAAAGTCTTTGAAAAAATGCCAAGGCCCAGATTTGGATTTGGAGTTCATAGTTTTCTAGTTCATAGATGAGGAGCCTCATTCCAATAACAAAGCAGAATGCATCTCAGCAGATACTAATAAACAGATTATGATAAATATTAATCTGGATGAACACTAAGTGTCAAGTTATAAACCTAGATTTTTTTTTTCTTTTTTTTTTTTTCCTCTGTTGATAGCTGTGGTTAAACACAGACCATAGTCATGAGTCAGATGAGTCTCCAAACAGCCAAAAAAAATCTTAGGATATGTGAAGAATTATTTCTAATTGAATACTGAAAAATTGTCATATGACAATGATAAAGTTAATTTGAACAAGCCTGTAAAAGTAATTATTAACAAGGGATTATGTGTGTTTTCCATATAACAAATGCAAAGTTGTGACAAGTAAGGACTCTTCAGTAGAGAGTAAAGAGTAAAAGGAATCAGAAAGCACCTCAGCAATAGTACGAAAAGGTAGTAGAAGTAAAATACATATACTTCTTGTATAGGATGATTCCCCACTTCCTGGAAAGATCATATAGGATCACAGGATTACCCAGCAAAATTAAAATAACTTTAACTGTACATATTGGGAGAGATATCATCTTTGTTAAATTGGTTTTTTTTTTTTCATATATTTCTGTAATTTCTCTTTGAAATTGAAACCTTTTCAGGAAAACATTACTAAACATATTTGAATACCTCGATGGGTTTTGTTTTCAAAGTTCAGTGAACATAGTTAAAGAAATTCTTTATCACTGAGCACCTGTCTCCTCAACATGAACAGTTGACAGCATTGATTATTTATTGAATATCACATTTTTACTTGGAAAAAAAAGATTCCCAATCTGAAACAAGAAGCAGTCTTGATGCATTAAACAAGAAGCATGTACACTGTAATTTTTTGCTGCATTACAATAAAGTGACTGTTTTCTAAATGTCACAGTTTAAATTTCATGGGGCATGAAATCTATTTTTGAAGTGAAATTTAAAGCCTTTTTCCAAATAAGAAGTTTAATCTTATAGTCAAAAAACACTTTATATTTACTGACACTTTTAACCTCAGAATGCTGCCTGCAAGATGATAACACTATCTGATATACTAAAAATGAATTTGCTTTTATATAATTATGTTACAAAATATTTAAAATAGATAAGATTCCAAGGAAAATATTAATGTGCACATTTAGCGATATTTTCATTTACTAATAATAAACCTAGCTGCCCTTCATTTTAACATCTGAACATAAATACCAACAGAATACTTCTAAGGAAAATTATTTCTGGACTAATCATGGTACTTAATGTCAAAAATAATAGCACTTCACAGTAATCTCAAGAAAGCTCAACATTAAATATACTCACTCCTTTTTGAACATAATACATGTTGCACTTTCTGGAAGAAAAGAAGAACAAAGGGTTTTTTTGCATTCTAAATAGTTGTAATATCTGTGATGTTTATACAACAATGTGTAATTAATTTATTAATAATTGTTGCACTTAAAAACAGGTTTATTACAGAGACATTTTTAAAGGAATATATAAACAAAAATGAAAATATACACAGGATTCAATTATGAGTTTTCTAAAATCCAGACTAGACAAAAAAAAGAAACTCATGTACACATATTAAAAAACTATATCTCTTCAGAGGCTATCAGATCTTTATAAGAATAAAAATTATTTTACCTTTTCTCTATTTTTTACTTTTGAACATCAAGCCTGGTGCTATTTCTGACAGCAGGTTGTATAAGCAGAGCAGTGAGATAGTCAGATTTGTAAAAATAAAGATTATGTTTTATGTCAGCATAGCATACTCTCTTGGTGGAGAACACCAAGTCTTTTATTATAAAGCCTTTAATCCTCTGATCTGACTTTACCATAAAGCAGCCATATATTCAAGGATAAGACAACTGGAAAAAAATAAGCACGAAATATCAGTTGTGTTCATAGCTTTTTCTTAAATGGCAAAGTACTGGAAAGTTGCCATCTTTTCTCTTTGATACCAAAAAAAACATACTCCCAGATGCAGAAAACAGATGCTTAATTGGAAAGGAAGAATAAGTCTTACAGTTTAGAAATTAAGCTGGAATTTAGGAAACCTGGATTTAATATCTGAATGCTGCTCTACTGGTAGACTTGCTAATCTAATCAGTCTAAGTTTCCAGTGAATTTTTCAAGAATATCCCAAGAATTAACCCCAGACCCTGATCCTTTATACTCCAGATGACATAACATTGCTTCACTTGTGCTTTCAAATCACAAACTTTCAAGCCACGCATCCTTGCTTGTAAAGGTAAAACACCTACCAAATGATGTTCAGGATACCCAACACAGTGTATCGGAAACAGCCATAGCACTTAAAAATGCTGCTTAAAAATGCCTGATTGTTTGACAGTTGGGACAGCTCTTACCTTGGCAGAAGTGGGAGTCATCCCCACCAAGAGCTGAAAACCCTCAGTAAAAATGTTTTAGAGTTTCATTTCTCTCTCTAGCTAAGGGTTGACAGCACGTGCTGACAGTAATAAGTTCAGAAAATGGGCTGCAGAGCTGTCATGCTTTCATGCACCTCGTTGCAGACTGCGGTGCTGCCTGTTGGTGGCTATCGTCAAGCCTGGAGAAACAGGCAAGAGGTTGAGCACAAAAAGAGGCAAAAAGGCACAAGGTCGATTAGGCTTGATCATAGCCTTTTTGGTTGTTGTTTTCCAACAACAATCACAAATAAGTGTTTTCCTTCTATTGGTATTATTATGATAACGTATGCCACTTACACTGTTCTTGCTTTGTGAGATGATATTCTCTTAAACTTGCACAGTTATCCGCATACACGCACATGTCTTCCACAAAATTTCCTTGTGAAATGCCTGCCAACTAACAAATGTTGCTGGCACCACCACTTGCACTCACCCATTTGCAGACAGCCCCACAAGAAAGGTGGTAAGAATTTCCTCTGTCATTCCCATATGCCACTTCAGAAAAAAAATAAAATAACTATGGAAGCAAATCATCTCCCTAAATGTTTAAATCTCATCTGTATTTGATGTGAGGTAGACAAGGAGTGTTCACATGATCCCTTGTACAAGCATAAGTTTCTATTTTTTTTTTTCAAATAGTTCAGTCCTGAAGTGCTTAAGAACGGGTGCAGTATAACTGACTCTGGACTTCTACAAGATAGGCATTGAGATCTAATGCCAGAGATTCCCTTTCTGGATGAAAGACACACCTTCAGGTAATTCTCCCCAAAAGAACTACTTTAAACACTACTGAGAATGAGATGAATCACCCTCGGGAGGCATCTATTTTCCTTGTTCGTCTGTCAGGGAAGTCTGGGGTGACTAGCTCAGATTTAAGAATCTTTCAGATGCTTAAATTAGGGCAGATGAAGTTGATCCTATTTGTCCATGGTTTTAATTGGCACTATGAAATGCTGCACTAGAAACACCTAAGGACAGCATCATGGAAGAAGTATTATTTTCCTGTCAATATTGGAGACAGAGGTGATAACATGCCTGAATAATCTTTTCATTCAACATTGATAATATAGATAAATCAACCTACAAGGCTGAATTATCTGAATTTAAGATTCAGATTAATATATGTATATGTACAAAGACAGGATATCTTTTTCAAGAGCCAGATTTAGTGATAAAAGACAGTAAGGCATATGCTAAAACCTAAATACTGTAAATCCTGCAGAAAATACGAAGGTTTTGTGTTTGCAGTATATACAGAAAATATATGTGGCATGCTCTAGGATATCTGTGAAGTAGGGTAGCAAAATTGCATTGAAGATGTCAGATTGAGAAAGGTACCTTTCCATGTTACTGGAAACATTTTCAAATTGCAGTGTTGAGTTTTCACATAGGGCAAAAAGACTTTTATAATATTTGTTATCTGTTGTCTTTTCTACTGCAGTCAATAAGGTGAATGTCTATGTAAACGAAACATCCGAATGCTGAGTTGAGACACGTACCTTACAGGAGGTCACTGTACAAGCTTTACCCACACAATCCAGGCTGCAGCATCCTGCTGTTAAAATGTAAGCTGTCTCTCAAACTCTTATTTTTCCACACCATGTTGTTAAAGAAAGAAGTAAGATGAAAACGACATGCACTTTGCTGTAGATCAAAAAAGATTTGAATTTAATCCCATGAATAACCGCTTCTAACCCTGTATAAGTATAATCAGGAAAAACTGCATTTGTTCATTTTCAGAGGTCTGGTGAAAGTGAAAAGGGAAGCAAAGAGAAGAGGCATTGCAGAGGAAGCAGATAAACACAAGATCAAACTTGAGGTTTCTTTAAATCTTCAGAAAAGCTGTCTTGAGTAACAGAAAAAGGAAACATTACTTGATTTATGTCTAATAGGATGTGGCTCCATTTCCTGTCTTATACTACAGGAAGTCAGAGTAACTACTTATTTATGTCCTCATGACCAATCTGTGATGAAAGCTCTTACTTTCATTAGGCATGGTCTACACTTGGAATCTTAAGTTAGTACTGCTCAATATTCGGCTTCTGAATATAAATTACTATATAAGTATTGATATTACAGGTTTATTTTTTTTCACATTTTCTTACTTTGTGAACTTGAGAACATAACCAAAAACTGCTAATTTGCTAAATAAGCATATTGAGATAGATCCTCCACTGACTTACTCAGTTCCAATAAATTCATACTACTCATTGTCTTAAAGGATTATACTTTTCTTTCTATAGCTATAGATCAATAGTTTGACTATTGAAAATTACTTTGAAAGCTATATAGATGCTTTTGTAGAAGATCTAACAAAGATAGATCTAACTAAAAAAAAAGAATTAAAAGAATTTATTTTGTATTACTTAGAAGTTCCTTCTGCTATTGAGGTGAGGCCTGCACTTGCTTTCTATACTCCACATCTATTTACACCTAAAGACATGCAGAGTCTGTTGCTGTGTCTTTTGGTAGTGCCTCACAAAAGGAGACTATGAGCTCAGCTGGCAACTCCAAATGTTTCTTGAAATGTTCAACATATCATTGACCATAATCATTGATGACAATAATGATAAAGAAATATTAATGCCAGTGAGATCTCTCTATATAGAACAGCTTAGTAAAGTGTTGACGCGCTGTCGCGGAGCACCCCCGTGCTCAACGCGGCAGGCCGCAGAGCACCCCCCAGGCTCGACGCAGCCCTGCGCGCTCCCTGGCTGCGTGCTCTTTTTCCAGCGCTCGCGCACTGGGCCCCGGGTAAGCACCAGCCTCCCCAACCCCCCAAGGGCGAGGCTCCCTTGTTACTTACGGGCACCACCGCAGGGGAAAGGGCAGCTGCTCCGCAAGTCTGGCTCCACAGGCAGGTATGACTACCTAAAATGGCCGGACGCGTCAGGTGCGACTAACTACAACTCTACCATGTACACCCCTTAGGGGTATGGCAGAGGAGACCGGACCCCGCCCAAAAGAGGCAATAACAGAAGAAAGGGGATGCAAAAGAAAAACTGGACTGCAGCAAGGGTCTGGCAGCTAACAGCCAAGTTTATTGGGGTAAAACAGGGGTATATATAACTTCGGGGGAGGGAGAAGAGTGGGAGGTACAAGGTGGGAGCGGGTGGGGATTGGTGGGATTGGGTCGCCGGGCAGGCGACCAGGAGCGGCAACCCGCTCCTGGCCCCCACCTTTGGGATTCTAGACCCTTCTGAGGGGTGTCTAGCCACATGCAGTCAGGCAAGCAGGCCTGACTGCGCGTGCGCAGCCCTCAGGGGTCGTACAGGGGGCACCGGGACCCCCCTGTACATCTGCCAAGAGCACATGCTCTGGCACTTTTGACCCCCAAAAAACCCACTTTTGACCCCCAACATCTCCCCCGTTTTCTTTAAAAGAAAAGGAAAGGGAAAAGGTATAGGGAAGGAAAGGGAAGAAAAAAGGGGCACAACATTAGTAACAGTATTCAAACTCCCGTCCCGGCCTCACGGGGAGGCGCAACAGGCGTAATGGTTACAGTATCTCCATGAAGGGAGGCTCCATACGCGCAACGGTTACATCATCCCCAACTCTAGGGGAGGCACATAGCATAACAGTTACATCGTGGCATTCCATCAGAAGGCACCCAAGCTTACCGGTTACATTCTTCCCGGTTATCCGGGAGGCACTCAAGCTTAATGGCTACAATGTGTCGCCCATACGGGGGTTCTAAATGTAATAATCAAATAAACTTTAAACAGATGAACACCATCTATAAAACTATTTACAAAACTATTTACACTTGTGATTCCGCCTGGTTGGAGGGTGGCTCCGGAGGTTCGTCAGAATGGAATGCTGGTAGTTTGGCCAAAACCCTACATACGCAGGTTAGGATCACTGCAGACACAATCAGGATAAGGAGAATGTTTAGAGCCGTTTTAAACCAGTCTCTGGCCCAGCTTGGAATCCCCAGTTGAGATAACCAAGCGTC
>JAWLRI010000348.1:243344-260539 GCA_034781795.1 Crypturellus tataupa | reverse complement strand
TTATTAACACGTGGCAATGCCTTATATAGCCAGGTCACTTACGCCCGCTTACGTAGCATTAGGGGAGGGGCACTATCTTCTCGTACAACGCAATATCTTCCGTTCGCCAAGCCCTGCCTGCAACACTATGACTTAGAATAAAATTGTTTTTAAACTCCACATAATTGGACTTAATGCCTGAGAAGATTTGTGCACCCTAACGTCTGCAACAGATGCTTAAAAATGAATGGATGCAAATATCAGCAATGTAAGAGTTCCTTTACCACTATTACAATAATTACACAGCAGTTGAGGGAAAAGAGCAGTCATTTGAAAACTATTATAGAGTACCATTACAGCCTCGAAACTGAAGAATACTCTGCAGTCATAAATATATATAGGTCTTCCAACTTGTATTTTGCAGTCAATATGTCTCGTGCCAAAAGAAACTGATGGCCTCGTCCCTGCACTAGTGGAGCTTCACTGGGGCATATTTCTCCTAGCTTCAATAAAGTCTGGAGTTGAGGATAAATACACTGAAAAATTCTAGTTTTACATACCAAAAGACTTTACAGAAAGACTTTTGATTTGGAGAGAGATTGCTGCTTCTAGCAATGATGAACCTGGTGTGAGAGCATCAGCAAACGAGAAGTTAGCTAAGAACACTGAGTAAAATAACTAGTTTCCTTTCTTTCTTTTCTCAAACTGTTTTCTCACCTCTTTCTTGAGGAATTGGGCTCTGATCAAACTAAGATTATGTTCAACTCAAACCAGGACTAGAGCAGTGTTTGTAAAAGCCATGGTAAGGAAAAAAAAAACGTGTATATATTAATACATTTGGCTTGAATTCCTTTTGCCTAACTTCAGGCATCTAAATTTAAGTAAGTGGATGATGATTTCATATTTCTTCTACTATCAATGGAGAGAAATTTCTTGAGATCAATTTAGATTTTAGTTTTGCTGAGTTGTTCTCTGAAAATGCCTTACTCTAATACCCTTAGAGAGATTATGCACCCTTCTTGTACGCAGAAGTTAGTTGTCATACTAAAGTAGGCAGAACTGGGTCTTACTAAACATAGTTTACTTAATTAAATCTTTCCCATACCAACTTTTAAACAAACAAGTATCTATAAGACTCATAAACAAGTAAAAAGAATGACTTAGACTGTAGTCCTGAAATCCTTGATGAATCTGGTAATTAAGACCTTATTTTTGAAGAGAGTGAAATCCAGTCAAAAACCCAGGCCACTCAACAGAAAATGCTGACAAAAGGGAGGAATCCTCTTTCTCTCCTATATTCTGAACTCCTTTTTCCCATATTTAGCCACTGACTCTTTAATTCATAGAATACACAAAGTCCCCATAACAATATGAGAGCTAGACTGATGTCTTACCTATTCCAGGGAAAAAAAAAAAAAACAGTAACCATTCAACTACAAGACCACACTCCTTCTTGGATTCTTTCCTTATGACCTATGATCCACTGTTTTCTTTTCCTTTCTATTACTGGCATAGCTTCCACTAGGACAAGGAAAAATATCCCCATCTCATCCTTGCGGCATCCTATATTTTGTCCTAAATTCATAAAAGTGTAAGCCTCTATCAATCTCTGTATGCGCCGTTCCATTTTTAGAGCAGCATTTTTCTCTCAGGGATTCTGGAAGTCATTGCTGTTCCATCCTCACCTCTCCTCATCCTCCACACACAAACTTTCGGTGAAACACTTTTACTGTTCATATAGCACTGGAAAGAGTGATCTTCAAAATATATCTTCATTCTCCGTTCTTCTTAGTATAATTCATATAATTTCACTGCTTCAATCAACCTCTAATCAAATATATCTTGTCTTTCTTTAGGTTTAATTTTTTTGTTTGTTTGTTTTTTAAATACACAAGGGAAGAGTATAATTCAGGCTTGTGAGGACATTCTGGGGCTCGTACTGTGTTTGAATTTAAACTATTCTTGAACTCACTTCACATGTCCAACATGCATGTGAAGCCCAGCGCAAGCCCACAGTCCTCTGTAAGTCTTAGAGAAATGAAGAAGTTGGGTACTTTTAGCCCAATTGACCCTTAAATGAAAGCCAAAGAGTACTTTTACCTGCAAATTTAGATAGGTATGTTCAGTGAACTGAACTGATCATATTAAGTGGACATCCATTCAGTGTAGTGACAGCTTATACATCTACATTGCAGACTAAAATTTAGGTATCTTAGTCTGTGACCTGACTCCCCGTCTCCAGAGCTTAGCTAAAGGCAGCTAAAGGCATTCAATACCTCATGGAAGCTTACCCAGTTATTATAAGTAAGTTCATTTCATGCAACCTTCAACAGGCTGATTTACAGAAGAGACACTATCTACAGTTTCTCTTACTAGAATAAGATATAGCACAATTTCTAAAGTGTATTGGGCTTAACAGCAAACTGCGTATTTTCTTCAATCTACAGTTGGGAAATCAAGACACAAATCAAGTCTGCTGAGGCTCAAGTTAATATTCCAGCTTCATTCCCTTTGACCTATTTTATTTTCTTTTTTTTTTCATTTGAAGGAAATTTAAAAAGATAAAAATGCCACAATTGTACAAATACTCAAAGCAGAAACTTACATATTGCGAATTTCAGACATATATGTAAGAATATTTTCTGTAGGTAAGGGAGAGATAATCATACAGGGACTGCAACCTTTAAATCACAAAGCAACTCTGAAACGTCTGAAGTAGAAGTCACACATTGCTAACATACCCCAATATTTCAGTGATTTTTCTATAAGAATCAGATTCTGAGTTGAGGGAATAGAGAAAAGATGCAATGATTTACCATTAAGCTTCTAGCCCTTCAGATTTTTCCTAGTTTAATCCTGATAAAATAGGTTTAGAGCCTTATGCATCAGACAATATCAAGGAATTAAGCTATTCTAAGAAATAAAAGAACTTAAAGTAAAATATGTAAAAACTATCTTGAGCTTGTTTTGAATACCTAAAACCAATACAATAAAATAACAAAATTACCTCTTAGGTTTCAGTGCCAGATAATCCACTGTTAAAACAATCTACTTCTGCTGCCCTCGTAGTCCCTCATGGCATGGGCATCAACTTTGCCCAGTTATTCCTATTTATTCCTACTGTTTCCTAAAGAAGCTAAAATGAATCTTTAAAATATCTGAAAAGTAACTGCAAATGAAGGCCTTTAGGGAATGAATGAGACGAAAAATTAAGTTTTTGGTGTATTGAAGCTATGATTGTCAGAATCTCAGGCTACTGTGCCATACATCTCTGAACCATAGGATGGCAAAAGTATTTTCATTCTATTATAATAGTCTGGTGGCAAAGAATAGGATAAATACACCAATATGTGATCAACAATGGATGATTTTGCATAAGTTTTCAGGTGAAGAGATAACAGCTAATACCCTAAGTTAGTGGCTGCCTCTGAAGCTGCATTTAAATATTATCAAACCTAAAGCCAAGGCAGCACTCATATGTTTAGCAAAGCTTTTACCAGAAGGTCAATTGTGTTTCTAGTGCAAGCATTAACTCTCCTCCTGGCAGAACAGTGTTGCAAAATATGTATTTAAAAATAAACTCATGAAAACAACTGAAGCACTTCCCAAAGTCTAATTCAGAATAATAGCCAAAGATGCTTCCAGATTTTCAAGACAATTATCTTCTTGCTTGAATGATGACCATGAACAAAACACATTCATGAATTTAAATAGAGTGAACAAGATTAAATTAGCATATATAACTCTATACAGTTACACAGATTTTAAACCAAATGGTCTAGATCCACAGTAACCTGGATCTTTAATTTAAAATAAATTCCGTATTTTCAGTTTATTCTAGCAATCTTTATATTAATACTGTCAGTAATATTTTAATGTATGATACAAGCTGGAATAAGTTTCAGTTTTAATGAAACATAGAATTCAGAATGCGAAAATAAAGAAAAGCTTTTAAATAAATATTTGCCAGTTCTACCCTTTTTCAAGACAAGTCTAAAGCCAGCTACTTACAATTCTCATAAAAGATAATGATATGGAAATGGCAAATATAATTATTATTTTATTTTCTTATCGAGGCCATTTTATGTATTACACAAAAGGATCTAGTTATTCCACTATTGCTCACGGAAATCTTCATCTTCTAAAACTCCAGTACCTGAAAGAGTCAGCAGAGGTGCAAAGAAACAGAGATGAGAGGCAATCTCTCAGCCTTAGTGGCCCATGAAGGAAGTAGGTTTAACATTATTACAGACATTGTTTCCAATATGTGTGTTTTTTTCTGTTCCCTGGTTGAATGAAAAGGCAGGATTGCAGTACTTTTGCAGTAATTAAATTTAAACGTGCTCTAAAAGCTATAAATCCCTAGCTCAACCTTCGCAGAGCATAAAAACAAGATCGTTTGACATTCAAAATGTAACCTTTTTCTTCTTTATGCGAATCCACTTCTTGAACCTTATTTTATACTCTGATTGTAAGCTTTGAGACTGATTTTTGTTTTGTGTATTAGAGTATGGTGCAGAATGAGAATACTGAGATTGGGATGCTTAGTTTCTATGTGAATACAAATGATTATCACTAAGGAAAACAGAAAACAAAAAGATTGATTTAGTCATTCTGTTTTTTTTAGAGGGACCAAACAAAGATATGTTTCTTTTTGTTCGTTAGCCACAATGCAATCGGATTGCAAAATGGCCACTAATTCAAATAAGACATATAAGTAATCACAGAAATTGCTATTCTTGTGTACTTACTATGGCAAAACATTGGCAATTGGTAGATAAGTATATGCAACTAATATTAACAAAAGTCAAATCAAATGGAATAATTTCTATTTTGGAAAGGAAGACTGGTGAGGAAACAAAACTACAAAAGATGGGAAAATCAATTCTTTTTTGTTTACTTTTTATTTAATTAGAGTAATCTAAGGATCAATTTCAGACATAATCCAGCATCACCACTTTAACAGATTTTGTTCTGGGATGCAAGAGGAGAGTTTGCATCCATTCCATTCACAGTGGTAATAGTTATATAAAGTGACCAGGCTGTTAGCTAAACAAGGAAAATTTATCATGCATACATCTTTCAGTATATATCCTTGATTCCCAGCAACAGCAGTCACCCAAATACGTATTGCCCTTGGCTAGCATGACAATATAACAATCTGATTAGCAAGGACAGAAGGAATGATGAAAGAAAAAAAGACTGCAGGATGCTTTTTGAAGGTAAAATGCTTGTTGCAGTAGAATTTTAAAGGATTCTACTAAGAATACTAGAGCAGGAAGACTGCAACAATTAATGAAATATCAATTGTACAGACAGCAGTCTAAAAGTTCCTTTCAATTATTGCAAGTTTATTAAATAAACATGCATATCTTCTGTAATTACATGCATGAGTTAAAATTCAAATAAACATGTTCTCATGAAACAAAGACCCTTCACCTTTTTGCAGCAAAAGCAAATGTATGAAAAACAGAGCTAACAGAAAATTAGAATGTCCTAGCCTAGCACAGGAATTAAAAAATCATCAGATTCCTCTAATTACAAGGCATATTTCTTGGAGTGTGCCCTCTCTAGCACATATCACTGTGTGTCTGTGCATTGTTTTAATTGCCAAAAGAAATTCTTTTTCGCACACACTTGTCTCCTTGGGAGAAAATGACAGTAGAAATATGCAGTGAATGTTAATTATTCAGTGCACTACCATAAGGCACTTAGGTATTATGATGATAAGCAGTGTAAGAGCATATATAAAAAAAACAGTAGAGCAACCTACACTGCCAGAGTCTGGCAAAGCTGGAATAAATTAAAAACAGCAGCAGAAACCAAATGTTAATATATTTGCATGAAAATGCTCTTTAACAGAATTAAAAAATCTAATGCCCATACCTCTTACCTGCCATTCATATTAGTACAATCTTTTTTTTTTTAGAGTGATTCTATTTTTCTCCTGCCTTTAACAAGTGCATGCAAGAATTAATGCCTCTGATGTCATCTATGGCTCAGCAACACACTTTCAGGGTCTGCCATAGCTCCATTAGCTATCAGCTAAAATATCTTTGTAATACTTTAATCTGTTCTTTAACATTCTTCCCGTGTAACTGCGTTTTGATCAATAGATGCTCAGTAACTCTTTATATAAAGCTACCAGAAAAAATTAAACCAGATTCAAATAACCTCTTGCATGCTAGATCTAGCATATTGCTTGTTTTATATGCAAGCAACTGTTCCTTTACAGAAAGATTTTTACTCTTGTTTAACTCCAGGAAAATGAAAATGTAAGAAACAAACAGGTTTGACTTCAAGGTTAATGCAGCAGAAATGATTTCATTCCTATCCATGTTCATTCTAACCTGAGGTTTATTATAATAATTAAGCATTGTAACAGTGTAGGGGTGCTTAAAACAGAACTATTTAAAAAGAAATAAGATTTTTTTAACATGCAGATGCTTCTAAACACTAATACAGATTTTTAGAAAATAAGATAATCCTCCTGTTTAGATTTTAACAAAATTAAATTATAAATGAATATGTAGTCTATGTCTGCCATCTACTGTAAGAAGAAAATACTGCAGAGCTTCCACCTAGACAAACAAAACCAAAGAAAGAATATTATCCTGTATGTATTATTAGATTGTCTTTGCCGTTCAGACTCACTTTTGCCATCAGATCACATTCCATAAATATATAAATATAAAAGCCATCCCATTCACAAGGGTGATGGTAGCCTTAAAGCCCATTCATATATCCACCTTCTAGAAAGAGTAGGTAAAGATAACCTAAACTCTTTGAGCTGTTTGCTTGTTGTGCAACCCCATAGATGCTTCTACCCTGGAAGGTCCAAGGAGCGCTCTCAAAGACTGATTTCCTTATTGTCCACCACTTCTTAACTTTCCCCCTGAATTCATGCTGGAACCGTCCAGCTATGTCTCTACAAGACACCAGTTGGGCACCATTCTGAGGACAGAGTACTCCATGGACTTCTTCAAGTCATTTGAATGGTCAAGATGGTGCTCAGTTTGGCTTCTTCATATTATATTGCTGTCCAAAATTATCCTACTAGTTTTTTGATCATCAGAAACACTTTGTGTCCCTTTACAGCACACCTCATGAGTGCATTAACTTTATCTACTTTTATGCCATACAAACGCAGTGAGATACATGCAGCACTACTCTTGGTTTGCTACAAACAGTATAATCTGAATAAATACATGGGTAATAATAACAATAACAAAAGTAATAATGCCATGATCCATGGCATAATGGCACTCTATTGGAAGATATCCACAGCCTGGCATTGTATACTGTGGATAAGGACAGATTGTTTTAGAGGGGTCGGCCAAGGCAGCATAGATCCAAGTACATCTAAAGTTCTTGAGATCCTAGACCTGTCTCTGACCCTGTTCCTTAACTGTAGAGTCACAATTTGTGTGAATGGAACTGCTCCTAGTAAGAAGTGATTGTGATAGCATGTAGTAATCAGATTCTTTTACTTGGGCAGGTCAGCCGTAACATCATCTGGGAAAAGAATTGGTGTCAGTGTGCCAGAAACCTCAGAAGAGATTTCTTGTGAGCACAAAGAAAATATGAGTGCCCGCTTCAATCAGATTTGGAGATGTCTCCTGTTGCTTACCCATCAAGGGACATGGATCCTGATCAGTGAAAAAGCTCCTGCAGAAGTCACTCCCTCCTGATGATTTCTCACAGCTGGCTTTGGAGAAAGCCAAGATGGCTTTCATAGGTTTCAAAGGCAAATTCTTAGAGTCCAACATGAAGCAGAGCATCAACTTGAAATCAAGTCAATCTGGAATAAGACATGACAGTCCTCACAGAAATTTTACTTCAGTTTCTCTTCTCTGAAGGGTTCAAAACTCAACATCTTCATCTTACCACACAACACAAATTTTAAAGATATTTTTTCTCATATTGAAAAAGAGCATCTGCTATTTGAATCAAATTTATTCCAGATGATTACAGCTAATCACAAAATTTAAATAAAACACACAAGAGATGCTTCTAATCTATTCTACGTCAAGGGATAGTATTTTGCATTTTCAAGGTGTACCTCTTATGTAAATAGTAATTGCAAATAATCTATGGTCTTGAATATTTTTATTATTCTTTGTGTTCCTGGATGTCTCATAAATATTTGGTGAAAAAGAATGATTCCCTTATCCTGAAAAAAGATAATATGTTTATAAAAAAAAAGGGATGTTTTTCCACAGTAGATGGTTTATTTGAAAAAATTAAACTCTTTCAGGTATATATATAGAATAAATGTATTTATATATGGGGGTTTAAGTTTTATGCTCTTTCTCTTTTTTAAAATATTGCTCAGAAGTGCTTCTAAATGGGGAACATACAATGTGCCAGCTAGGGAGATTACATCAAGCAAAATTTAGTCTGTTCTTTTCTTCTTCTGTTCTTGGTTAAATTTCTGTTCCCACTCTCCAAGTCCCACTATCATGCTGGTCCTTTCTCAGAAAGCAATAAGACTTTCACTGAAACATCAAAATGAACAAAGTTGCTTTCATTATTTACTTCGGTTCACCTGGGAAGGCAAGCAACATTAAAGATTTTACTTTTGCTAGCACAATTGTCAACCAAGGCAGACCAATGTGACAGGCTGCTCCCAGGGTTATCTGAAGGCTCTCCGAGGCCCTTGTTTTCCATTCATTTGGATCACAGAGGTGCTGCCACTCCTTCCTAGCTTAGATAGATACGCACCCTTTTCTGTTCTATGAAGATTAAGGAACAGGGCAGCAAGGGATGAGGTGCACTGCACATCATTATACAAAGTCAGGACGTGATAGAGGAAGAGACTTGGACTTAAAAAGTAGTTTCAGGCTTGTCAATGCATGTCTGTACACTTGCTGCTGCTTCTCAGGTACTCAGTGAGATCCTAACTCCACTGAACTAATTTCTACTCAAAAAAAAAAAAAAAAAAAAAAAAGATGCACAGAACAAAATCATACTGACGTAAAAAGGCTCATCTTCTGCTCAAAGACCCAATATGAGAAGAGAGGACGAATTAATTTTCCATGACAAGAATCCCTCCCAAATATGTCAGAAAGCTACATTACCCAAATAATTAGGATTCCAGCTGAGGTAAGCCAGGGGAATGCATGGACTAATATATGCATATACAATGCCTCATTTAACATCTATAACATACAGACATGCCCAAGAAGGCTCAGTGCTAATCCAAGTACATTAGAGGATTTTCAAGAATATTCATAATTTGATCCTATTTTGCAACAGGCATACCTGTACTAAAAATTCCCTTTACACTCAAGGGGATTTGCTATATATTTCTGAGCAGGAGAGCAAGCACAGCATGGTTTATAAAGATTTGCCACCATAAAAATGCAGAAGGCAGTGACCTGTATAACTACATATGAGGCTGTTAGCCAAGCTTTTTGCATTCTCAGGAATTTCTTTCTCTCTCCCTGGGGAATGGCATTTGAATTGCAGATAGCATAGCTCATCATAATGGAACACCACTAACGACCTGCGTATTTAAAGTAGTAGACACTAATTTCAACAGAAAACTACTCTACCAGAAGATGCAACACCTGAAAAAAAAATACTGCCCTGGTTTTCTCTAATGGAAATTTGATTGTATCTGCTCTTTGCATGTCAGGGAAAAAAAAACGAACAACAACAACAACAACAACAAAAATTCTTAACGTCTAACCTCTCTTCTAGAATAAGGTACCTGGGGAGCTTTAATACTTACAGGGAGGATTGCTTTGAAAATCACAGCTGAATGCAGTCAAAACACCCGGAGTCATGGACAAGCAGTTCCCCGCATTGTTACTAATGTAAGAGAAGGCAGTATATGGGAGAAACTGCATACACTCAGACTTTCCCCTCTCTTCATGTATACAGAAACTATAAAGTCATTTGAAAGTATAAAAGTTTTCACTGCTAGCATTCTGTGTACAGTGTACCCCTTCTTTCTTCTCTCTCCCCCCGCCCCCCCCCCCCAAAATAACCCACTACAAAATAGCTATTATTGCCAGGCTACACAAGGTATCTGAATTTTATATTGTATTTAGTACTATAAAGTGACAAGGACATGTGGATATTCAAAGGCATAGCTCAGTCTGAATCCCACTTACTACTGTTTTTTTTTTTTGTATTTATTGTTTGCCTCCAAAGTGTCCCCCTAAAGCAGGCAACTGGCAACACTAATTTGCTAACAAACAGAAATTCTTAATAACTGAATGAGTTAAATAGAAAAAGTAAATACAAACTGAGGTACATCTCATAAAATGAAGTGTGGTTTGCTGTTTATCTCAGAGATTGCCAAAGGGTTCAAAAACAAAGAGATATTGAAAATATTACAAATGATGATATATATTTAAGAAATACTCATAGAAATATAGCCATAGAAATATAACTCTCATTACACTGATAGTAGGAGGCAGAGAGGAAAATAATTCAAAATATTGTTGCAGGTCTTGACTTCTCTGACAAAAAACTCCAATTGGCAACTTATGTGCATGTATAAATAAGACTGTGCTCAATCTGCCAATCACTTTCATCCCAAAAATCTATTCTTTATCACAACAGGATGAAATTTGGAATACTTTTTGTTCCAAATCATGGCAATTATTTTTAGAATATCTGGTAAGCTTCTTGATACCTCTGTTTTGGGGGCTTTTCCTTTGTGTTACCAGAGTTTTAAAACTGAACAGAAAACAAGTCATGCAAGGTCAAATAGCACATTATAACTAAATAAGACCTGACAAAAAATAGTTCTTTAGAGCCTCACATCCAGATTAAATTGTGATTTTAATATGTTAGTTAAGTTTACTTATAATTGAGAAAATCATAAGAAATATATCAACGCATTGAGTTTCATGGCCTCACAAAGACAAGACTACATTATAAAAGGACTCTGCTAACAAATTATCAAGTCTCAGGGTTGCCCCTGGAGAATGTAACAAAGGTATAAACCCCTTGTATAAAAATGCCCATTGTTACAATCACAAAGAATAGACTAATTCACCTCATTTTTCCTTCTCTAGGCCTTGGTCAGTGAAACATTCCTGGTCCTAGTAACAAGGGCAATATAGCAAGATCATTCACCTCATGGTATAGTATATGACTATAAAAAAATAAAATAAAAAGCCAAAAGCTTTATTTTCCAAATCTGTTTTTAAAACAAGCAATACTGATACTTTCCCCTAGAAGTCGTGTATTTTAGCATCAGGAGTAAATGGATCATCCCAGGAAAAACACAGACACACACATGAATCACAGTTTCCAAATAAATAAATAAATAAATGAAACCATCTGGGGCTACTCCTGTAGCATGAAAAGATTTTAAGGGAGTGAATCTGGCCACTTAAGGATTCTCTGTTCTGTGATTACTTGGTGGCATATTCCTACCACCCTTACTTCTGGTCCACAAAACCATCCTCTCTTCTGGCAAGGACTGCAATACAGGGAGAACACAATTGATTATACACCCTTTTTTTAAAACACGAACACTTTCAAAGACAAGGCTAGTCCTCAAAAGACTGCTAGACTCTCACCATCTGGGGTTTACTGGCTGCTCTACTAAAGGTTTGCATTATTTTATCTGGGAAATTTACTGTGAAAATGCAGAGAATATGAAAAAAATAAACCAGAAAAATATTATCTATATACTTTAGGGCAGGTTCTTCTGAACTCCCCTGAATTCCATAGCATTCTCATCTGTGAAATACAGATATTAAACACTACCCACTTATAACCAAGGACATCTAAATTGTGGTCTCAGAGCTTATCTTTGTTAATAATTATTGACCAGCAGAGGGGGCAGAACAAGGAAAGGACATTCAAATAAAGACAATTAATTTGCATTTTTATTTTTGAAGGATTAAAAACAACATTGAAGAATTTATTAAAAACAATTTAGTAGAATTAATTAGCTCACACAACTAACAATATCTTCTCTATATAACCATTCCAATAAACATGCAAATTTATGTTAGTAATTCTAGACAGGAATATACACTACTTTCACTGCAAAAAAAAAGTGAGACTAGAGGTGATGGATTCTGTTTTAGATCCATGTATCTGAACTAAATTGATAATGGTGTATTGGAAAGAGATATGAGTTATATGTAGCCATTTACATGCATTAAAAACCTTTGAAAGAGCCTATTTTGCTTGAAGTGGTCTTTTTCAGTTGTTTCTACTTTAAAGATGAGAGCTATGGCATGAAATAGTATTTTTAGTATGAAAACGAACAGAAAGAAGATGTTGCTGAATAAAAATTCTATGTAAATGGTTCTGTGCCAAAATCAGTGTTTCTTAAGGGTTACTCCTCACATATTGTCATCACTGATTAAAAGTCACTGGTGCAACACCAACATGTTTTGCTGCCTCTATGGAAGCTGTGGCAGGTGAGCATAGATGTAGAAAGTTACACAATAAATAAATAAATAGTCGTTTTATTTTACTCCACAAATGCAAGGGCAAATCAGTGCAGCTGGAAGAAACTCTGTGCAGTCTGCAGCAATGGCAACAAATCACACAGGAAATTGTATTTATTACTATTACTTATAGTGTTACAATGCTGCCGTTCCCACATCCTACCTTATGGGGACCTGGTGCTTCTGTGCCTTAAGCTCCGCCATGTGCCCACACCTAGGATGGGGCTGATCATAAGTCAGGTACATGGAACTCCCTGCAAATAATTCCAGGAGACAATCAGGCAGGAGCAGAGCATGGGCACATCTGACCTCCTGCAGACTGACAAATTAGGAGGAGACCAAGTGCACCTTGGCAAGGCGCTGAGGGTGACTAGCTCAGATGGAGAAGTCTGCATGTGGTTAGCAGCTTTCACTCTCGTCGTCTGCTCCAAGTGCCCGTCATCATCTCAGCAGGCGAAGGGCGAGAGCTGAAGCACAGAAGAACGGCAGCAGTTCCAGGAATAGATCTATGGTCATATGGCTCGCTGCTCTGACGCTTGTAGCACTAAGTGTTTTTTTTTTTTTTTTTAAATGCCCCCAGTGTCTTCATTTTAAGTCAGAGTCCAACTTCAACGAATAAGTTTGTCCCAAATCCAAAAATAAATAAATAGGAAACCCTAATAAACTGGTGCTGCCTCTGCAACAGTCCTGCACTCTAAAGCTGTCTTTATGTTTCATCAAAGAGCCCCTGCCTTGAATTTTGCTCCAAGTTGGCTTGTTTCCTGCTACAGCTGCACAGACAAATTACAAATACGCTCACAATTTGTACTGTCATTACCTCTCCACAACCAGAACATTAAAGTTGCAATTTACCTGCTATTGTGAGACTCAGAACATCTTAGGAACTATTTTTGCAAACTGCCTTAATCATGAAAGTGATAGAGTGATAACAAATGAAAAAGTCTGGGGTTTGGGGATTCTGACGGTCATTTTGAACTCAGAGTGTGATAGAGAGGCAGAGGTAGAGTGCTTGGAAGAATGATATCTGTTCCTGTGATTACAAAATATAGAGTTACATTCAACACTGGAGGCTTTTGGGAGGATCACAAAGCTATATTTGTTGCTAATGTTGAGATAGTAGTTTTGTTCCAGACAAATGGCATATATGAAATCTAGTTTTGAATCCAGACAGCCCCAGTTTTTAATGGGGATTCTGCGGGGGGAATAGAATAGCAAGGACTATCCTATATAGTTTTTTTTTTTTTTTTCCCCTATTGGTTTTAGAAGTTTTAGAAGTATTCCATTTTAGACAGTTTATTCTATTTTAGTAAGGCTATTTCAAAAGCAGTGGCTAATGTACTTATTAGAAGCACTAGGTACTATCGCTGTAGTATTGCTTTTATGATGATATTAAATAAAACAGCATTTCTCTGAGAGCAAAACATTACACTGTAACTTTCTATATAATCTTCTGCACCAAAGTCATTAAGTATTTTTAACCACGTATAAAATGTATATCTGTGATATAAATTATTTTACATTTAGGGTTCCTATGCTCACTACTTTGAGGATGAAGAGAATAAAAGAGTTTTGATCCAATGCTGAGAAAAGAGAATAAATCAGAATTCTTAATGATATGCCACATGTCAAAATCATTTTTTTCTCTCAGGTCTGCATGACTCAAACACCATATTACAGTAGTTCTCTAAAACTGCATTGTGGTATAAAAGAGGTTAAGTTAATTAAATAGCAAGATTCTGTAAAAGCAGCTCATATGCTAAGATTCTGACTCACCCAGGAATTTTAGCAGGTAGCTGATTTTAGGCACACACACTCTAATTTCAGAAGGACTATTTGTGCATGTTTGAAATAGCGTATATCTCCTTCAGTATCCTAATGAACTGGGACCTAAATGAATAAAAGGTTATTCTGCAACAGAATATGGCAAGGTTATTATGCATTCTCACAGAATTTGGAGGGATTCTAAAGAAGGGTAGTTTTCTGCTCTCTCTAAGATCAGCTTGGTGCATTCACAACATAAAAATGGAACACTACAGCTCTTCTAAAAGAATCTATAATCAGAGTTACTCTAAGGATAGCAATATCCTGTGGTAGTACCTTCATAAGGAAAACCAAACATTTAATTTTGCAAACTGTATTCTTTTATTGCTATTTCAGGAGATTTTATCTTTAATGTACAGTATAGTTATATATCAGTATGTATAACAGACAGAATTAACTTATTGTTGCTTATTTAAATCAGAACAATGACACTTTTGACACAGGCCTATAAACAGATGAAACTCAGGCTTTTCTTAGACAAAAACTCGACACTAAGTTCCTCAAACCATAATATACTGCACACTGATATACTATACAAGTGCAGATCTGGACCTTACATATAAACTCCAGTTTTGTTACCAACCATCCCACTATTAATATGTTTTTTTTTGTTACTGTTTTAGTATCAGAAAATCCCCACAATAAGCATCAAAGAGTTAAGTTAGGTATTCATGGCTTCAAAAGCCTATAATTTTGCTTTCTGAACTCCTTACATAGACCCTACAAAAGCATGTCAGGTTGACCCATAGTAGTCAATTCCAACTGCCCTTATCTAAAAGGATTCCCTGCTGCATATCAGTCATGTGCTGCAATAGGAATGGCAGGAAACCAAAAACAGATTTTTTTATAACAACAGGAGCCTCTTTTATAGTGCATGCATACTGTAAGAGCAGTCATGGGTTTTCTATCAGCATGCCTGAGCCTAATTATACCTGCTGTAGTCTTAAATCACCAGCCAAAGGCCTGGAGTAGCACTTCAGTGCCTCGCTGGATGGGAAGAATAGCTGAGATGGAGCCTGCAGACACCTAATGTACGCTAAGAACAATACAACAGTCATTTTATGGGGCGAACTGAGGGATTTTGAGGGAGCTGCTGCAGAGACTACCCATTGTAGCAAGGCTAGAGATACAGTTTTGTGTACTGCACTTCACTCCAATGCTAGCACTTGAAAACCAAGCCATTCAAGGCTGAATAAAACACCAATTCTTTTGGACTGTTTTTTAACACCAGGGGGTTTGTTTGTTTGTTTTTGCAGATGCTGGATTTTTTTCTGCATCCACATCATTTTTTTTATAGCCTGTAAATAACAGTTTCTCTTTTAAATTTCTGCTGCTTTCTTTATTTCCCTTTGCTTTCTTTGCCTTTCTTGTGTTTGTTATGATTCCTTGCACACTCCTCACAGCCTGAGTTGTTCCTGCACAGAGCAAGTGAGAATTGACTACAGCCCTTTGCTTCGGCCTCCAGAGCCATTTCTAAAGAATCTGTTTCTTTTGCATTTCTCATAACACATTGGAAGGGATTCTCTAGCCTCTAAGTATCTTCTGACTTTTGGGATGTTCAAGTTACAAGGCAACATATCAAGGCAAGCCATGGCTCTGCATGTGGGTGGTGAAGGCCAAGACCTCCAGGAGACCAGGATCTTCACCTGGCCCAAATTTTGAGGGGAGCATATCCCTTCCTTCAGCTACCTGTTATTATCTCCAGGTCCCTGCAGCTCTATTCAGTGCCTGGAAGGTGTTTTCAGACTCTCAGACAAATACAAATTTTACTCTTGCTGTTCAGAGAGCTCCAAAATCCTGTTCTGCTGTGTCCTTTTTACAGTTTTCCCTCTTAACCATATTCTAAAGTAAGTAGGGTCAGACATGTGGATGAGATAAATGATTCATTTTGTTCATAGCTTCACCTAAGTGATCTGTTAAACTTCTTCTCCACCTTTATTCTGCATAACATTCTGCATAACCGTTGACTAAAATTTCTTCCACTGAATAAAATGACTATTGAAAAAGCAAGAGGTTAGAAAAAAGAGACTAAAGTGAAAGTTACTGACAAGCTATGCATAGTTCCTGTTCTTACGTGGTATTATAGACAAAATATTAGGTGCTACAGTCTGTGCAGGATATTTTAATTCTGTAAGGCACAGAAGAAAAACAAGAGTAGATAACATGCTAAATACATTTTAAAAGGTTTTACTGGGACAGCAGACTAACAAAATTTAATGCTCCAAAGAAGAAGAGACAATGAAAGATTAGACCTTTTAAAAATCTACATTTTAAAAAATTTAAAAATCTACAGCAAAGGATCTTTGAACTAAGCGGAAGACTTGTGCTAGCTCTGAATCTTCTGTTCTTGAGTCATACTGAAGAGATACCATGTTCTTGGGCTATCTACCAGCATTTAAATGTGATTTGTTCTTGATTGCCACTAGCATTTCTTCATTTCTTTCAGAAACTCGGATGCTTCTCACCCAGTAGTGAAGAGATAACGGATAAGAAGGGACTTCCCCTCACAGCACACAAATAACTCCCAAAACACATACAATTCAACAAAGCAGTAAAGGTAAGACTCCCACCTCTGTGCTTGCCACCTTCAAAGCAAAGTTGAAAGGAGCTTGATAAAACGATCACACACTGCTGTGGGTACAAACTTGCCAGGTACTGATTTCCCAACAGACAGCAGAGGATGAAGGCAACAGCTTAAACAGTCCATACTCTCCTGTGCAATGTACTACTATGGCTGCACAGGAGACGTCTCTGTCAGGATTAGGTAGCATCCTTTTACATCTTCTAGATTACTTCAAATCAGACCTGAAACAACTTTCAAATATAGTCATGCCTTTATTTATAATAGCATGCTTAGCCATCCTTCACCAAACTTAGAAAAATAAAACACAGGACTAAAGAAAAAAACTAAGTCTATCAGGTTTTTAAGTTATCTTCCCCACAAAATTGAACAGGAGCCATGTTGTT
>JAWLRI010000348.1:227006-239569 GCA_034781795.1 Crypturellus tataupa | reverse complement strand
AGACCTTGAGAAATTCTACAAGCAGACCACAATGTGCAGATGCTATATTATAAAAATATGACAGCATACTGCTGATGATCAGTATATCCAGAGCAGAATAAACATACTACATAGACCCTGTTGCTCATGGTTTGTTTTGGAGAGGCCTCTGCCCTTCCCAGGGAGGAAGTTAACCTCAGAGGGTCCAGAAAGGATAACATCTGCCTACAGCAGTGAATAGGTTTGCAGGTTCGCAGATGCTAAGGCAGACCATTTCTAAAAACCTGGAGGTTTGTCCTCCTCTGAAAGGGAAGTGAGTGTGTACATGACCTAAATGCACCATTCACAGCTACATAGCGAGACAGAGCCTGGGCTACCACCGTGGATTGAACGTGGAGACTCCCAGTATCTTCAGCTTCACATCTGGAATAGGAATTACATGCCATTAAGTATATTACATAATTAGGTTCATACCAGCTAGATAGAAAGAATTGTTGCATTTTATTGAAAATCGGAAAACTTATTTTTTCTTGTCATTTGTAAAATGAATATCTAATTAAAGCAGAATTGCAACAGTGAAATTAAACAACACAAAGGATATGATATGCAAGAGAATCTTTTTAGGATAATGATGCATAACCTATGACAACATAACATACACTGACAACACAGGATCACCCTTGCGTGTTCGCACCGCGCATCGATCTCAATGTCACGTGTCGTAAGGGAGTAGCGCCACAGGGATTCACTCTGACTTGGAGGTGCACACTTGCTCCTGGCCAGGGCCCTGCTGTCCTCACTGGCTCACAGGTAGCGGGATCCAAAGCGCCCGCGAGGGGGAGGATCGGCGAAGATGGATTGACACCGCTCCGGGTCCCAAGTCCAGGAGTCGGGAAAAGGTGATAGCCCCATAGCAGGAAATTCAGCCTGGACTGCCGACAGACTACTTGATAAAAGTTAATGCCAACAGCCAACTTTATTCAGGAAGAACGAAACTTATATAGGACAGGTAAAGGGGAGGAGAAGAGGGAGGAGCAAGACATGGGATTGGTGTTATGCTAATTCTGTGACCCCTGTGGTTGGCGGAGCTCCGTAGGTGGGTAGTCAGTTGGCCGGAGCAGATTGTTCCGGCCTCCACCTTCAGGAGCTCCAGCCCCCACCTTTGGGCTTCTGGAGCCTTCCAATTACCTGTGATGAGTTACTCAGTCAGGCCTGGCAGCCTGACTGGGCATGCTCCAAACCTGGGGTCACAGGAGGGTCAGTGGTACCCCCCTGTACATTCACATTTGATGTTCTTACATATGCTGTTCTTGTTAGAGCCCGAGCCCGCATCTTCCTACAATACACCACTACTTACATTGTCTGCAAAGAATTACACAATTGGGTTGTGAACCAAAAAGTAAAATACTTTGCATGAAGATCTCTATACATTTGTTGGATAGAGACCTAATCTAATGTTCATTAAAACCAGTGGGATGCCCTCCTATTAAGGTTAGCATCCCCTGCGCTTTTCAATTAGTGAAAAGTTACCAGTGAGACTGCAGCGATCATGTGCCATGTAGTTAAGAATTAAGATTGATTCTTTAGCTTTGCTACTAAGGTAAAGGCCTCACGACAATGCATATTTAAAGAAAAACAAAACAAAACAACAAAAGAAAAAACTTACACAATGTTTTATACAGCCTCTTTTTAAGAGTAGAGACTGACAAATGCCACCAACATTTACCTTCCTTTTACTTCTAAGTATACATACATCTCTCTAGACTGGTAAATCACATGTTGTCTTAGAGATGCAGGCTCCGATCTAAGATCCGAAAGATATGGACTTTACTTTGCTACTGCCTTGTTATGTATGAGTTACTGTATTCTTCCTTATTTCATGAAATAAATTGGAAAACTTTCACAGTTTTCCCTTGGTGAAATGATTGAATTATTTGACATCAGCTGGAAATTTTAGTATTTGCATATTGATACCAAGCTTTTCAAAGTCAAAACAGTAATAGTCAAAAAGACTTCTTAGGTATAATTAGTATATTAAAAGACAGCAGGTAACAAGTTTTTGGAGGCATTTATACTTACAACCCAGCATAGGGTAAAATTAATTTCTCAATTAATTTCAGCAAACTTGTTATTATAACACATATTCAAGTCACAGGTAAACTTATCAACATCATTAACTTTTCACTTGATTTACTCAATTTTTTCAATACCCAAAATGTTAGCTGAGCCTACTGGGGAGCATTAATCACAGTTAACAATGTGCACTTTTCAAAGCCAAACGCTATTACTCTCAAATAGGAGTGAGAAAATATATTGAGAAGATTCTTTTTGTAATTTCCTTTTCTCATACCCTCTTTGTCTCTTCTTCCATTCTTTCATCCCACCTTCCCCTTCTCTTCCTCCAGGAAAGAATCACATGCAAATATCCAAAATTCTTTAAGTGGAATTTTGGTTGTTCGGATATGACATGCACATTTAAAATTACAGAAGTCAAGATGACTGAGGTAGTTACTACTCAGTATATTACTGACTTATTCAACACCTTGTACATGGCAGTGCACTTAATTAATATTCTTTAAAAGTTAAGAGTACGTTCAAATGTGCAACTTAAGAACTGAACCATACAGTACTCGCTTTGCAATATCTAGAAATGTAAAACATCTGAACATCTAAACTTGTACTTGCTGTTTTAGACAAGCAGGCTGATGAAGATGATAAAGTTAAGATGACTTTGCCAATATTTATTTATGAAGAACATCCATTTAGTTCATTAATAGCTATGTGACTAGTAAAAGCCATAGAAAGAGGTGGAAGAGAAAAAAAGGAATCGGAGAAAAGTATTTTCAGAGTCAATCATGAACTGTGGCCTCATGACTTTGCCTCAAATTGGGATCTCAAATTTTCTACTTTAGCTGTGATATACATTCATCTTGTTATCCATAACCGTAACAGCATTAAACACTTTGCATTTTTCTGATTATTAATAACAAAATCACCATTAACATCGTGCACAAAAAGACAGGAAAAGAGGAACAAATTCACCTCTGGAAGGAATTAACTACTTCTGAAGATGATTAAAGAAGTGAATGTGAAGCTTTTTATTAAAAATGCTGAGACTGAAGTTTCAATTAATGAAGTACAATTCATGGTTATTAGCTTGACTAATAAAGTCTGTAACTGAACCAAAAAAGGTCTCAGTAATGAAGACAAAGTAGAGCTCAAAAATAGGCTGACAGTAGTAGGAAATAAACATTCCGTATATTCAATCGGAAATTTAGGGAAGTAGAAGATTAATAAAAGCCCTGGAAGTAATTAGAATTTTCCTCATTTTATTTGCTAAGATTTTCTTTTCTTTCCCAGACCAAGTGTGAAGGCTAGCATCTTACTGGCTATCATCTTACTATCATCATTTGTCAATGAGAAAAGCAAAAGATATGAAATGACCCCAGTTGTTGAACTTAAGTGGATGAAATCCTGACTCCACTTACTCCAAATGTAATTCTGCATTTGAGGCACCAGTGATGACAACTTTGTGTGCTGCAAGCCCAGGAACAGCATCGAGTGTGATCTATGACTAGCATGCTTCATCTCCACATTTACACCTCTATAGTTCCCATAGATCAGGAAAGGCCTACATTACCCACAGCAAAATTAGTTTTCTAAGATCCATCATTTAGAAAAAAAAGGAAAAAAAAAGAATAAAAAAGAAAGAGTTAGACTATATCACATATACAGCTAAATATAACACTCCCTAAGATCCTAATTCTGTATTTGAGTATGAAAGATTTAATTTGGGGCATCTAAGGGAAGTAACAGATGACTTAATTCTGCACATACCAAAGGACCCTCAAGTACAGTGGAGTAACAGCTCTGTCTCATAAAATAACATCATTTCAAATACCAAAACTATGTTGTTGGTTTTGATAGGAAAACCAAAAATCACTCCATGCTCTGTCCGTGACAGATGGTTTATGTAAGTGAGAATAAGATGTTATAGATTCTATTTCACTACTGCTCTTTATCGAACGAAATGGTCATCTTACCTCATTTTTACTTCTGCTGTGTTATATTAAACACCCTTTCAAGAAGTTCAAAATTTGAGAATTTGTCAATGATAAGTCACGGTGGTCTTAGTTTCAGGAGCAGACTTTACAGAATAATCCAGCATTATCACTAGGAAGTTGGCAAACTGTTAATTCCGAGGTCTCCTTTTTATCTTCTTTTCTTGTACCAGCAAGTATCTGATTTAAGCTATAAATGAGAAATGTTTCTTTCCTGCACAGTTAATCTCCCAATAATTCTAAGATTAAAAAGAAGTAAGATAATAAACCATATAAGTGGACATTAGAGAAATAAAATATTTTAAAAATGAGAACAGAGATTGTAAATTAAATGAAATTGACAATTTCTATCAAATATAATGAGACAGGTGTTTAGCAATTAGAAGGAATTATTATTGTGACTGGAGCAGCTGAAAACGGTAGAACAGCTGTTCCTTAGCATTACTTCTATATTAGTTCTATGTTAACGGAGAATCCTTGTAATTAATTTGCTCTCGTGAAAATATTACATTATTGCTAACTCATAAAAGAAATCAGAAGCTAGTGATATTTTAATTAGCAGATCCATGATCCTATAAAATTGAACAATAAAAATAATACTGAACATTTGTGCACTATTTTGAAGCATGAGCTACTGCCTGGATATTCACTGGACTGAAGGAAACTAGAGAATCAGATGTAGAGTTAATGAATATGCTTTCTTCTTTTTTTTTGTCTTTCTGGTCTAAGCAAGCCTCAAAGATACAATATCCCACTTAATATCATTCTCTCTTTCCGGAAGATATTTAAGTAATCTCTTATTTTACATTGTTTTCTGACTGGTGAATCATTTAGAAGAACTGTATTGCCACTAATGCATTCTCTTATTTTGTACCATTAGATTTTAAGGATAATTCCTGTCTGATCATGGTGATTTCAAAAAAGTTATCTAATGACTGATGGTGGTATTATATACATTCAAACCTATAGCAGATCTAAGATTAGTTCTTCAACCTTAGCCTCCTGTTTTTGTAAAGGTCATTTTGCTCACACAGTTTGATTGAAATGCCATTTTTGTGCAGTTGGCTTACTACTCTATTTCCAAGAACATGGCGGTGCTGAAAAGCAAGACCTCCCATCTCTGTAAAAAGAAAGGTTGACTAATGTCTACATGCAGAATTCCATGTATACTATTAAAAAAACAAAAGAGGTGAGATGTAATGATTAAGCATATGCACCAAATGAAATATTCACCTGGAACTTTATGAGAATGTATCTTTTATTCTTTCTTTTTGTAACGTTATTCTCTTCTGCCTTTCATGTCCCTGCCCAATCTGATTTTCAATGTGTGTGAACTAGAGTGCCATGATTGAGCAGACTGTGAAAAGACTTGTGCTGTTATGTGATATCATGATCTATCACTCAAATATTAAGTGAGAAAGTACAACTGTCAGCTCTTGATTGCATTGGTAGTTCCAAATAAAAGGCTTCTGGTGGGACCACAACAGATACACATTGTACCTCCTTTGGACTGATTTTGCCAAAAGGATACCCCTTACCAGGACAGTGCTCGTTACCAAATTTCTAGCAACAATCTGCCTCTACACAGTGCTCTAGGTGATATTATCTGCAATTCTGTTGAGAGGTACAAGCATTATATACATTATTCTTCACATATAGAGATATTAACTCTATGCTTCACTAATGAAGAAGTTCACATTATTCTCCTGAGAGCTCACTTGACATGCTGTAACATTTATTTTAACAACTGTATCTTTTTATGTTAGTTCCTTGATCTTGAATCAAAGATTATTTTCTTAGTTACTGATTTTATGTGTCTTTTGAGTAGTTATTCAGAAATTTAAGACAAATGTTAGAATAGGATGTCCAAATTTATTTTCATGCATTTGCAATTTATTATGTCAGGTAGTTTGAGAAAAAGAGTACTAATCTTTTTACAAAACATATGCAACATAAAATGTTCAAAAGTAAAAAGGTCTCCTTTGAATGAATCTGAGACCTTAAACTAAGCTGAATACTGAGAGTCTTCTGTCTTCATTGCTAACAGCTTGATCTAATACAATATCTGGGTGCCTAAAACCCAGAGATTTTAAGACTAAATTCACATACCTCAGGATAGTTTAAAATAATATACCACACTACAAAATTATTGGGTCAAAGAAAACAGTTCTTGCATGAATGCTAAATTCTTCTTTCTTTTCTTTCCTTTTTTTCTTTTTTTTAATTTCCTGAAATGATTGATTCAAGCAACAGATTGTGCCAAACCAGTAGTTCCTAGTGCTACCTCTTGGATGGGAGATAAAACACAAAGATAAGATAATGGAAGTCAAAAGCGATGCAAAAGATGGTTCTGAAGTCTTGCTAGTTGAAAACAACCTGAGGCAGCAAATAAATCTGGATAATGACTGAAGTGAAACCTTGAAGTGGCTTGGTTTTCTTCGGTGCTTAGATGAACAAAGTCAAAAAATGCATAATAAAATTAAGCAGTATCTTTGCTTTCAATAATTAATTTAGCTAATACTTAATTACTCAGAAATGGTTCTTTAAAGAGAAACATCAGTATACTGTTTACACTAAAACTAACAATCTGAGTTTGGACATAATTCAAACATTTAGAGGTGCACTACTTGTTTTGATAGTACCAAAAGTCTTTTGCCTTAAATAGTTCTATTTGTAAGGCTTGTGTTTTAATAGAAGAGGTAGAGTAGTATATTTCAATGGTTCTAAACAACACAGAATAGCAGAATCAGTATTATATGAGCATATCTAATATGTTTTGCATTGTTCTCATAATCAGTAATACATTTGAACAGAAAAGGTCTTTCATGCACACTCTAGTGTACTTTGCATTAGTTAATAACAATAAATTTCATGATATTATATGAAGCTATAAATAGCCTGGGATTAAATTGTTGTTTCTACTCAAATAGTGTTTTTTTCTGTTTATGTACCACTGACTTATATGGAGACAAGTTTTAGCACCTGCTATCATCCATACATAAGGGAATACGATTTATTCTTATTCAAACTGGATGCCTATCACAGAACCAGAAATTAGTGTGACCCATTCCCAAACTATTTTTAAGATCTTTTGTGCTCATAATGTAGAGAGAACAAAGCTTTTTAGAAAATGCATTTCAGCCTGGTGAGTTAAATGTTTTAATGATTTCATACTGTTACTTTCTTGCTGTGTGCAAAATAAGAATGAGTATATGCCAAAACAATATTTATTTTGATTCACCAAGAACCATTTGCTTAATAGCAGGAGAGATGTCTACATGAAGTATATGGAACAAACCCTACCTCTAGGGTTATGCTTTGTATGGGGAATATCTTAATTAAGTTCCACTGCAATATTGAAAGTTGAGAATGAGGTCGTAGACTGCTGTAGCATGAAAGCCTTTAATGTGCACACTTCTATTCTATTGAATAATCGAGGAAAATTTAATTGAGCACTCTAGAGCCCGGGGTATTCAGAGTTTCTGTGTGCTAGTATTGTGTTCTCTGCTCTATGATTTAACTCCATATAGTTATTTAGGAGCTTATTTAAGGCAATTAAAATCTACAGCTGGGGTTTTGTTGAATTGGCTGTGCTCAACCTGGTTGGGTAATTAGACACAAATGGATACCTTGCACCCACTTCAGCCTCAGACTGGTAGTGCCTAGTGTGTGAAAACAAAAAAAAAAAAAAAAAAAGTTCAGTTTGAGTTTTTATTGTTAGAGAACAATCAAATATAGCATGTGCTTTACAAACTGGAGTCAGAAAAAAATATATATATATACCCTTGCTGCTGAGAGCAATTCACACTAAAGTAACATTTTAAAAAGCACACAAGGAAGAAAATTTTCAAAATATTTTTGCATCTCTAGGGATTTCTTAGTAGTGGCCTAAGTCTCGCTGTAGTAATTTGAAAGCGTTTCTGGGCCTTATGAAGACACATAAGCGTCATTTCTGTGGCAGCAGTTGCCTTGGTCTAAAAGGTGGGTCCTCAATATCCCGTCTTCACTGCTGGGCATCCATGGTGCCCTTGCACTGCTCATGCAAACAACTCCTGCAAGGCAGGCAGCAGCAGGTGTCTGCTCCTGGGCATGCCCACAAAACCCCAGGCAACAAAACGCTTAGGGTTACTATCATCAGAGTTATTTCTTAGATAAGTCCTAGGGGGATTCACAAGTTAAATATTGCTCCTGCTCAGGTGAGTGGAGAGCCACAAGCAGGGAGGTATCTCTGAGGATGCAGGACACCAGCTCAGGTAGTGCACGCAGGGCTTTCAGACGCCTGATCGCTTACCATAATGTTTTGACCATCCCATCTAACTGCCTTGAGGATAGATCTGCCCTCCCTAACCTGGAGGCAGCATTGACTCAGCATTGACTAGCCATAGCCAATGAGTGACTAGCCAAATCTGTTCTGAGGTTTAATTCCCAGCTCTACCTGAAGAGATGCACAGTGTCCTCAACCCACAGCTACAGATTATTTTAAGGCAGGAGCGTACAGTCCCTCTTATTAAGAAAAGGAAAAGAAAAGATTCATCCAATAACAACAGCAAAAAAAAAGGGGGGAAAAGGAAACTTGAAATTGGTTTTACAGTCTTAAAAGTTTGTCCTTGAATTAACAAGCTTGAGTTGGAATGTAGGACTGTGCACTCAAACTATATTTCTCTGATGCTATGCATTTTATATAAAGTGGAGTAAATTTCTTCAAGGCGATGCATTACACATGATAACCTAGCAATTGAGGAGCAGTTCTGGAAGGCTGAGTTGAAGTTCAAGCATCCATTCCAAAAGAGTGAAAACAAAGACTGAAAATCAATTTTCTGATCTTCCAAACTAACTAAACTGACTAAATACTGTTTGCTGCTGCTTCACTGTGGAAAAGCCTGAGGGACCTATCCTTTTCTTTAATATTTTTTGTTGATTAATTTACATCTCTTCCTTCTCACTGCGATGACCTTTGCTAAACTTATCCTCAGAGTCTACTTTTCCCCAGGCATACTCCCAAACACACAAACATCTCGAGGCTTCAAACAGCAGAGAACCTGATTCAGTGATTCAGTGCACTGCAAAGCCTAGATAAGCTGAGTACTGTAAGTATAGTTGTTTAGGTTTTTTGTTGTTGTTGTTTTGTTTTGTTTTGTTTTGTTTTTTCTTTTTTCTTTTCTTTTGGCATTATACAGTTTTCTTCACGGAATCTAATGACCTGCACTAACCACTGCAGCAAAGTGTCTATACTATATCTTGACCAGAGCTCCTTGTGTATCTTTGCACAGTATGGCTATATGTAGAGATTCCTAAAAATAAGGCACCTCTGTGGCTACATCCTACTGAGGCTTCTATCTTTACCTTTCCAAAGAGCATACATTTAGATCTAATAAAGGACTTTGATGTCTATGTATAGCTGGGCAAAGAGCCAAATGTTCAAAGAGATTACAAAGATAAATATGGCACTAGCTACAAAGAAAGAATCTACTCCTACTTACAGAGTTGACGTGTCATGAAGAGAAAGAAGTATTTGGGAGCTAATGGAATACAGTTCCATCAATAGAATACAGTTGCAGTATTAGAGTAGAAAGGGAGAACCTACAAAATAATACAAGAGAAGATACATGGAAATGCCTATAAAATATTTTTTCCTGAAGTACTGCAGTTATGACTTGTGTTAGTAAGAGAAATACAAAGAATTTATTTTTCATCTAATGCATAGAATCAATCCAAGTCTGGTAATAAAATTAAGAATGCAATTCTGATTAATCCTTCCCTTGATACGTTTTCCAACTTTCCTTTAAGAGGTTTTGTAAATTGCAATGATTTTTCTTCTAACAGGAAATCAAATTCTGATTATAGCTGTAATTCTCATGTTAACAGGTCAAAATTAAGAGAACTCTTCATGGGAGATAAAAAGGATGTGGATTTTTTTATGCAAGTAAATTTGCATAATTGACTGCAAAAAATATAGTCAAATAAAAAGGAAGCTGTGACCTAACTAGTTATATCAATAGGTCAGAATGTTGCAAGAAAGCTGAGATAACCCTAAAATCCTCCCAAATAAGTTTCAATAATTTCTATTACTTCCCTTTATTGTGGAGATGCCTTCTCCAACACCACACAAAAGTCACTCAGTTTCTTTATTAATTTCACACTTGAATAGCATCAAATGTTTAAGCATTTACTAAAGACAATTTGGGGAGCGCAAATGGAAATCTACAACCTCCTGGATTTAGTAACAACCAAAAAAAAAGGAAATGAGAAACAGAAGATTTCTATAGAAAATTGTCACCAAAGGAAGTGTGACCTTCAGACAAACAGATTTGTCATTCTGGATATATAACAGGACAATGTGCATTTTTTTAATTGACTTGTGATTCCTTTCCAATTTTCTGAAATTATTTTGTTTGAGATAGTTAAGAAAATAATCAAGTTTGCAGTAATAGCTGATAAATGACCTGTACTATTAATAAATAACTTTAGGATTAAAATCTTAATTAAATAGACACAATTAAAAGACAACGAGAGCTGCAAAGATGATAAAGGGACTGAAGCATCAATCTTACAATGAATACTAAGAAAGTTGGGCCTGTTTAGTCCAAAGGGGAGAAGACTGAGAGGGGATCTTATCAACATGTACAAAAAATGATGAGAGAATGTAAAAACTCTTCTCAGTGGTGACCAATGACAGGACAAGGGGTAATGGGTACACGTTGAAACACAGGAAGTTCCATCTCCATGTGAGGAAGAACTTCTTTCCTGCCAGGATGACAAAGCCTTGGAACAGGCTGCCCCTACTCCAGGTAGTGGAATCTCCTTCTCTGGAGATCTTCCAAACCCACCTGGATGCGACCCTGTGCTACGTACTCTGGGTGTCCCTGCTTGAGCAGGGAGTTTGGACTAGGTCATCTCTGGAGGTCCCTTCTGACCTCAACCATTCTGTGATTCTATGAATTCTTGACCAGTGTTCCACCAATGAAAAAGTGATTTACCAAATGTATTTAGTGAAGAAGTATTTGTTTGGGGAAAAAACAATTCGTTCAAAACTTATTTGATATTCTCAACAGGTTAAATTCGGGAATCTTTACAACTGGGTAAGGTAAAATTCTTAGTGATTATGGCTTCAAAGTCCCTATAGCCAGCAGCTGTTTTACTTTCCATTCATTCCCTTCCCCTACACAGTTTAACATCTCCATTACTTATTCTTGTTCACTTTAGGATCATACTCAGAAGTGAACTTCCCATTAAACAAACCTAGATGTTTTGGGTTTTCTTCATATTTAAGAATACATAAGCACTATATATTTTTAATATATATACATATATATATATCGTTGTGTAGCTATTCTACCAGTTCAGAATTCGTTAATGTGTACTATACAGTGCATAATGGGACAACTGGATTGATATGCTGCAAACTAAAAGAACAGTAAGTGTAAACTGCTCAGTTTTATAAAGTATTTGAGAATACTAGTTCCAATCCAAGGAACTGACATGTCCAGGACAGATATCAGAAAATTCTTAAAGATTCTTAATTTTTTTTGCATTGTGGTGCAGTGACAAATAGTTCCCAGTCCTGCCTCATTCCTTCAACATCCACCGGTCTGAGCTCCCATCCTATCCTTCGCACCATGTCAGAACCATTAACTTCAGCAAGGAAATGCAAAAGTGTGACAGTTATTTCAAAAGGTTTAATCTTTCACAGAGGAGTTCAGCACCATCATTTTATGTTTTTGAGTGAATTGCACAGTGCAATCATGACCTACTCTGTGCAAGGGGTCAAGACAGATGGATTTAAAATCTATTATTCCTATGAATCTTCTTATTGGGATACATTTGAGACATTATGCAGAGTGCAAAGGTCAGATTTTTTTTTCTCGATCACAGCTTTTCTTTCTCTGAGCAAGAAGAATGTGCTCAGCTGCCACGAGTCAAGTTTTGTACAAGTACAAGCTATTTCCAGACTGTTCACCAGAAGACCGAAACAGCAAGCCCCTAGCATATCTTTCAGCCCTGTTATTTCACAGATTGGTGGGCGCAGAGGGCCAGAGAGCAGACACCTCATGATGTTATTGGTATATCTACATGACATGTCGCTGTGTGAGTTAACCCATCTGAGTAGAGTGCCAGTGCAGGGCTACAGCAGCACTGCCCAAACTCTGAGCCACTCTGCATTTATCCTCTTCCATTTCTATACATGCATGTAGTGACAAAAACTAACTGTTTTAGTTATAAAATAACAGATTGTGCTGCCACAGAAAGCCATATTCCTGTTCATTTTTGGCTACTTAGGAGATGTTTCAATGAATTTCAGATCATACAGAGAATAATCCTCCTGTGTTTACCCCCATCCATTGCAAAGAAATGCCACAATTAGAAACGTACTGATTTGGACCAGCACTAATAGGAGGTTAGAAAGGGTATATAAACAAGAAGAAGGGTATTTAACCAGAGGAAAGGAGGAAGGGAGGAAAGGAGGAAGGGAGGAAAGGAGGAAGGGAGGAAGAGAAGTAGGGAGGGAAGGAGGGAAGGAGGGAA
>JAWLRI010000348.1:186865-225196 GCA_034781795.1 Crypturellus tataupa | reverse complement strand
AGGAAGGAAGGAAGGAAGGAAGGAAGGAAGGAAGGAAGGAAGGAAGGAAGGAAGGAAGGAAGGAAGGAAGGAAGCTCTGAGGTGAATATATAGAACTCCCTTTTTTGAGAAACCTGACTAATTGTGAAGTAAAATGTCTGAAAATGAAAATAAGGAAAAGACCAAAGATAAAAGGAGCAGTGCATAATTCAGCAGATTTATTTTTGCTAGGGTAGTAGGATTCTTCAAGTTATGGGGAGAAAAAAGAATGTCAAGTATGTCAAAACTATGAAGGAAATAGATGCAGATATCTCAGAAGAGTCTGAAAGTTAATGGCTGAATAATAATAAAAAGTAATTACTTAAGAATAGAAATTTCTACTTAATGCACTATAGTTAAGGCTTGTGAAAGAGACACTGTACTAGAATTGTCCAGTTTTGAAATATAGAGGAAAACAAATTAACATTTTAAAAATATTCCCCAATCATGAGAATAATTCCTATTCTGTGCTTTTGTATAATAGTAGTGATTATTAAGAAAGTCATAATCCAAAACAGATATAGTATTTAAGAAGCACGTTTTTCAGTTAGCATTGTGTCCTAGAAATGAACAAGAAAAAGAGCAATCTCTAGGGAACAAAATACAGGATTCTCAGTTTTACATCTAGAAGAGCTGCAGTACTGCGTATCATTTACACACTTTTCTGATCCATGGGACAGATAATTTATGACTAATACATTGTAATACATAGTATAGTTATTTAAAGTATTTAAGAAGTCAAAGAATATGTGAGTAAAGACTATTTTGAATCATGTTGTATAGTAAAATGTAATTTTATGACTGCAAATATGCCTAAACCTCATGGAAAAAATACAGTATAATTTCTTTGATTTAGAGTATCAATAACCTGATTCATCAAGTGTGTCTAATAGTATGTCTGCTCTTGATTATCACTGTAATTATGTAAAGATTAAGGGCTCCCCAAAGGTACACAATATGATAAACTACAATAATTCCTTTAAAATGCAGGTTCTGGAAATATCCCACTGAACTATGGATAATGATTTATGGTCTGTTGGTAAGAGATGCAATTTAATTGCACTTGAGAACATTCCTAAAGCAGTAATCTTCATGTCACATAGTACCTGCCATGTCAAACTCTAATTATTTCCATGACAACATTTCTCAAATTTGACTCTAGTAATCCTTCACTGAAAGCTTATCCACACACACACACAAAAAAAAAAAAAAAAAAAAAAAAAAAAAAAAAAAAAAAAAGCTCAGCTGTTATCTTGGCCATGAACCATTTTGTCTAAATTTTGCCAGTGTGAAAATAAGGAAGTGACCTGATATATTAAAGTGCTAATTCTAATTCTGTTCTTGCCTTAGTACATTCAGGCACCTTAGGAAAAAAAATTAAAAGTCTGGTAATAGATAGACATATAAAGAGATACTTTATTAATTACAAGAAAATCTGTATTCTGATTCCAATCTGATTTCCAGTATTGCAACACCAATGGAGCCATATTACTTTTAATGGAAGCAATCTAAGTATATGCCAGCATAAATCAAGTCAGAATGAAGTCTACCTTTTTTGATTTCAGCAGAGAAAAAAGTAGGAAACACTGAATCAACTACTCTGGATTTCCTATCCTCCAATTTTAAAGTCTAACAAAGTATAAACAAATAATTTCAGTCTATCCTTTCCAAGTAATCCTTTTCACTGTCTCTCTCCTGGTGCTTCTTTAATGCTTTTGGTAAAGTTGCCACAATGATTTTTTCCATATTTAGGCATGTCCTCAAGTCTCCCCTATACCTTCACCTCACAGTGATTCATTGATCTTTTCTCTACAAGGTCAGTCCTTCATACAGGACTGTGATATTTCTGGACACTTTGCCCTCATGGCACCCACCTAGAGACAGTTCTTGACTGCCTTGGAGGCATGTTACTCACACCAGGGCAATCAGACAGAGAGTAAACTTAGTCTGAAATGCGGCAATTGTGAGCCCTCATGAAGTTATTATTTACTTCTGTATTTATGCTTCCAAAAATCTCTACTTATCAGAACACACCGTAAAGCAGAACACAAGAATAACGACCCTAAGTCGTTATTACCTTTAAAGTCCTACAGTCAGAAGAAGGAGGGAGAAAGAGGAAATATTGTTCACATATCAATGATAAAAATCTGTGGAATAAAGATGATAGTACTTTGGTGAAAGTGATATTATTTTGTGTCTAAACAACACAAAGCAGTACAAAAGTCTCTGTGTTTCCTTTGAGATTCATGGTCAAGTAGCCCAGGAGTAACTATAAACTATCTGATTATTACATGAAGAACCAGTGGAAATTAAGAGATTACACTGTAGAGACATATGCTTAACAATTATATAAACTTCAATGCTATTTTATGCATGAGTCTTGGCAATCAAAAATTAGCAAAATGCTCTTTGCTCTTTTTGAAAGGCTTGATGTTCAAGTGTCTTTCCATAGCATGGGATTCCATGGTATGTATAGTCAGGCACCTAGGTTTTTTTCCACCAAGTAGGGATAAATTATGTTCCTGAAAATGGCTCCTACAAGGTTCAACTTCTGCAGTTCATTCCTTGGGGGAAGAACATACTGGGGAGGATAATGCAGTTCACCCTTCACTAAGGTTTCACCATCATAAGCTTCTTCTAGAGAGAGAGGCAGTAATGGACACAGGAGATACACGTATCATGATTTGTCGGAATGAATTGGTCTTGGACTCTTCAGGAAAATACCTTCATTATTGACATTGCAAAAAAATGTCAGCAGGATCATTCAAAATGGGAATCCTAATCTCAGAATACTCAGTGTGCACAAGTACTTCTGTCTCTGGCTTCGTGACAGTGCTTCAGTTCAGCCATAGGAAAGGTGATATTTAATGGATCTCTCACATCAGATTTTAGTGCTGTACCACTGGGAATCTGTGAAGACACAAAGAAGAAAGAACCAGTTTGGCTTCGTATTTCTCCGAGATATGTATGTCACGGAACGAGTCGGGGTGAGGGTGAGTGACACGATGCACTTTGCGTGAAAGAAATAGCAATAGGTTTTATTGATACAGATAATGGTTTCATGAGATTCCATGGTAAGGTGTTCTGGATGGGCTTAGGATTTGGCAATAATCACAGCAGAACGAGATGAGTACATCGAGCATTTATTCAGGTGAAAGCACACAAAAGAAGCAAAATGTGGATAACTACTCACGAGGTGATACCTGCCGGCGGAATACTGGACCCGAACATCCTCTCGAGCCGGCAAATCAGAGAGAGAGTTGCTGACCAGTTCCTGTGGAGACAGTGCAGTCCTCAGAGTTAGGAGTTTCTCCTTCCCCCTCTCTCCTCACTGTCCTCTTTATGCCCTGTGCATCCTGGCACGTAGAGGCTGGGGGGCAGACAAACTTCAGTTTGCGCCTTCAGTTGCGCAACTCTACCCTCTGGGTGTCCAGGCACATGTGTCAGTCGGGTGTCCCAGCCCTCAATTCGAGAGTCCTGCCTTCCTCATATTCTTCCTCATTTCTGAGTGTTTGACCTCCAAAGCTAGTCTGGAAGATGTCTGTGGTTAAGCTGGCTACAAGCCCGGTCAAGCGGCCGCCTTCAACTGGTTTTTGGAGGGGGCTGTCTGTGAACCTGGCTGAGCAACTGCATCCGTGCTCCTTATCGCTCAGCCTAGGCAGGCAAACATCTTCCTTCTCAAGGTCTGCTTCCCACAGAAGATTTTTATGACTCTACAGATCATAGAAATTTCCATCTCCAGTACACGAGGTCACTTATTATTTACTATATGGGGTACCAAATATACACAGAATTATCAAGGACCCACTCATATTGAGTCACAGGGTTTATATTGGATCCCCTTGCTTTCCAAACTCCTTCTGAGAGAAGTCTGGGTGCAGCTGGATGCAATCCTAGTCCGAGGCCTGGTCAATGGTTTATGACTAAGGGATTTTGTGCATGGTTACTTCAGTGAAGTTTGCAAATGAAAGTGCACTCTAGTCACTTACCATGGATCTGTTAGGATCTGGCAAGGATCTCTTAACCCTGAGGAGTATCCTTGAGAGGCATCTCTGCTCAAGAGGAGATCCTCGTGTGCAGCCCACTGCAATGCAAGGAAAGCTCAGTGGACACTCAAGTTGGTCCCATATTCATGGGGTGAGTGATTTATAGTCATTCTTTCATTTCAGATGACTTTTGGCTGGTGTATGCACAGCCTTATCTCCCTGTCAGGATGCAGCCATCAGGACTGCTATTGATGGCTAATGTCTGAGTGGGGGAAGAAATCAGGGAGGCAACCACCAGGACCAGATAATGACACTGGTGGTGAACGCCTAAATAGGGCTACCAGTGAAAAGTCAGGTTGAGCTGGGAAAGGAGAACACCCACCACAATGTGCTGAGATTGACCCCAGACTAGGTCTTGCTACTGAGAAGAGCAAAGAAATTGTTGAGTTCCTGCATCCCACAGCACTGTGCTGATCACTACTGGATTATGGTGGCTCAGCAACAGAAATGAAGAAACACAAAGAGTTTTACTGCTAAGTGCATATTAGATTGAATGGACATTTTGAAAACTTACATTTTAGACATAGGTTTCTTAACTCTTTTCATGGCTTTGTCCCTTATTTCTTACTTATGGAACCGCGCAGTGGTTTGTTCTTACTTCATATATGTTTTTGTATAGGAGAGAGAAAGCAAGTCAACACTCTCAGCTGTGTTAAACAAATTCCTTGCTTATTTTATTGACAAGCTACCATTATTACAATTAAAAACAGATTGAGACAACAGAGGTATGCTGCAAGCAAAAAAGGACACACCATTTGAAGTGTCCTGTAAAGCAATATTAAGCCATACAATTTATGGCTGTTTTCTTCCTTGTGGTTCTTTTCAACACACTTTTATTACAGGCTCTAAATTACACTTTCACAAAAAAGGTCTCTCTCTAAACCTTTAGGTCAGAATTGTTCAGATCTTTTCACACTGAATCAGTCAGTTTTAAAGCTGGCAAAATCCTTGGCAGGCTTGTAAATCTTTCAAAAGATGTTATCCAATTACCCTTCATGGTCCACAGGCTTCTACAGCATGACTGTTTCCTTCTGCGTGAGGAATTAAGTGCTCATGAAAAGTTAGAAACCAATGGAGTTGAAAAATAAACCAGCATATTTTTCTACAGCACAAATACTATGGCTATTTCTACAGAGATGGTGTAGAGATCTATAAAAAAAAATGTCAGTGATGACCAAGAACATTGAAAGTCCTTTGAGATCTGACAAGTCAGTAATTTTAGTTTATTTGTTTAGATATGACAATCATCTATGTTAAAACTGAATTTTTTTGCATATACATCTCAGGTCTTAAATATTGCCACAAGTTATGTTTCATTTTCTCTGCCTATCACAAACTTTAGTCTTTGTTATATGCAATATATATACTTCTTCAGTAAAGGTGGTAAAGGTCATAGAGGTCCTAGGATTTTTAAAAGGAAAAGGAATATAGTGAGGAGTGATCTCTGAAGAAGAAAGTACTTTTCATTTTTTGGTTATTTTATATCCCTGTTTAACAATTTTCTTAACTGAGGGAATACAAAAGATAAGTACTTACCAAAGTATCAGAAATAATTACAGATCTCAGCAGTTTTTAAGCTGCTGTATTTATTCCAGTGACATGTACACTGCAATTACCAGTCTATATCAGAAAAGGAAGAAAATTACTAAATCAATTCCACAGGTAACACAAAAATATTATTTCATCTCACAATCTTAGTCAGGCGTACTTGAAAAATGGCCCTTCAAAAACATTACATGGGAGATAAAATCCCATGAGATTTGGGAACAAATGTGAAATTTGTGTCTCTCTTTGAAGAAGAGTTTTTAAAAAACTCTTTTTTTTTTATATAATGTAAAAGGGAAAGAAGTTCAGGGAAAGAAATTCAGCTGCATCTTCAACCTCCAGTTGAAGGAGGTAGACCTGTAACTAAAATTTGACATGCTGAGCTTTCTCATATTTATATATACATATATATTTATGGAGATATATGTAATAATTCTGTTTGTAAAGGTATGCATTTATCATGCTCATTTTGTTTACACTTAATTGTGAGAACGACTTTCATTTCTCATTTGAAGATTTGAAGAATTACATAGCAACCAACTGCTACACTGAGCCCTTTACAGGTCTGTTTCTCAATTATCTGTTCAGTAGTTGTCCATTTTTGTTGGTGCAAGACAGAAGGGTCTTGAAATGTGAAACTTCACACAGTAGAGTTAACTGAAAGGCAATCAATTCAAGCAGAATTAGATCCTGGCTTGTCTGGTTGATTCTAGTACACTTTAATTCGGAATAGGAAATGAAACTAAAAGGAATTTTCATGTGCAGCTATTGAAAACCTTTGATTTTACAGCTTATCTCTCTGCTTTATTGTATTGTTAGCTCAACAGAACATGCACTCATTTCAAACAATAATGTGAAATGGATGAAATAAAAGTTTAATGTGATGCCCAAATCCATAATTAGAGGTCTTATGTGTAAAAGGAATATGCTGTTAAGTCATTAAAAATGATTGAGATGGTGTAGGTTTTTGCAATGATCAGTCTTTTGGTAACTTTTACATTTATAGACAGAAGCATAATTTTTATTTAGTTATTTTTTTCCAGTTCAAATTCAAGAATGCTTGCCAATGTCCTATCTCCCAAAACTAAATTGCATTTATAAAGTCATCTGTCAAATAAATAAGGTCACTGTTTAGTTTCCAGAAAAAAAATGCTTATTATTTAAAAGGGAATTTCCAGATCTAGTGGGCGAATAGTGCTGCCTTCTGCACAGAGGATAGTGCATTATTAATTCTATTGTTTGTGTTATTTCTCAAAATTGCAATTTGTGACACACAGCTGGCATGAAAAAATGCAAGATATTTTTATTTAGTTATGTATTGTTACTCTTCTTTACATTTTTAGTAGCCACCATGAGTTGCTGACACTTGCACAAAAAAAATGGGGTTTGCATATGGTTTTTAATCATTAACCTTGGAACTTTTCATCCTGACGAAACGAGGGCAAAAATGGTAAAATAAAATGGAATAAAGAAACCTGTATGGAAATACCAGGCAAAGATTTTAAATTTAGTGCTTATCTGATAGATGAGATATTTAAAAATTCTGGGTAGGACTGCAGCTTCAATTAAATCACTTGCATAAGTACTAGCAAAAGTGTTCTGCAGAGATTTCCTCAAAATTTTTCATGATTTTGATTTTTGACAGAAAATTGATTGAGAGACCATTACTTAACCAAAGCTATTCAAGCACAAGTAATCAGTATTATTTTGTGTGCTGTACACATTATTGCAAAATATATTATTTTTTTCCATATTCTGTGTTATGTAGGCCAGATGAAATAACTGTTGTCTCTACTCTGACCAGAAATCCAGAGTAATGTGAGCGAAACAACTTTGTCAAACACTATAACAGAAAGAACTGCTCTCCTGAATCAGAGAATTGATAGCTTGCTCTAATAACAGATTTTACTGTCCACCTTCCCACTGACTCTCTTAGGTATTTTTCAAGTTTCTTTGACCTAATTACCAAGTTTGAGCAGATCTTAAAGTTTCTAGTGACCCTGAGGCATAGTTTGCTGAAATTAGATGTATCCAGTGGACTTTCTTATCACTATTTTTTAGCTTTCTTTTCTCAAATACGGTAGAAAAATGTAACACACATTACTTTGCTATCTGAAGGAGACTTTGCTGACTCCTTCCTTGTTTAAGTCTAGACTTCATGACAATGGGTTGGTCCATTTTATTTGAAAGTATATTTATTTGAAAGTATTATTTATTCAGAAAATCATGAGATGTTTTTGAAATAGTCTCAAAAATATCCTCAAATCTATGCTCGAAATCTAAACCAGTGTCACAGAGAAAACTATCAGAATAAAGACAGCAACAGGAATTTCTTGCCCATATATTTTTCTTTCCATATTCTCAGATTTGACACAATTAATTTAAGTAAATAGAATATGAGGATAGTTTAAATATTGCACCTTGTCCATAGTCCTTCTAGTTTCCCCTTACAAGTGCCTATGCAGGGAAAATTACAATACTCTGCTGCACCTAGATAGATGGCAAGATAAAAATTATAATACTTTAAATACAGTTTGGAATAATAGTTTTCATTGTTAGGTCATTCACTTTCTTTGCCATGCTTGGGCATTTTACGTTTACTACATGCACATTTAGTATGTGTAATACCCATTCTGGCATGGAGAAAAGTAATTCAGTCTTAAGTCACTGATATATGATAGGAGATCATGATGCTACTGCAAGGATTAAATAGGCAGGTCAGCTGTAAAAACAGAAGGTGTCTGCCCTTGCTGTTAGCTTTTGCAGAACCTGTAGTCATTCAGGATTTGTTTATTTTCTTTTATTTCACTGGGGCTTGACAGTCATTGCTGGTTTACACATATATACTGCCAACTCAAGCTACATGCATGAAATGTACATCACTAGAAATGTTCCACATCTTGAAGGATTAGTCATTATCTGGACAACATGCCCTAAACAATAAGAAGCAGCACTGGTCAAGCAACTGAAAGCTATTTCAGTCCCCAGGATAATACAAAATGGTTTATGAGTTACCAATTTGTGAGTGGTTACTTATGGCTCAACAGGAGCATTCAGTCATGACTGAGTTTTGGAAAGACCCTCTATTTGATAATCCCTGGCCCAGAGAAGTCAGGAATGTGTCATTCATGAATGATTTCTGCAGTATGAACACTGACTCTAAAACTGAACGGTGATGATCAGGTTGTTTCCCAGGCATTGCTTAGGAGGAACAAAGCATTTATTCTCACTTTATTCTATAATTTCAAACAGAGTTCCTGTCATTTTTATTGTTAAATTTGAATTAAATCCAAGTTATTTCATATTTTGCTTCCTTTATTTTGCAATGCCAGAGTTATGATTGACTTGAATAATTACTCTGTTGGTTTGTATTGTTTAATTTCATCTGTCTTTTTTTCGATTTATTAAACTGTGGCTAGTAAGAATAGAGTAAAATTTATAAAATGTCAAATCATTTTTAAATAAGATCATTCAGTTAAGTTCAAAATCATTCATCTATTCAGTTCTTACTTCTTCAGAAAACCTGAACTAATTTATTTTTAATTTAAAAGTGTTCATTTCTTGTGAAACCCTGTCATTCTGTCACACTTTTCAGCATATACCATTTCAATTGCACAGGGCTCCTCTGAGGGAAGAAAAAGATCTTCACTTGTCTCACAGAATCTGCACATCTGCACTCCACATCTGCAGGCAACCTGCTCCAGGTTTTGATCATCCTCTCAGTAAAAATGTTCTTTTCTTATATTTAAATATTCCTACTCTTAAATGGAATTTCTTGTGTTTCACTCTGTTCCCATTACCCTTCATCCTCCCATGGGAGTCTGCCTCCATTGTCTTTATTGATAAGTTTCCCCCAAGTTTCTCTTCTCCTGCGTTAAACGGATCCAGCTTTCTCAGTCTTTCCTCGATTGTCCAATCCTATCATCATCTTCATGGCCCTTCACTGGACTTGCTCCATCATGTCAATGTACTGGGGAGTCAATGTTGGAGGAGTCCCTGTCTTCTACTGGGTAGCCCAGGACTGCACACAATACTTCAGATTTGGCCTCACCAGTGTTGAATAAGAGCGGAAGAATCATATGGAGATGGAACTTTCTGTGTTTCCACTTGTACCCATTACCCCTTGTCCTGTCACTGACCACCACTGAAAAGAGTTTGGTCCTGTCTTCCTCACATTCTCCCTCCAGGTATTTATACATGTTGATAAGATCCCCACCAATCTTCTTTTCTCCAGGCTAAACAGATTCAGCTCACTTAGTCTTTCTTCATGTAATAAATGCTCTAGTTCCTTAATCATCTTTGTGGCTCTGCACAGGACCTGTTCTAGAAGTTCCACATCCCTCTTCTACTGTGCCCAGAACTACACACAATAGTCCAGGTGCAGCCTCACCAGAGCAGAATCGAGGAGGAGGATCACCTCCCTCCACCTGCTGGCAACATTCCTCCTGATGCAGGCCAGGATCCCATTGGTCTTCATGGACACAAGGGCACACTACTCCTCATGCTTAACTTCTTGCCAATTAGGACTCCGAAATCCCTCTTCACAGAGATGATTTTCAGCAAGTCAGACCCATAATCTGTACTGGTATCTGGGGTTATTCTTTCCCAGGTGCAGGACCCTGCATTGTTCCTGTTAAACCTCATGAGGTTCCTCTCTGCCCAACTCTCCAACGTGTCTAGGTCCCTCTGAATCCCCTCATCTAAGTCATTGAACAAGCTGAAGAGCGCTGGGCCCAGTACTGACCCATGGGGCACACCACTGGCCACAGGCCTCCAACTAACCTTGGCCACATTTGTCACCACCCTCTGAGCTCTGCCATCCAGCCAGTTCTCAAACCAGCTCACTGTCCCCTCATCCAACCCACCCTTCCTGAGCTTCCTCATGAGGATGTTACGGGACTCAGTGTTAAAACCCTTGGTACAGAACATCCACATCTCTCTCATCATCTATCCAGCTGGTCATGCCATTATAGAAGGCTATCAGGTTGGTCAAACATGACTTCCCTATGGTGAATCCGGTGCTGACTACTCCTGATCACCCTTTTTTTATTTCACAAGCCATCACAGAGATGGTCTCTAGTATGAGCTGCTCCATCACCCTTTCAGAGAGATAGGTGAGGTTGACCAGCCTGTAGAGTCCCAGCTTTTCCCTCTTGCTCTTTTTGAAGATGGGAATTACTGTTTTTTCCCCAGAAACCTATGAAAGTTTCCCTCATTGTGCTTTCTTGTAGGCACTTCCTTACTTGTGTGCATACACTTGAGGTGGGCACTGTTCACTCTTACTTTTTTGATTATGAGATCCTTCTTGTCCATGTTACCCTTCATCATTTAGTAGTCAGATAGATTTGCCACTTCCTCATTTGACTGTGGGTTGTCATCTGGCACCTACCTTGTTTCTAGTTTAAAGCTCTCCTTATCAGATTGACCAGCTTTTTTGGCAAAAATGCTTTCCCAGTTTGGTCAGGTGTGCCCCATCCCTCCAAAAGCCAAATTTCTATACAACCAGCTCTTAACCCACAGGATGCATATACTCCTCCTCAATCCTTTCCCCCTCACTGTTAAGTTCAAGAAAAATACTGAACTTCGAATTAGAAAATAAGGCTCTAATCATGTGAAAAGAGCAGAGATTTTCATTACAGTTGCAAAAGCTGTAAATCTAATTTTAATGGAAATGCTTTAGAAATATATAGCTGTGAAGCAGAAATATGTTCCATGAACTGTTACAGAAAACAAAACAAGTAAAATTGTTATTTTCTCTATTCTCGGCCTTTTCTTGTGCCATTTCCTCTGCACTTTGAGCTTGATATTGATTTTTAACTGTCTACACCACTCATTCAATAAGTTTATCACTGAACTTGGCCCTAAAAGATCTGCTAAGCAAACGAGAAAGTGCAGCATCTGTTCTTCAGTAATGACTAAATTCTCTTTTGTTTCAGAGGAGTTTTTGTGGAACAAGTCAGACTCTAGTAAAAAGTAGGAAGATGAATTCAAGTATCTGTTCACCAGGATTAAAGGATCTGGTCAAAGTATAAAGGACATAACAGGCAGGAGTATGTCATTGAAAAGAATAGTAAGTGTTAAAGGTTAAATAGCTGGAAATGCTTTTGAATGAAATTCCAAATGGAGGATATGTTGATAATCTATCTCAAAATAAGTGGGCAGGTCAACATCGTCTGCAATGATCCCTTTTTAAATTAAACAGCAACAAAAAATATCTGAAGAAAGACTACGTTCTCCTTGCAGGGATCCTCTAGAATCACCTGAAATTGGAGATGATATACTATCTCCTATATTAAAATTTTTGAAAGTACACAAGGATGACTCTCACAACTCTCATGATGGAAGTGTCATTTGTGCTATTTCTTTCTGATAAAGCTAACAGTTTTTCCCAAAGAAGGTTAAAAGTAGAAAAGCATGTTTTTCTTGAATTTAAGACAGGATTACATGACTATGTTCCATGAGAACACAGTTTGATTCCTTGCTTAGGAAGGACCTACTTAGGATCTACTTTCCATAGATATTATGGGTATCTGGAAACTTTTTGTGTGAACAGAGGTACTTCTTATAAGGAGTAGGAGAAATAGGAGATATTCTAAGTTTGAAATTTGTTTCATGGTGATCTCTTAAGTAATTGGTGTATGGCTTTGAGAAACAGATGAGCAAACCTTTTTACTTTAAAAAGAGAGACGGATGGGTGTTCATTCCCTCGCGTGCCTCGGGGCGTCGCCCTCCTGTGCGGGTTCTGGAGCCTTCCAGATAGGTGTTATGAGTTGCTCCACACCCGGGGTCACAGGAGGGGCATTGGTACACCCCTGTACATTCACATTTGATACCGTAGCATACGATGTTCTTATTTAAGCCTCATCAAAGCCAAACCTGTGTCTTCCTACATATAACATAACAACTGATGGAAAAAAAATCTCAGTTTCTATGTACAAAAGGTTTTTTTTTTTTGAATGGAAAATTTCCATTCTGGTTGTGTAACCATTTCATACTGAAGTATTTTTCAGTGCCTACTGAATAACTGAAACAACATACGTTCCAAATTATCTTTCTGCAAGTCTTGTAATCAACATACATGCAACTTTTTGGTTTCTCATCACCAAGAGGACATCTTTTGATATATAGAGTACTTTTAGACTCTAGACTTGTAACATTCCTGCATATGGTTTGCAAATAGCATTAAAAAGATAACTCTGCAAAATGTGTAGCATCTTTAGAGATTTTAAAAACAGAAATACTGTCAAAAATATTAATATACTGAAATCTGTCTCCGTGATCACTTTCAAATATTTGATTTGCTATAGGGAAAAAGAGAGAGATCTATGTTATTTCATAAGTAAATTTGCTGTGGCTCCAGTTATCTATTTGACAAATCACTCTTTGACTGAAAGAAGCATTTAAGAAAGAAGCAAGCCAGAAACAAAACTATGTCAGAGCTAAAAGCTGAGTGACCCAAGAACCCATAAGGGACATAAAGGCTGAAAAAACCTTACCTGAATTTTGTTGGTAGGATGTCAAAAGAAAAAGGGGAAAAAAAACAGCTAAAATCTCAGAATCTCTAGCTCATAAATAGGAACAATAGCAGATGTTGAAAGAGATGTATTGATAAACATGAAGCAAGGAGCTGTGTGGATGCAATGAGCCACCTCAGACAATGAGATCCACCTTCTCTCAGAGCAATGAGGAGGACTGATAACATACAGGCATCTCTGTCATATCTACACTGTGGGTATAAGAAGAGCTCATTGATGGTCATATTCCCTTTGGGTGAATGATCAATAAATTTGGAATGAATTATTCAGAATCACTTTTAGTCATGTCTTTGGCTTCAGGAGAGAGTTGTCTTCAAGAAGATAATTACTGTTAGCAAGTAGGTATGGCTTTAATCTGAATAGAGGGGCATGCCAATGGAATGGCCTTTTTGCCCTGTGATCATAACAAGAAGGCAAAATTAGTGGTTTTGCAGGGTTGTGCTCCAGTTTCAACTCACCTACAAAATGTGTGGGTAGAGACTGCGACTTGGAGGAAGAGTTCATGGAAATCTAGAGACAGTTCACACAAGATACATACACTGAAAAATGTCGTATTTATTTCTGTTTTTAAAATGTTTTAGAACTCTAAAAATTAGTTCCTAGACATGCTTCATGAAAAGTCTCCCTTCTGCAGGTTGTTAGGGACCTTTTCCTGTTTAATAGTTTTTGGGTTCAATAAAACATTGATCCTGCAAAAAAACCTTCTACAGGCAGACTCTTTAGATTTTGTGGGCCTTGCTTCAGGATTGATTCTGTCTTCTTTTTTTAAACATTCTTTTAGTTGATGAACATACCTTTATCCACAGTCACTATTTCATTAAAAATTAATAGTCTCAACAAATATTTTTCTTTTATTCCCAGGAGCTGAAGGGAAACTCACTAACGTTTTTAATGTTTGTTTCCATGACAGTTAGACTTGAAATTCTTTGAAATGTTTATTCTGAGACCCCTTTTCACAACTTTCTTTCTATCCGATCTTTATTTCTAAAAAGGGTGTAGACTTGCTCATGTATATATATGCACATTTATATAACTTTATATAACCAAGCTGAAAAAAATATTATTTATTAAAACTGGTCAGAAAATTATTATTCTGAAGAATTTAGGGAGGCTTTTCTACGTAGTACTTGTATTCATTTGATACCATTCTACACATATGCTTCAATATCAGGAAAAATACCAGTACAATAAGTTTCTTGATGCTGTAAAGGAGAATCCACATTAAAGGAGTTAAAAACTGCTACAAAACTGAAAAATCCGATAAAGACAACCTGTGTTCATGTTATCGTTACTATACCTCACTTATCACAACTTCAGAGGAAAGTATGTAAGATTTTGATAGGATCCTTTTGTGCTGTATGATTCTGTTGACTTCCTTATGTGCAGGCATGAAAATTTAAAGTGTAACACATGTGTGACCACCAGCCTTGCAGGACTGACCCTGATTTGGTCAGTCCATCACCCTATATGTGTAACTTAGAAAAATAGTTCCAGCATATACTTGTGCTGATCTTAAGACAAGTTCAGGCACAGAAGCTCCAGTTGAATAACAGGGAAGGAGGTGATCAATGCCTTCAGAAATAAGCCTTCTATTAGCAGGGCAAATTTTGGCATATAATCTACTTCTTATTAGTGATTTGCAACTCTCACAGTGTCCAGAGGTACACACATTTGAGTATAGATTTGTGCAGGATTAGTTAAACACTCCACAAAAGATATAGAAATGAAGCAGAGTGGATGTTTTTGTGTGATATTGCAAGTTTCCCAATACCTATGATTCTGAATACATAATAATGATTTGTATTACTGTAGTGTCTAAAATCTCTCTAAGGGAAGAATGGAGTGCATTGTGTTGGGAGCAGTAAAATTCAAAACAAAAACACAAACAGCACTCCAGAGAATTTTACGCCATGGAATTTAGATTGATAAACTTCCATCTGTTTCTGTTACCTTAATAAATCTGTTCAAAAACATAGTAAGAGGAGCTATGTATTTGTAGCACCAGAATTAAAACATCTGAGCAAAAGTATCCTGTGGTATGCCAATCACTTTCTCCCAAAAAAAGAAATGACACACTGCTGGAGTGTCGTCTATGAGTCAGGAAACTACTATTAGAAGTTGAAGCAGTGAACATAATACATCAGAGAAAATAGAAGTCATCCAGAAAAAGACAGTTGAGAAAACACTGTTGAACCTACCAGAGATCATCACCTTCACCTATTCCGCTGCACTTTTTTCCTCAACCCATTTTAGCCTTGGATAACTTGTTTTGTTTCCCACTGGGGTTAAAAGAGTTTTAGCTGATGCTGAAAGAGAAAAGTGGATTGTTCAGTTACTTCAAAGTTCTGAAGCAACAATGGTCACATTGGACGATAAGGAGAATAAAAACTTTTTTTTGCTGATGGCTTCAGCAGGGGACATTCTTCTGTAGGTCTTTCAAGATCTGTTGGCATCGGCCAACAAAACGTAAACTCTCTGAACTACTGCCTTATATGAACTTTTTAAGATCACCTGTGATCTTCGCTGAATAGCACAAGACGATAGCTATTAGATGTTATATCCTCATTTACAGGACAAAGCACAATTATATCTTAGATTATCTGACGTTAGATAGCTCTTGTAGCCACTTAATTAAGAACTGTAATAACAGTATTTTACTTACTTTGTTTGCTTTTTAACTTAGTCCACTCTAGACTTTTCCTTAAGGATACCTGCATTTTCTGACTTGACCTTTATGGAAATGGATTAAGCAAAGGAGCAGGTTAGGCAGATTAGCAGGACAGGTCATAGCTTTTTCATATAGGCAAAATAATGCTGTTGTGAAGGAATTGTTAAAATCCAGGGGGCACATGGATTGAGAGCACATTTAACTTTTCAGAGAAGCAGTGCTAGAGACAGTTCATGTCTGGTCAAGTATAATCAAAACTTAAATCTCTGGTTATCCCTCACAGAATAGTTTTTTTTGTCCATCATTTCTGTGATAATCCACCCTTACCTCCATTTATGTGACTATTTCAATGCTCCTTAAACCTTTTTCTGAAATGAGCATTGAAAAATTAATGCATTTTAAGCCAGTGCACTTGAAGGCTTGATACAGCTTTAATTTTAACTGCAGACCACTAATTTTCACCTAGCTGTTATTGATCCTAATAATTTGCCTTCATTATAACTCTTCCTTGGAAGTTTATTCTAGTATTCAATTTCCATTTGATATTTAAAATCTCCTACCTGCCCTCTGATTTGATCATCTCCAGAAAAGTATTGCAGAGTATGGGCTGCCTTGCTCCATGTGCCTCAGAGAACTGTGCTAAGCACAAGCACGGTTAGGGCTGACACCAGTCTACTATCATTAACAGTAAAAAGGAAAGCCCTCTGCAGGGCTTTTGAGGGTTATTGGGTGTCAAAGGTACCTCAAGCCTTTCCTGCCTGCTACCATTTTTCACTGGTTTTGTTCCTGCATCTGGGTGTCTGGTCCTGTACACCTTACCAAAGGAAAATAGCTTGAAGGCAAAAGATCTTTTTGCTTTTCAGAACCAGTAAATTTGGGTCCAGTCTTTCTGGTGTGAATGAAATGACCTTACTTTGCTGCACAGTGAGCTGTTTTCTACATCAGAATGCAGTTTTACTTTACCTTCCTTGAGAAAGTAAAATAACTTGATCCAAAAATTATCCCAAAGTGTTTGGGTAAGCAGTAGATTCGTTTCTCTCAGGATATGTATGCAGCAATAAATATAAAAGAGAATAGACACAAAAATCTTAAACGTGCTGACATGTTACAGAAGCACTTGAGTTTAATGACCAACACTCAGATTTATTTCTTATTTATTGGAGCTACATTTTCTGTTACTTGGGTAAAAATTGACAAGAAACACACCATATCTGATCTGATTAACTGGTACGATTGTTATAGAGATGGTTTTACCAATTAGTAATTAGCAACTGGCAATTAGCAAAAGAATTAAAGAAAAATATAAAATAAAATAAAATAAAATAAAATAAAATAAAATAAAATAAAATAAAATAAAATAAAATAAAATAAAATAAATACTATAGCTCATTACTTCACCCTGTGTGTATAGGGGCCTCTCAACCTTTCAAGAAGATGAAAATGCTAGGAATTCCACACTCTGAATATACAGAGAACTCTCAAATGCAAGAGATGTTAGTTACCTTAGCCCAGCTTCCCAGGTTAAGGGCATTCATGGTCCAGCAGACCTCTGCCCCCCATGGTTGGGCAGAGAGGAACCTCATGAGGTTCAACAAGAACAAGTGCAGGATAAAGGTATGTTCAACAACTAAAGGAAAGGTTACAAAAAGAAGACAGAATCAATCCTGAAGCAAGCCCCACAAAATCTAAAGTATCTGCCTGGGGAAAAGTAACCCCAGGCACCAGTATAGATTAGGGGTTGACCTGCTGGAAAACAGCTCCACAGAGAGGGATTTGGGAAATCCAGTTAACAACAAGTTAATCGTGAAGCAGCAGTGGCCAAGAAGGCCACTGGGATCCTGGCCTGGATCAGGTGCCAGCAGGTGATCCTCCCCCTCTCCTCAGCTCTGTTGAGGCTACACCTGGAGTACTGTATGCAGTTCTGGGCTTCCCTGTATAAGAAGGACATTGAGCTTCTAGAGAGGGTCCAACGTAGAGCAACAAAGATGATTAAAAGACTGGAGCACCTATCATATGAGGAAAGACTAAGCAAACTAGGCCTGTTTAGTCTGGAGAAGAGAAGATTGACAGGAGATTTGATCAGCATGTTCAAGAATCTGAGGCCATGGGGCCTGGCTCTTCTCAGTGGTGGTTGGTGACAGGACAAGGAGTAATGGGTGAAAGTTGAAACATAGGAAGTTTTATGTACATGTGCGGAAGAACAACTTTTCCGTAAGGATGACATGGCACTGGAACAGGCTGCCCAGAGAGGTTGTGGACTCTCCTTCTCTGAAGATCTTCCAAACCCGCTTGGACTGTGTCACGTGCTCTAGGTGCCCCTGCTGGAGAAGGAGGGTTGGACTAGATGATCTCTAGAGGTCTCTTTCAACCTTAACCATTCTGTGATTCTGTGATCCTCACAAGGTCGTCCTTCCAGTATCTTCAGGTGAGTCTGGCCATTTATGTGGTGCTTTGCAAGTGTATCAGTTTTTTAGTGAGTTGGGTTTGTCTTTGCAAATATTAGTGAAGCAGGATCGCCCTGCCTACACAAGACATCCCCCTTCCTTTTGTTGCTGGGGAGATCACCAGCTTTTCAGATAGGCTTTTCTGCCATATCTGATGATAGGTTTTGCTGCCATAGGTCTTGCACCTCAGTAGAGCTAGGCAGAGCTCCTGCACTTCAGTAGTTTTTTTGTTAACTTTTTACTTGCCAATTAATTAAACAACAGTTAACTGAACTGGTAAACAATATTAAGTGAGAGCAATTCAAAAACCTAGTTGCAAAATTTCTGTTGATACACTGGAATATAAGTTGAACTTCTGAAAAAAGGCTATATTCCTCCAGAAAGAAAAAAAAATGCATAAAGGGGAATATAGGTTATTTTAAAGTAGATTTGAAATATTTTATCTATAAAATGCAAATTTTACCTTTACCTGGAAACAAAAAAAACAACATGGCAGTTCTTGTATTCCTAAATGTAATGCAAGGAGATTGATAGTACCATTAATGTAATTCAGAAGAGACAATATGAATAAAAACGAGAATTAAAAAAATGGAAATGTATTCTACCACAAAAGCACTAATAATATCTTTTTGCTTTTAGAATTCTGCTGTAGAGAAGATTAAGAGCATAATTCACCTCTGTTCCTGAGCAGAACTCCTTACAGACAACAGGGTGGAAGTAAAAAAGTAAAGATATAGCCCATCCATGAAGGGACTACCAGCAGCTAAGGAGAGTGTTTCAGGACTGTGGGTACTGGCAACTCTCTAGCATACAGGAATAAGTAGCACATAGGTACACCCCAAGAAGTCAGCAAGGTAGTTTCTGAACCTTTCTGTCTTGCTCTTCAGTATGGAAGAGTTTCAAAGGAGGCCTCTGAGGTAAGCCCTGTTTTCGAAACTGACCAAGAGTATGTATTCTCTGAGAGTGAGAGCTGTATGCATGTGAGCCACCAGCACATATCTGGAATTGGATAACTGCACCCCCAGAAAATGGTTGATGCATTTTTTAATGTTATAAGCTACAAAGTTTTTAAAGCACATCACTTTTGACTGGAAGCAAATGCATCTTGAAAGTGAACTTGATGTTTGAGTAACACAGAAGACCAAATTAGTAAGGTATAAACAACTTGTTTTTACATGGAACTTTGAAGTGAAACTTTTACTTCTCACCTTGTTGACACATGTACCCCTTTTAGCAAATGAGAGGAATAAGCACTCTCTGAATGCATCTAGTTAAGACAAGTGTGTGAGACAGAAGTACTGCATTTTGGGATTGATTTTTTTTTTCACCATTGATCACTAAGGTGACCTAGAATGAATTAGTTGAAATTTTGATGTCTGCTTTGTAGACATATTGAGAAGAAATGTTTCTCAAGTTAAGTCTTTGCTATTTCATTCTGCAAATGTTCCAGTCCCTCTGATCACAGAGAAATCACCAGAAATATTTTCTCCAAGACTTGTATCTCTCTTTCTAACCCATGCTACTGTCCTTCAAGAATCAAATCATGTAAATTATAAAAATATAATGAAATAACTTAAAATAATTAAAAATAAAGAAGCATCTCTCACCTAAAGATCACAATGTTCTTAGCAATTTTATCAAGCCTTAGCCCATCTTTTTTTCCACAAGCATATAATTGTTTCAGAAGACCTGCCACGTTAGGGTCTCAAAAGATGAATTTGTTTTCATCATTTGAGAAAATGTAAATGATTCTTTTTATTATGCTGTAAATATCCTAATTTGCCAAAATAATATTTAAAAGATAGCAAATGTCATTGAATATACAATTAATTAAAAACTTATGTATTAACTCAAAAAAAAATCAATACTTTAGTAAAGAAAACTATAATTTCCAGAACAGAGAAAATTGAAAATTGAATCTAAAATACATATTATATGTATACATTTATCTCCTCTAATTTATTTTCTAGAAAATTGATGAAATATGTAGAGCCATGGGATTGCTCAAAAAGAAATTGTGGAAACTAAGTTAATAATCTCTATTGATATTTCCATATTAGCGCAAGAGAAATGTGTAGCTCTTTGATCACATTTTAGGTTTTTCTCCCCTCTAGATTACTTTGCAATTCTTGTTCTACAAGCAAAGATGAAATTAAAACTAGTTGTAGAATACAAATTTGTTGTTGTTGTGGTAGTGGTAGTGGTGGTTGTTGTTGAAGATAAGACTTTCAGATTCATCCTAGCTCTTGTCTGAGACTGCTTCTATTGAAGGCCTAGCAGTTGGTGCTAGAGCAACCTGCAACCAAGGAAGCCATCCACTGGAAAGTCTCAGAAGTCTGCAACCATCTCTTTCAAAACTAATTTCTTGGGACTAAGTCTCACAAGCACTTCAAAGTTAATTGAACTAAAAAGACAGTGCATAATTAATAATACCACTAATTGGGACCACAGTGCCATTTTCTGTCATAGTTTTATGTTCTGGATGGACGTGCACTAGCAATCAAAACAAACCAAAACAAAGAAATTCATTACCTATTATCATATGAAGAATGTGAGGACTTCTTACCAGAGGCAGACTGCCAGACCTTATTCAGTTTCCATGTGGTCATTGCTTTCATCCTTACTGATGTCTCTGATAAATTGTAAGTGATAGTGATGTAAAATCTTCACAAATATGGAAACTTATAGTGTAAATGCTTCACTGACATACACTGTCATATCTATACAACAAGTGAAAAAAAAATGAGTTTGCAACTGCAGAAGGGCTACTTGAAATAAATATGTTGGTAGCATGATTGACCCAGTATTTCCGTATACCTCTGAGTGGATGGGTTTTCCACCCATGAATATTTCATACAGGCCTTTAGGCAGCAAAAAGGATCCCATCCAACCCAAAACCTATGTCACAGGACTTCAGCATGCTTTGGGAGGCTTTAACAACAGAACACGTTTCCATGATAAGATTAATGAGATTAATTCTAGAGAACTTAAGAAAGTAGCTAGGCTGCTTTTTATTTCTTGACTTGGAAGGCTCATTTAAGCATGTTTAGCCTGTACTTTCCTGAGAGAAAAAGTATTAAATGTTTCTCTTCCCTTAGAGGGCTCTACTACAAGCCAGATGCTTACGGCATACATATAATCAAGACTCCTTTTTTTAAGAAAATAAAATGAAAAGTCTATTAAGCTGGAGAATTCTATACAATACTTAGTTAATGACATTCAAGTACATATAAAGACAGAATATTTTTCTTGGCATGACAAGTTATGAAAATATTGTCAAAGATTTTTTAAAATTCTATATTTGACGGGTGTCAGTTCTGGCTTTTCATGATCTGCTGTGGCTATTCTTTTCAGTGATACATCATTTATTAATATACTTTTCTTAGAAGTAGCTTTACTTAGGCATTTTCACACTAATAGTCCAAAGCTCCAAATATTTTTTTGTCTAGGAAAGATTGGGATTCTTCAGACTAGGTACTTTTTTAGGGAAAATGCAAAATGCAAACAAGTTCTTAGATTGACTAGGACAAATTAAAAAAAAAGAAATGTGGCAGTCAGTAGGAGGAAATATAGACTTAAATTCTTTTCCTCCTCTTCTTCTTCTCTTCTTTCACTGCACTTTCTCCCTTTTTCTTAACCAAAGACTAAATAGAGGCAGATGGTATAAACAATGAAATGGATTGCCTACCACTTCACCAAGTCATCCAAATTGAATTAAAATATTAATACTGAATTTAAATTTTAGAATTCAAGATATAAAAGATGGGGTTCATTAGTCTAAATGTTTCAATTTGCCATGTGGCTGTCCATACCTGAGTTAGTCATCTAAAGTCAAAGAAGAGAAATGAGGACTTCTAGGAAACTATACTAACTCAGACATTTATACTGTAGACATCTACATTTAATCAGAAGAACCCCACAGAGTCAAGGACTGACACATCCATACTTTTTAAGACAACATTGACTTGCGTATACAGTGAAGCTATTCATTTTCTGATATATAATTCAGGTCTATTATCCTATTTAGTGGAGAAAAGCTTCTGCAATCTTTGGTATTTATAACATATAGCTGTTCTAGAATTTACTGTTTTCCAGACACTAAAGTATCTTTTTTTTTAATGTTTCATAGTGTTGCCTTTTAATATGATTCTTTTCTGATGACCGTGAAGAATACTCAGATATTTTCTCCAAGATATCTTTTTTTTTTCTGCAGCAATAGATGATCATGTTCCTTTGAAATTCATAGTCTCAGCCAGGGACAAAACTAATTAAGAGATATTTTGTCTTCCTGGTAGCAGCCAACTTTCATCATCCTTAAAGCTTAACATGATCACTGACTGAAGATAAAAATCCCTTTCCAGAAGTATCCAGGTAGCGAAGGCTTTGTGATTTCTGATATCCATGTTATAACATCTTTGGACTTTTCAGTCTGTGTAAAGCATAAGTAAATAACAGACTAGTCTAATATAAAACACCTCACTTTTATTATCAAAACATATGAATAACATGAACCTACTAGAAAATAAACTAATCAAAGAATTGAAGAGATTTGGAAAAGTTTGATTATTTGCTATTTGTTATTTTTTTAAATGTAAAATGCTTCACTGGAAAAATAGAATATTAAAACTCAGTCACATTGAGATCTAAACATTAAAAATCTACATTTTATTTTCTAAAATGGTTATTATATTTGCATTATAACAAATCAGATGAGATGGTGATGTGCTTTTGCCTCATGTCTCATTAAACAGCTAAGGTGAGCATTAATCTGTATTACCTGACGGTTTGCCTGGCCTTTCCCTGATTACTTAAATTAAGGTTTATTAGGGGAACTCTAAAAATAAAGATCAAACTACATCTGTGAAGCAGTGTTACGATGGATAAAGTACAGGAAGTGGATCTGGGTGTGGGGGGGGGTTATGTGTGATTCCTGGTACTATTGTAAAAAATAAGTAAAAAATTGATAAAACAATTATGGTTAAAATAAAGTGTAAATGAACGTGTAGAAATGCACAATGCCTTAAAGCTTCCAGCAGTGTTGCAAAGGTACTCTTACATAAACAGTGCCATCTAATGCTTGTTTTGAGCTTAACTGGCACAAACATTCACAAAGATGTGGAGCATTTTCATTTTGTGGCATAGCACCCATCTGATGATTATTAAGAAAACTGACATTACATATACTGATAGCACGTAGCATTGTTATAATTCAGAGAAATTACATTTTTGAGCAAAGCTATCCTTTCAAGTACTACTCATATTTTTGCATTGTGGTTTAAGCTTGATTTTTCTGTGAAAGAATCATACAGAGACATTTATTTGTTTCAAAAAATAAATTGCTATCATTTTAATACTAAAAGAATAAAACTAAAAATGTTTTAGAATATTAAAACTGTTTTTGATCTCATAATCAAGTAATAACATGTAATGGAAGAATGAAGGACACACAGACAAAACAGGAAAACAGAGAAATCTACTGAATTACAGTGTTTAATTCTATTCTTAGATAAATGTAAAAACTGAACCATAATACTTGAAGAAGTGTTATTTGTTCTCTGCTCCCCTCAGTCTCTAGACTCTTCTTCTGTTCTTCCTTGACCCTAATATGCATATACTTACCTTCACCCTAACATACAAAATATGCACCAACATTTTCATGATAGTGATTTTCATGGAATTTAATATAGAACAATAACCTTTCCATACAGCAAGAAAACCACAGTAGGAATATATGTCTGTTGCCCTAGATAGGGTTGTCAAGAATAAAGCCAAGGATGATCACTGTAATAAAGCTACAGGGCATGTTTTATGACACTATAAACACAAACTTCAGCCTCTAAACAAGCTAGTTGTCTTTAGCCTACCGAACATGAAAGTATATTTTCAGACCCTATAAAATATCTCTGAGCTTCTAAATATTATAATTCCATACTGTAACATGTGCTTTGGATAATTCGGTGATTACCAATCTATCTATGCTGCAACATCTAAAGGAATTTACACAGTATTTAATTATGGGAAATTATGGGTGACCTTGAGCTTGAGTGCTTGAGCTGTGCACACATTGTAAGGAAAAATTCCATCACAGGATTTGTATTAAATGATCTCCTGGATCCTGTGAACCTTACATTTGCAGAACTCCCACTAGTATTAGGAGAATATGAACAAAATACATACATACATATAAAAAAAAAGTAGATGTGGTTTAAATCTATTATACCACAGAAATGAAAGTCTGGAAGGTATTTCAAGAAACTGGAGAGTTTAAAGAAAAACTCTTCTCTAAACTTACGATTTAAAAAAAAAAAAAAAAAAGTGAGTTAAGTTCTACAGCCCAACCTCCTCAATATTCTCTTCCAATGCAGTGTTCTTAAACTTAGACTGATATTCCTAATATTAACTATCACGCTTCTTTTTTTTTTCTTTCAATTTAAACTAATGTTATACTGTTCTTCCCTACACCTACCTACTAAATATGGGGGAAAACTGATCATTTCTTAATAATGACATTCTTAAACATCTGAAAGATCAAATCATCCAAGCCATGTTTTTCCCCACAGTTAAAACTTTTCAAATCTTTTAGTAGTTTGGGATTTTTTTTCTTTCTTCTAGTTTTTCTCTAAACTCTCTGTATCTTTTTAATATAGGGTTTCCAAAATGGAAAACCTGTTCTATCTGAAGCTTCTCCTGTTCTGATTAAGGTGTGATCTTGGATTTTTTCCCATGGTTCATGTGCAATGTTTCTGCTAATATATCTCAGAGTGAGACTTGCCTGTTTTGCAGCACACACTGCTGATGACTCATTTCTAATTTGTGTTCAGCATTCTCTTCAACACTGCTGCTGAGTCTGGTTTTCCTCATTCTTTTATTTGCTTATTTGATTTCTTCACTAAAAATCATCACTGAACTTCACCTTATTCAAATCAAAGAACTTGTTTCCTTATGGGATCTTTTGGAATATTTTTTCTTCCAAGTTGATCACTAAATTGCTATGGTCGGGAGCAGCAGGGCCTCTGGACGTCTGGAAGCACGACCATTGCATATCTCAGGGCCTTGGCTCAAGTGCAGCTCCCAAGGAAAGAGGGAGAGCCAACCCACTTCCAGAAATGTCTCCTCTCACTGTCCCAGTGGTCTGGTCTGAGGCTGCAAATCGGCACCAGCAGAGCTGGCCACCAGTGCTGGCACTAAACCCCTCTGAGGAAGCAGAGTCTACAGAAAGACAGCAGGCAATGATGATGAGAGCTAAGGTCTAGAATATGTTTCTTGGTGTCTGATACAAAAATCTATTCTCATTTTGGCTATAGATAACCTCTCTCTGTGTATGATTTTACAACCAAGTTGTATACTAAGTTGATAAACATTTCCTCCAGAGGGTGTTTCCTTTTTGTTGTTTTTGTTGAGAAGAAGCCCCACAAAGCACTTTATTAGATCGAGATAAGCACATTTATTGTTTGCCTCCATTGAACAAGTAGACTACAGTCATGGATTTGCAGAAATTTATGGATTTTGAGTGGTTTGTTGGAACTTAGTTGCTTAGAACTGGTTCTTCCAATGTCTTGCTGGGAAATTAAATTTTACAAAGTTTTATAACTGGTATGTAACAAAGTGGATCTGAGGGGGTAAGTTTCATCTGAAGCAAGTTTTGAAAAGATCTGGTAGTGATTCAGTTGGTTGAGTTGTTTTGCCATCAGATGTCATCATTTCATGAGTCAAACAAATAAAGTGTTGTGATGCAGTTTGAAAAACCAGGTTCTAGGCAACTGCTGGATTTGATCACTGCCAATTATAAAAAAAAAATAAAGTTTGAATTCAGAAAAGACTAATACAGGTTACACAAAGATGTTTCAGAAGTATCAAGTCACCGAAGGTTAGGCAGTTTAGTGATCAATAATACAATAATTCAAATACCTACTGAAATTGGCTTTTGTATACTAATCTTGTACTCAAAACCCTATAATTTCACACATCTTTTTATGATCTCCACTGTTTACCTGATATTCCCTGTGATTTTCTCCAATGAGAAAAAAAAATTCTCATTTTGTAGTATGTACATCCTTTATTTCTTCCATCTCCTGTATCAGAGCTTTGCTTCCTTTTCTTTCTTTACTCTCATCTTTTCCATTTACCGCCATAACAGAAGTGATTTTTTGTTTTGTTTTGATTTGGGGTTTTTTTTTTGCTCTTGTCTGCATCCTTCACATGACCAGACACTATTTTATGAAGTTATACAGCCTGGAACCTTAACAATTTATTTAGAATAAATATTCAGTCTGAATTCTCCTTCAGAATGGCAAAGCCAAGGCAATAAATAAATGTTTCACAAAATATGCTGTGGGAGTTTTTCTTTCCTTTGTAAAATGCCTCAACGTAATGCAGCCTTGAATATCTTGATTAATGCTGCCACCTAATGTTCAATGGATAAATTCAAAAACTTTTCATTGAAATACATTCAGTCTTCCACTGCCCTGACAGATAAAGGTCTATTTAGCTTTTTCCTAGACTCAATTACTTCTGTACAGACACTCAGTCAAATGTGTAAGAAATTATCTCCAAAACTCTAATTTAATGTAAATGTCTAGTTTCATGTCACTTTAGTTTTTGTGTTAAATATTTCTTCCAATAAACTTTTAGATAAAAATGAAAATAACAGAAAATAACACATAGTTATGTAACAGAAATAAGAAGGTTTACCCTATTATTTTGTATATAGTTGATTTTCTTGAATATCTGTCTTTCCCACCAGCAGTTTATAGAAGAAAGGATAATTTTTTTCTTGCAGGTTGTGCAAGTGAATAAAATTACAGACAAAATAATACCATTGATTTCAGGGAGCTGGCATCAGATTCATCTCAAAAGCTATAGAATTATTCAATTAATGTAATTTTATTTTAGAATAAGTGTTCCAACCTTTTCATGATAAGAAATCTGTCTTAAAAAATATGAATCATATTCGAGAGAATAAATCTCTCAGGATTACTTTATTTGTGTCTACAGTCAAGTTAAGAGTACTGAATTTTACAGATTACTGATATAATGCAATATTGTAATTCTGAATTGGAATTGGCCAAATATCTCTCAGGAGTCATACATACCCAGGTATAGGTATTGCATAGGTACTTTAAAAAAAATGGATTCTAAAACTTGAGACACCTTATTCAGGCAGACACAAACTCAGCTACACTGGCTTTATCACTAACTCAGAGGCTCTGGCATAGTTTAAGAGCATTTTCTTACCCATCAGTGGTGCACTGCTTGCATATGCTTTTTGTCAGTGCACAGGCTGCCGGGCCAAAAGTCTGGTGGAATGAAAGAGATCCTGAGGCTCTTCTTGTTCACAGACTGACTGAGAGATCATTAAAAATTATACCACTCAATGAATATGAAAAGCCTGAGCAGAATATACTCATTATCCTCCTAGATAGGTTATAATTTGTTATTTCAAAACTTTTTCATCTCTAAGAACATTATTCATCTTCCCTCCATATTTCAGTGGTGGCTTCCCTAGAAATCTGATCTTAACTCCAATCACTGTATCAGTACACAACATAAATGTTGCCAGTGCAGCTGCTTGTCATCAAAAGTCATCTGTCTTATATGTCATGTATATTTGGGATGGAAAGGCGATTTTCCAAAAGTCTAGGTTTCATACACTGCTTTAATGTAAAAGCAACAATTTTATAAAGCTACTCTGTGGCTTAATTAAACTGTAAGCTTAACTATTTTAGATACTTTCAGAGCTATTCATAATACTGTGAACCATTTTCAGTGTGCAAAATCACTCCTAAAAAACATAGATGATAACATAGTTCATTGCATTTAATAAGGTTTTAACTGAAACAGGTTTCATTCCTTCCTTCCAGACAAGTATCAAAATAAAAGTAGCATAGGAAAAATTCACAGATAAGATCTAATGCAAAAAAAAAAAAAAAAAAAAAAAAATCCTATACTTGATTCCCTTATATTAATAAAAAATAATGAAAATCATCTGCCAAATGAGAAGACCATGACAGGCTCGGATAGAGGACTGGGTGAAAGGGATGAAATATACCATGTCTATCTCAGTCTTGGTAAAACATTTGATGTGATGCCACAGTAATAACTCATTTAATTTGACTGAGGAATTTGAGATTAGTAAATGAATTAGTAAATGATTTAAGTTTAGTAAATAAATGTGTAAATTAAATAAGAGATTGGCAAAAGTGGAGGTAGCAACAGGTGATGCAGAAGGAAAAGCTTCCTCCATCAGGCTGAAAATAGGCAACAAATAGATTCCTCCAGATCAGTTCTCATTTCTCTCTCTCAAATATCTCATTTAATATTTTGGTTTTAAGAACCTCACACAAAAAGTTGGGTGCTCCTGGTGGAATCTGATCCTGCTCCAGTGTCAACAAGTATTACTGTAACAACCTATTGAAGGTGGAACCAGAGAAATGGAAAGGAATATAAAAGTTAAAAGTGTTACATAATGGATTTAGAGACCAATAAAAGAATTTATATTGTGAATTGAAAATTTAGCAGCCTAAAATGACAGAGGAGGAAAAATAAATTAGGTGGTTAGGTGTCCAGATGCTATGAGTTGCCAATGTAATACACCCAAGAAAATACAATACTTTTCAGCTAGGGAAAGCAGTCCATCTGAGAACTGGAGAGAGAGTTCAGGGGCAAAAGAGGAAGTAAACACTAGTGATTTTGGTCTGACAGGATGATACCTCAGCAATCATTCCACCTGGCATCACTTTAAAACTAATTGTAGCTTTTCTATAAAGCCACTTTTTGTGCTGTACTATCGGGATCTTTGGGCTTTCACCCTTTACTTGTGACTATCACACGCTGAATTGTAACATGAATGTACAATTGTATCAACCTATGTCACAGTCCAGATTGCAGATGTCTGAACTAGACACCTGCAGTACCCTTTACAGTCAACAGAGAGAATTAGAGTTTACAGGCACAATTTATCTGCCTTTCCTTAAATATATATTTCAGAAACAAATAAATGAATGACATTCCAGAAGTGTGTATTGAATTCATAGCCAAGAAACACTTCTAAAATACAGTGAGATGAATCTCACTGTATGTTTCTAACATACAGATGTTAAAATAGAGCCTGTGTGTAGTTCTGCAAACCCCAGGTCCAACAGACTAAGGAGAAAATGAAAGGCAATCTGTGGTAGAGATGTAGAATGAACTCTGAACAGCTGTGTTTTGAGTCATTTTTTTAGTATATAGTATAATAAGTACTGCAAATGCTATCTGCAATTCCCATAGGAAAAAAAAAAAAAGATAGCTCCAGAATGAATGCAAGGACTGCAGTTATTCAGGGTATCCTTTTATCTTCATAAGCTATCATCAGGAGAATACAATTGAAATCATATTTTAAATGAATCCACAAGTCCAAAGCATTAAATGTAGCTAAGCATGCACTTTGGGACTGTATCATGACTTTTATATTTTTTTGTTTACAGCTTGGCTTTAGAAGCTGTCATATAAAATCAACAACGTTCTCTATTCTCTACAAAGGGCTCTGAAATGCCATGAAACAGTATGAAGAACAAGAGTACATTCTGCACAATTAACTTCATTTATAGACATATTCTGTCCTTGTAATCCCATTTCAAACTGATTAAGCTTTTGATATTTTCCTTCTTTAAGTAAAGACTGCAAAGGAATGAACATTTTTCTGAATGTGCAGCTATGACTGTAAATTATCTTAACCTCCTTCTGTTAGATGAATGCAAGCTACTGACTGTGGCTTGAGAGATGAACAAGTAAATGAAAACTTTTCCTCTGCTATTAAGAACCATTCCATTAAATCTGAGATAAAAAAAAAAAAAAAAGGAAATGAAAATCCTGAAAAATATAGACAGTGAATGTTCTCTAAAATATCCACAACTAGCAATAGTCTGTATCGCATTTACAGCATATTGGACACTGGAATTCTTGAACTATTGGAACTCTTGGGATTTTACTTTGACCTTTGAATGCCATATAAAACAAATAATCACCATTATAAGAAAGGAATCAGCATATACAGCCAAATATACTCATAGACAAAACCGATTAAGGGGTTATCTCCTCATTATATAAGGGTTTTAAGATTTTTTTCTCAGATACAAAGTCAGGTTTTCTAGATCTTGACTCCTTACGCCTTATTATGTAATTATGTTATGGACAATGTCATACTATAATACTAAACTGGGCAGGTTATTCTAAAATGCTAAATTGGACAGGTTTTTATTATTTTTATTTTTAGTAGGAATACTATTTTAAGAGTGTTGGAGGGGCATAATATGTTTGCTGGCTAGTGGGATAAAATTTAGGAACATTTTCTATTACCTTCTCATTCTTTTATTAAATATTAAATAATTCAAGTCACTTATCATCACAGAAAACAAAAACTGAGAAACATACATGTGATGTCCTAATCTGGCTGTACTAAAGCTGCTAAAGTTACAGACATCTGTCTGGATTTTTTATCTATTATGGTAATTTATGAAATTATAATTCATGCAAAATTTAATGTGTTACATAACTTTCAACATTACTCTGTTGCTTTTGTACTGTTGTCCCAAGTTATAGTAGGGCAATTCTAAAAAACAGTGAAAAGAAAAAGAAATAAACCATGGATCGAATCAGTTGCACTTATACTTCCTATGAGAGCAGAACTGAAGCCTAAGCTAATTTCTCTCTGATCTGTCTTCTTGACCAAGTTAGCCTGTCTGGAAACTACATAGTTAGGAACAAATACAAGTCAATGAAGAGACTAATCAAAGAATATGAGCTATAACTTAACATGATTCTATGGAACTTGTGTGAACTTTTTCAGTACTTGGCTTGTAAAAGAGGAAAGACTTGATTTCCTCCCTTTTTTCAGATTTCTTTCAGTTCTTATTTACGACTTGCAACAGTTGGAAATTAGGTTTAACACATTCAACTATAACCATCCAATTCAAGCATTAAATTATTGTACTAACCTTTCACACCTGGAAATGTGATTTTAAAGTCCTCTGAGATAAAATATGAAAATGAGTTGGCAGATGGACCCAATGTCTATTTTTAGCCAAAGTGCAAAAAGGAATAATAATAATAATAATAATAATCTAGTTTTTAATATAACATTGAATTTTATTAATTCTGATGTCAGGCAAAAAATAGCAGAATTTATTTCTCTCAGAACTGTCTCTACACAGTGCCTCCTTACAGCAGAAATGAACATATGCATAAGGGCTCTACAGTTTATCTCACATGCAGTAGTTGCTTCCTCTTAGTTTGTCAAAAGAACATGAAGTATACTATCAAATTTATTTTATACATTGTTAAAAAATATAAAGCATAAAATGTTAAAATGAAAAGTATTAAGAGGCAAATTGGGCTCCAAAATATATATTATTTTTCAACTTCTGATATTACACTTAATATCTACACAGAATAATATCAGAAAAAACTCAGTCCATGCAGTCCATAACCAATTCCTCTACTACTCTGAATAGTGTAATATCCCTGGCCTGCTGTTAAAAAAATAAAAAAGGACAATCTATAAAGAGAATAACGTGTTCCTTTTAATTCTCCCAGGACTTTAAACTAACTGTATAGACTATGCTCTTTGTACAGAGCCCAAGCATGAGACATTCCAGCTCCAAAGGTAAATGTTTCTGAAAGTTGTTAGAACACTGTGATATGATGGAAATTTCTCCCTGGCGTTCACAACACTGGTGACAAGGAACAGCTGCTGCAATTAAGGAGTCCAGTAGAAGCAAAGTGACAAAAATCGAACTGTGTTTCCTTTTTGATCTCTCCACAGTTCTGATGCAGAGATAATAAGCATATGGACTAAACTCGATGACAGTGATGTTAAATTTAAGAAGAAATTCCCATCATACATATCTGAAAGAAAATAATAAATGCTTTGGGTCATATTTCCATCATCAGCTCTGAATTTAAGATAACTACTTGGCCCATTACTCTGTGTGTGATGCATTATGTTAACTTCCATGAAAATAGATTTGTACATTGACAAATCTCTGTGCATCAAAATCTCATTTCTGTTAGTTGTTTCAGTTGCCTTCTATACAACATGGAAGGCAACCTTTTGATTTTTATAGGAATTTATATAAATGACATTTTGTTAAAAATATAGTAGTTAGAAAAACTTTCAGTTTTCAGTTCCATTTAAATTGAATCCTGGGAGAACTTCACATCATGAATTTTTTATTTAACAAAATATTTAATGTATTTCCTCTTGCATTTTATGTTTATTATTTTCTAATGAATAAATTTCTCATAATCACAGAATGGTTAAGGTTGGAAGGGACCTCTAGAGACCTCTAGAGATCATCTAGTTCAACCCGAGTCCAACCCTAGGTATCCTTGCTGAAGCACGTTAGAGCATGTGGCACAGGGTGGCATCCAGGTGGATTTGGAAGATCTCCAGAGAAGGAGACTCCACAGCCTCTCTGGGCAGCCTGTCCCAGGGCTCTGTCACACTCACAGGAAAGTTCTTCCTCACATTGAGATAGAACTTCCTGTGTCTCCGCTTGTACGCATTACCCCTTGTCCTGTCACTGACCACCACCGAGAAGAGTTTGGCCCCGTCCTCCCTACATTCTCCCCTGGGGTATTTGTACATATCAATCAGATCCCCTCTCAGTCTTCTCCAGGCTAAACAGGCTCAGCTCACTTAGTCTTTCCTCATAACTGCTCCAGTCCCTTAATCATCTTCATTGCTCTCTGATGGACCCTCTCTAGAGGCTCAATGTCCTTTTTGTACTGGGAGCCCAGAATTGTACACAGTACTCCAGGTGCAGCCACACAAGAGCTGGGGAGAGGCACAGGATCACCTCCCTTCACCTGCTGGCAACTATCCTCCTAGTACAGGCCAAGATCCCATTGGCCTTCTGGGCCACGAGGGCACATTGCTGACTCATGGTTAACTTGTTGTGATCCAGAACTCCCAAATTCCTCTCTGTGGAGTTGTTTTGCAGCAGGTCAACCCCTAATCTGTACTGGTGTCTGGGGTTATTCCTTCCCCAGGTGCAGGACCATGCATTTGTTCTTCTTGAACTTCATGATGTTCCCCTCTGACCAACTCTCCAAACTGTCTAGGTCCCTCTGAATGGCAGTACAGGCCTCTAGAGTCTCATCCACTCCACCCAATTTGCAAGTGGCATCTTCAAAATAATCAAATCTATCCAGAAGTATTAGATGTATTTATTCTCTAAATGATAACTGGAAACTTAATATATCCTTTAATCATGTAATTATCGGTACTGTTCAGCTATCTATCAAAACTAATACCTCTATTTAAATCTGACCCTGGAAACCAACAGCTGAGACTGTGCAGGCCACCTGAATTCCACTTATTATTCCAGTTATTATATCCAGTTCTAGATGTGCACCCCCTAATGAAGTTGAACACACCTCAATAGTTCTAGAAAATCAGACCCTTTACTGGTATTCTGTTAATATGTCTTTTAAATATCTAAATGTCTAAAAAAAAAATCTAAGAAGAAATCTGTCTTGATTTGACAAAGACTTATCATCAAGCATCTTCCAGGATCAATGCCTAGATTTAAAGACCGGAAAAGGAAGGAACCTAAACTGTCTTGAAATAGGATAAGTTAAGTAGTTATTGCACCTTGGATAGTCTGAATCATCTAATTTGTTTATTTATTTGGCGTATTTTCCCTCTGTCTCACTAGGTGGCAAGCTCATGTGTCTCTGCTGTGAAGTTCATTTAAGACCCAGGAAGTTTTATTATTAAATAAAATATTGTTCAAATAGCCCAACATAAATGATTTTTTAAGACAGCCACTTAAGCTGAACCAATTCATGAATACTCTGCCTCAGGTTACTCTGAATTATTTAACAGAGTAACTTCCCAAGACAACTCCTTACATCTGGTGGCTTTTTGGCATGGCTCCACCTCACCAAGCCTGTGCAAAGAGACACATGCACTTCTATGTCTTACACAAAATATTCAGTCCAGAAAGACTGGAAGACTGGAGGTACTTTTAGCATTGCTTTAACGGTTTGGTTTTCAAACTCACATGTGAACAAACTGACTTTAAACAGCACTGAAAGAATAACTATCTACTTAACTGATAAAGCAAAACAGACCAAATGGAACAAAAGTTTTTTTTTTTTTTTTTGATCCTAGTATTATATTCCTTTCTAAAATGTTTTCAAGATTAAAAAAATCCTGAAAAGAAAACACAATTGGAGTTAAAATAAAGGAGCACTAATAAATTGTTTCCCTGCAAAGACTGTGGGTCTGAAAAGATATGGTGTTAATTAAGTTCTCTGAGGCCTACAAACATTACCTAATAAACAGATTTTAAACTGAGTATTTAGTAAGTTGTGAATGTGCCCAAACTCCCATTGTTAATGGAAGCTACCTACACACTCCCTAGTTTTGTTTTGTTTTGTTTTTTAATTTCCTGAAAAGTACATTATCTAAAGCACTTAGCACTGTGGTAGCTAATAGCAAACATGATTTAGACAGACAAGCACTAATAATGTGTAAAAGGATCTTAGCTTTTCTGCTCTATGTGATTCCAAGCTTCCATCTTCTTCTCACTTTTTTCCATGATGTGAAACATTTTAATTTACACTGAATATATAAATGAGTAAGCACATCAGATACAACATGGCAAAATTACCATGAGAAATAACTTGACTCTGATGCTTCATGTTGCCCATTTTAAAAATTATGTAACTCCAATGATAGCAAAGATTACTTTTAATCTGTAACATTATCAGTGAGATATGAGCCTGACCCAAAATATTTAAGCAGAAAAGAACTATCCTACCATTCTCAACCAGTATGGTCAAAGTAACTCCATCCATATGGAAATATGTAGTGTTTGCCCCTAGCAATACAGGGAATTACCCACAAATCTTGTGTAACATTTTCTTCAGACAAGATGCGTAGCTATAACTGGTTGAAAATCCTGTACCATTAAAGGATTATATTTCTTCTTTTTATTAAATTGTAAGGAGAAATAGTTTGTGTGGTATGTACATACATATAGACATTCCAGCAGAAATGACTAATTACCAGAGGATCACCAAGTGGCTATACCTTCAAGAAACCACATACATGTCTTCCAGCACTTTTAGGTGAATATACTTAGTTTCCCTTTCTTTATGTTCTTTATGTCTCTTTTTAGTGCCCAGTTTTATTTCTAATTCTCTTCTTTTGTGAGTAGGTAGGTGTCAACAATCTCTCCTCCCTAGGTCCCCACTAATGGCTCAGGGAAGGAGGAAATCTTTTATTGTGCAGTTTCTTCTCATGAAAATCTTTGTAAGAACTGCACGCAAGATCAGCTGTTGTGCTTATTTTCCCTAAGGACTATGTATGTCTCTTTAAAGAAGCATGATGTGGTACCTCTATCAATCAGAATAGGAAGGAGAAAGATACAAAAGCAAAACATTGTATATTAAAAGGAACTGTGTATTCTTACATAACAAGCAAGAACAAGCGTACAATGATTGAAAGTACAATGATTAAATGCGTATTATTTAATAAAAAATATTTTCAAGTCACTTTCAAAAAAAGTACTCCTTTGCGTCTTGTGTGAGTGGATAATCTCAAGATATGCAAAAGTATTTACAAAGATAACATCTCAGCCAAGCTGCTGTTGCAGCTGGAAATGAATCAGTTTTCATAATGTCTTGCCAGGCTGTTCTGAACAACAACAATAAAAATATATAATAAAAAGTAAATGAATAAATAAATAAATAAATAAATAAATAAGTTATGTGTGGGGAAAAAAATGGACCGTCCTATTTCAGGTATCTCTTTAGTCCAACTCTGTTTATTTGCAAAAGATTACAGAGTCTCAAGTCTTTTTTTTTTTTCCCCAAGCAGAATAAACAATAGGAGGCCATCTCTTTATTCAGAAACCCAAGTCTGTTTTTCCAGTTGGTTCTGTGCCTAAAAGAAGCTCTCTCTCTCTCTATCTCAACTGGCTTCCTCCCAGAGCAATATTCACACTGTTTCCCTCACTGTTGGGTTGTTTTCAGACTCACATAAATATTCCCTGGATTCATATTTTGCTTACACATATATATGGATGTGGGAACATGTGCATTTCTTTTTCAATTTTGAATTCAAATATCACAGCTATCATCTTCATATTTTCAAATGGTCACCAGGAAGCCTCTTCAGCTACTTAGGTCAGCTTCTGTTGCTAACTTCCTATGCTGATCTTTGCATTTCAGGGATGAGTAAAGAAAGGACACTTAATTGCACCCTCATGATTTAATAAAACAGGGGTTAGCATTTTTTTCCATGCATGAGACTGGCAGCAGAATCTTCTTAACACCTTGATTTGCATTTTTCTGTTTGCAAGACTCTCTCTACAATATCTGTCTGAAGCCATGTAATCTTTTATTTATTTTGCAAGGTGTATCAAATGCTTCTGCATGAAAAGTGTGAAATGAAACCAGCATACAACAACATAGTTGATGTAATATTTATCTCATTAGTACATTAAAAGGAAAAGAGAAAAAAGATGAAGAGGTATTTTCTTGAAAAAAAAAATCTCCAAGTTTCCTTTGTCTTCTTCAGTGCTTTTGTAAGGTGAAAAGCAGAGTCTTAAGGAGTTTGTTTGTTATATTGCTTGAGTTTCACTTAGTCTAAGTCTTTTAGTATGAATTAGCTATTTGCTGATATGTATGTATGTTTGGAATGGGACATGGTTATGGGGATGTGTTCTACCACTGTTGTCTCCAGGTTGTTTTCAAAGACCCTGCACCTTCTCAGAAGACAGTTTCTAGAGCTCAGCATGTTTGGGGTGTTTCTCTCAGCCCAGCTCTACTGAAAGAAAGTGTCTGAGGAAGAAAGTTTTATAAGTTTCAGCTTATTTCCGTTTATGAACCAACAGAAGTAAGTTATGATTTTTTTCACAGGCTGTTGAAAATCAACCATTAATTTATTTACTATAACTGTTGGATTCCATTTTCATCAAGAGTAATCACTATCCATTATCCATACTACACGAGTACATTTTATATATTTAGACTAAATATGGTATTGCTTCTTTCCCTATTAAATAAATACACAGGATGTCTGAGTTACTCATTTTATTAAAGGAATGAGGAATGAGGGACAAACTAATAATACCTTGTGCAGTCTTACTTTATTTTATGCATAGTTAATACAACATACAGGTCTTTAAAAGTTGCTAGCCAGGTAAATACTAGCCACTCATGACAAATCAAGTAGAAATAGCTGCTGTTTTGGTTTACTGGGAAAGCATCGTTCTTTGTCTCTAAACTTTATGTAGAATTGTTCAATTTTTCTTCAAATTTTGCATTAGCAAAATTATATCTAAATTCTTCATTTAAGGTTTTCTTTTTGTTTCAAAATTTGGAATTTCAAGAGTAAGATTATTTCAATGAAAGAGTATGAAGTGCTTATTTAAAGAATGTCAAAAGAAAACTTTTTAATTTAATAGCTCATGATTTCTTTTTATTTAATGTAGACTTCAAATACTCTCTCACCTTTCAAGAGCTCATATCTACAACTAATGGTTCATACATACAACTAATGGCTATACTTCAAAATACAAAATATTTTTTGACAAATAATAATAGTTTAGAAAACTAATAACAGTCTAACATGTTCTTTCTTTCAACAGTACCTAGAGATCCTCATACATACACTAGCAGTGATTTGAGCATTTCAGTAGTATATTAAAGTCTTCGCAAAATAGTAAAAAAAAAAAAGCATGATTTTTCAAGATCTGTGCTTCAAGCTCAGTAAATGTCTCTGAGAAATATGTTTTGTCTTTCCAGGTTGTTGTCCATGCCTCAATTCCTCAAGCATGAAAAATCAAACAGTGGTTCCTGCGGTGCTACACTCAGATGCAAATTAAAAAATCTTATTTCTCAAACATTTTCATCACTAGTACTATATTAAAATTTCATTAAGTGACTAAAGTGTCTGTTAGTAAGTTAGAAAAGGTTCTTTTCTGAGTCACAGAATCATAGAACCATAGAATGCCTAAGGTTGGAAGGGACCTCTAGAGGTCATCTAGTCCAACCCCCCCTGCACATGCAGGGCCACCTAG
>JAWLRI010000348.1:168907-182241 GCA_034781795.1 Crypturellus tataupa | reverse complement strand
TGCTGTAGTGAAGGTTGGAAGAGAGCGCAGGAGGTCAATTAGTCTGATGCCCTGTTTCAGAGAAGGCTGCTTAAAGTTTTACCCAGTTGAGTCTTGAAAACCCTCAAGGGTGGAGATTTTGCAGGCTCTCTGTACAGTCTGACCCAGTACTTAATCATTCTCAGGGTGAAAAGGGTTTGTCGTCTCTCCTTATGTCCAATGAGTTCCTATTTCATTTGTTGACAGTTGTTTCTCCTTTTTCTCCATGTCCTACTGTGAAGAGCATGATTCCATCTCCTTGGTAGCCTCCCCATAGGCTCCCCTGGCACTATTTTATATCTAGGCTGAACGAGCAATAGTCCTTCAACTCAACGCTCCAGTTCCAGTCATCCTGGTGACCTTCCACTGGACGCACTCCAGTTTGTCAGTGACTTTCTTGAACGATAGAGGGAATTGCACGCAGCATTTCATAAGGGGCCTGAAAAAGGAACGATGAAGGGAAATATTCAGTCTCCTGACTGCAGTCCTGTTAATACACTTCAGCATACTATTTGCTTTCACTGCTGCCTGGGCATGCTGTTGGCTCATGTTTAGGCTTCTATCCAACAGGACACCCAGAGTTTCCACAGGAACTCACTGCATGATTTTCATATGACCAACCTTTGGCTCCCCAGACCATCCTTCTTTCTCTTTTTGAAAGGGGATACAATAATTGCCTTTTCCCAGTCATTAGGAACCTTCTCTTATCTCCACTTCTCTCAGTGATAACTGAGTGGCCTCACAATGACTTCAGGCCCTTGGATGCATCTGGACCTAAGGGTTCAGGACAGGCTTAAAAGGGTCAAGATTCCTCAAGGGTTCCCAGACTCAATCTTTTTCCATTGTTGCTAGCTTGACCCTACTTAAGCAGTCACAGAGCCCTGAAGATCTTTGTCAGTGAACACAATGGCAAGGAAGGGTCTGAGTACCTCATCCTTATTTGTGTCCATGGGGACTAAATCACCTTGATTATTCCTTTTCTCTCTTATATAATTTTATATTATTTTATAATTCTTTGATCATTCTTTTACTGCTGACAGAGAGCTTCTAATATTTCTGGCCAGTCTCAACTTTACTTGAACTTTAGCTTTCCTAACATGACTAAGCAATGTTTCTGTATCTTCTCTTGTAACTTGAAAATGTTTCCCTCTCCCTATATGCTTTTTGCACTGAAACTCAGTAATAAGTTCCTTGTTCAGTGACAAGACAGCAGCAGTGGAAGAGGATTGAATCAGTAATCTCTTGAAAAATATTTACCCATTCAAGTCACTGTCTATTGATAAATCTATTTATTGGAGTATTTAAGATGGACTCTTTATCTGTTGTGCTATCCTTAAATCCCTTAAGGGATTGTCCTTAAAGACCTGCCAGCAACCTGAGCAGCCTTAGCCCTCAGAGCTGGTAACCCCACCACAAGTTACCTGAACAAGTAGAAGTCTGCATGCATGAAGTCCAGGGTCTGTACTCCACTACTGTTCTTCCTTTCTCCCCTCAGATCTCCATTTATAGTCCTTGGGCATATGCATGGAAATGGGTCTGCTTTCAATCTGTTTAATCCTTCCCCAAAGCTCCCTCATTCCAATCTTCCTGCACTGTGTACTTACCACTCCTGATCTCCCTTCCCTCATTTAGTGGCAAACAGTTATCAATATCCCCCAAGACTAGTTTAAAGCCTTCATCGCCAAGTTGGTCAGCCTTTCAGCAATCTTTATCAAATGGGTCCTGTCTCTCACCACTAATCCTTACTCCTTAAAAAGGGGTTCATGATCACAAAAGCCGTTTTTATGACCCACGATCATAAAAGCCAAAGCACTGCCTGCAACACAAACCCTGCAGACACTTAACTCACAGGAGGCACACACCCCTACTCAGGTTCTTCCCCTTTGCCTTAGGACATCAACTATTAGCAACATCACTGGGGCTTCCATGTCCATCCAGATGCTTTAGTCATTCCTGGTTTGCTCCAGGTCTCCTTGGCAGCATTAGCAGGGACCACATGGGAAGTAACGAGGGCTGGAACAGTCTTTTCACAACATCCCAGATGCTGTGAAGCCACAAACCTTTGACCTCGCCAACCTCTGTCACCTGACGCTTCCTCTTGGAGCTCATGCTCTCAGGTTACTTTGAAAATCCTGACCAATGTGTTAATATCCCTGTGTAGAACTTCTTTAAAAGCCTTGCATTATGGCTTATCATTACTACTTTTGAAATCAAACTACAAAACCTACACTGACTACAAGGAAAGCAGAGTTAGATCAAAATTAAGAGTCCTTTGCAAATTCCTCTCTGCATGTGCAAGTCTGTTCTATCTCATAAGAAAAATAGTTAGCAACCAGTTCAAAAAATGACTATTATAATTTTGTTAGAAAAGTGTTAACTAATTCTCTTTTCAAAGATTTCACTGTAAAAATGTAAAAATCCCATTTCCCTGCTGTTTGCCAATGTCTGTGTGCTGTGACTAACTAATGTTTCTCTATGTGTTTCATTTTCAATTCATGTTGAGTCCATAATGATTAGCTTTTCAGACTGCTCTCCTCTCATATTATTGTGATCTATAATTTTTACTAAAAAACCTGTCAGGCTAACTTCAATGCACCACAAATTTTTACTTTATATTCTCCACAGCTGGTGCTGAATGGCTTCACTTCAATGGTCTGTAGAATCAGCTTGAATTCTCTTTTTGTGAATCTGGTATCAATCAAATGCAAACATTTTATCTGCACAGCTTTTCCTAGTAAGATATGTGAGCCTAATCATATTATTACAAGAATTTATTCACAAGTTCCAATATAAAACAGAAAGTATCCATTTCACTGTATGTATTGTACTCTCTCACATTCTATGAATGCATAATCTAATAAATGATACCTATTAATTACCCTCGATGAATGCAAGTTCAGAGCTATTACCTATATGTTTCTAAGCATCCTAACATTTCCAACATTTCTAAACAACTAAACATTTCTAAACATCTAGGGCTACCTTTTGTCTAAATTATAGAAAATTCCTTCATGGTGTTCATACATAAAGCCTTACAAATTACTATCCTAAAAATTGTATTATTTGTCTCTCATTTCAAAGAAATGTTCCTGAAAATGCATTCATCCTGCAGATATGGCGTGACATATTGTTTTTACAGTTTTACAGTTTTTACCTTTTACTCTTTACTCTTTCTTAAAAATAGTGTGATACAAACATATTTAATTTGGTGGCAAAAAAAAAAATGTTCCTAAAAGAAACCAATCTCCTTGGCTCTGTAAGGAAGCAATTGCACTAGGAAATAATAAAAAAAAAAACATTAAAAAACAACACATATTTCAGGACAAAGAAGATATAACATATACTGTATTTCTTCTTGGTGATAGTGTTACAAAGTATTAAATATGCATATATCCAGATCTGATACTGAGAAGTATTCGGAAAAAAAAAAAAAAAAACAAAGTATGATAGTGACAATTTTCTTACTGCTTAATCTTTTCAAGATATCTAGAGATATCTCATATGGAATACTTGATAATCACTTGATATACAGTGGATTGAATTTTCTTTCCAGATTAAGGTTTTTCCCATTATTCCCAATATATTCATAGATAGCCATATTTCTAAGGCTATGCTGTTACATAGAGTGAGAGTTTAAATAATTTGTTCTTTATTATTTTTATATATCCTATATTATATTTTAATGCTTGACCTTCAAATTGAGGATTATATTTCTGAGACCTATACCACTTCTTCAAATATCAGCTCCTGGAAAATAAGAGAATGTGTCAGAAAGCAAATGTTTGTCAGAGAGGAAAGCTATAATGTTGAATACTACACAAGCAATCATATTTCCTGTTAAATAACTAATCAACTAGGCAAATTTTATCAGCTAAGTAAAATTCTTATAAAATTTTCACTTTCTCTTTCAAAGACTCTCAAAGCTAGTGATAATGATCTGATATATGCACAAGTCTATCCAGACATTCACATCAAATCTAGATTTATTTTGTATATGCCACAAACAAAATACTTCTTTGACACTTCCCTGGAAATTATTATTCCTTTTTTGCAACTTATTGCTTTATTATTGTCACACCACACATTTACCTAATGTTTGCCAATAGATACAAAATAAAGCTCCTTGAAAATAAATTTGCAATTCTATTTGCCTTTAGCTTAATTTTCTTCAGATGTGAAGTACAGATTTGCAGCTGATAATGATGTAAAAACTACAGTTCTTTCAGAACTGCATTTAATCAGCCTGAGCCTTACCTTCAGTGATCTCAGCTTTTTGTGACTCACAGGGACAAAAGCCTTGCACAATGACTACAGCTAGTGACTGAACCAAGTTCCAAACACATTGTGTTCCTGCAAAGACATAAATATGTTCTGTGTTCCTAGGATGCTAAGCACAATAGCACCACTCATGTAGATTAAGAAAAGCATTTGCAGAGTTGCTTAGTGCTTTCTCATTACACTGACCCTAACCGCATATTCCTTTATTTTACAAAACTGCCTTTGGGTGCTCGTCCTTGTGACATTCCGATTAGGAATAGGCACTTGGACACTGAGTTTGTTCCCAATTTAGCAATCCCCTAAATTCTAGCAAAGAAACCTCACTGATTTCAATGGATCAATCATCTAGATCATCTCTCTTACTCCCAGTCCCAGATAAACTTGCTATCATACACAGCATCCACTCCCTGGATTACCCCTGTCCAGGCAGAAGGCCTTAGACCCAGTGCTAGACAAAGGTATATTTTAATTGGAGGGGTTTATTTCTTACTCCATAAGATGGACTTAAATAAATAGATAAGAGGCTGAAGAGGCTGAAGAGGCTTTTCAATTTGCTTCAGTTTAGCTAAAGTGGCAGATGGTAGCTATCTCTGTTCTTCTCCCAGGCCTGCTCTCTGTATAGCTTCTCTCTGCTGTTCAAAGGAACTCCACACTCTATACAAATTATTTCAGAAAAAGGAATATTAAGGTGCTAGCTGAAAGAAGTGCTTTCATGAAAAGCAGGAAGCTGCTTTGAGGAGAAAAAAAACAAGCTCTTTGTTGACAGAGCAGGATGGGGCAGGGGGCAGAGTAGTGCTGCTCTGAGTGGCAACAGAATGCACCAGAATTTTAATATGATCCTAAAGCTTTTACCAGGTTTTTGGACTCGAGTATTGTAACACAAACTCAGGCAAACATTTATTAAGTCTTTTCTTGTACTAAGAACAGTTGCTCACCTCACCAAGTGACAAGAAAGAATTCAGCATGTTCAGGCATGGTTGTATATTATTTTTTGTGGATCTTTCTTAGATTAAAAGAAAATAGATCCATGTGCTTCTTTAGTTCTCTGTAATTATCATCATGTAATCCAATAGAAGACATTTATTTTAAAGGTAGAGTAAGAATTTGATGTAAAAATGTGATGATTTGAAATATTAATGTTTCCAAAGTTATTTTAGGCAAAAAAAGAGAGATTTCTATAGCTATAATTTATTTCAAGCATTATAGAACATTTTATAAAGACAGTTTCATACATTTTAAATGCATAGATTCCACATTATTATTTCTATCAGCTTTTGTCTTCTAGAGAATAATTTTGTTGCTTCACTTATTAACTGCCCTCCTCTGGCGCATATAATGTTCAAAACATCGTCAGATTCCACTGTGCTGGGTGTTCTACATAAATAATAAGACCTCCTGAAATATGAGCTATTATGCTAAAGATAGGGAAAAAAGCTAAAAGCAAAATGAGAAAAGACTTTTTATCTTTTGCAAGGTACTATGGCTGAAGAGGAATTACACAAAATGGATTTGTGAAGGATTATGTGTATGATTTAAAAAAAAAATGAAACAATGTGAGAATGTTTAAAAGGAGATTTACTTGCTTCCATGATCACTTTCACCTTTGCTGTAGGAATCTATAAAATAAGTTTAATAAAAATAAAATTAGAGAAGGCAAATTAAAAATAAGCTATAGATAACCATTCAGTTTTGCTCACTGAAAAAAAGAGAGAGAGAGAGAGAGAGAGAGAGAAAAGTAAAAAGTGCAAAGAACATGGATAAGAACTATAGAATAAAATTGGTTTTCCAGAGTATAGAGAAGGAAGATTAAATCTTGAAAAGAAGATGTAAGGATCATCTAAAATCTCCAAATCTTTTTGTTGTTTTATTTCACAAATAGAGCTTCTCTTCTTAAGATAACAAAAAGATAACTATAGGATAAAAAGGAATCAATAGAAAAGGGACAGAGAAGCCCTAAAAATTTACAAGTTGTTGTGATTTTAAAAATAAATATATTTTAAATTTTATTTCAAAAATATTGTTTATTTTACTATGTAATCTCTCCACTCTGAAGTTAAATTTCTGACCTGAATATATTGATGTGATTTACCTTTCTCATCTACTCTATACTGCTGTACTCATTCCAATACCATAATCACTGCAACTGATCAGACGTATGTACCTGAGGGAATGAACAAAACTACTTTGCCATACAATTAAGTACATTTAATTAAAAGCATTGTATTTAATCAAATGTGTTTTATTAAATGTATTTAATTTAATTAAATGCCATACAACTAAAGTCAGAGAAAAAAAAAGAATAAAACTTATTTTATGTACTTTTCACCATATGAGATGAAATAGACTTTTCAGGAGCCTTCTGATGACAGGGATCAAATGATCAAATTCTGAAATATCAGAGCATCTGATGATCTGATTTGTCTTACAAATATAAGTATTAGTTAGCAGGATCTGAATCCAAAGCTTTGTCCATAACAAAAATTCACCCTTTTATTACCCAAGGTATTAGACAATACCTTATGTTTTACATTTCTTCTAGCAGGATAATGTGATAGCTTTGTGATACAATGTTCTTTATTCCTAAATTTTCTAAATTATTTCTTGTTTCTCTAAATACCAACAGTATAAAATAAGCACCAATGCTTGTAATCCCAAATCTCATTTTTGCTAGTGCTCTAGTCTGTTGTAGCTAAGCAGTAGGTCAGAAGATGGGGGCTTATGTGTCTGTGTAGTTTCTCATACATATAGCTATGCACATAGCATAGCAGCTCTTGGGGTAGTGCCCTGTTTGAATCTGTATCTTAAGAAAAACCCTTCTGACAGTACAATTCCATCTTGGGCAGCTGGTCTGTATTCTGAGTGGCTGTTCCTATTCTTCCAGTTATCCAATTCACAAAACAACATACCTTTTACATGTACCTTTTATACGTATCCTGAATTTATGACAGAAGTTATATCCATAAGCTTCAAACATCAAGTAGAACATATCTCAGGATGTTCTTTCACATTGTGTCATAAACTGAACAGTTTTTCACTTACTTTGGCCAAGTACTGATGTTAATATGATCACAAAAATAGACCAATCCTCTTCATTAATATGACAGAAAACTATCTGCAGAGAAGACTAATATCAGGGGCTGTGGGATAGAGGTTGGCGAGATTTATTGAATTGAATCTGCTGCAATAATACAAAATACTAAAGCAGACACCAGAGAGATTAATAGAAGGGATACAGGGATTAATAAAGATACTAAAAAAAAAAGTGAACTATACAAACTATAAAAAAAGAGAGAGAAAGAGCTTTTTTTTTTTCATTTCTGTTTTTTTTTCTGCTACTGTTAGACAGTAATTTAGCACAAATGTAGAGAGAAACCAATACAGATTAAGCTCCTGAGCAAGTGTTGTCAACTCTCGTCTACCTTTGAAGAATGTTGCTTCTATACCAGAATTAAGAAGGACTTGTATGTGCTTTTTCCAACGATAGTGTCTAGCCTAAGAAAATTTATGATCATAGAAATAGAGTTTCACCTGAAGGTATTAAGATAGGGGCATCCCTCTTTTTTACCAGATACAAAGCCTGAGACAAATTTCTTATGAGTTAATAATTTTGACGCTTTGAAGCAGCGAAGCAGGTGCTGCTTATGACTTCCCTCTGAAGTTATGAGTGTTGCATTATCCATTATTTCCATGTTAGAAAACTCTAACCTAATTGCAGATTGTTAAAACTCCTGTGAGCAAGCTTCAATCCTGCCTGCAACATAGAAAAGGGCATTTTGGGGGTGACTAATTAAAGAACAGGTCTAGAAAGTTTGGGAACACAGTTGAGATATATAGTACATTGCAAATGGGAGCTAGCCAACAAACTGCAAAAATACATCAGCCATTTACATATACCTTGATTAACTGATTGATAAAGATCTGCCGGGTCACATCACAGAAAGGAATCTTTCGTTATTTTCCATCAGAGTATCAGAAAAACTTGTTCTTGGTGCCAGGCAAAAGAAACTAATGGTTGTCCTCTCCTTAAGTGGAACATAAGACTCACTGTAGAGAAACAGTGACAGTTTCAAGCCGTCCTTAAAATTAAATAAAAAAAAAAAAGGCTAATAACCATTCATCTTGTAGCAATCTGGTTACAAGAAATCTGTGGTATTGCCCAAAGACTATCCCTACTTTGCTACCTCTTGGGAATAGTGCATGTTCCATTCATAGGAAAATAAAATTCAACACAGAGAGACTTGTAGGATGACCAGATCTCAACAAAATTAACCAACTTCATTCATATAACCTATTGAGGAATGGTCAGGCAGAAGAGTGTGCTGAAAATAAATCCTACTGCTCTGCCTATGGCATGAGACAAAGAGAAAAAGTTCCAGCATCTTGAGTAAGAAAATGCCAAGGGTCAGTCTTTGAAATGCATGTTTGAGAAGTGTTTCATAATTGGGTTCTCAAAATATCAGAGAGGCTCAGGAGAGTCAGTCCTCAGGAGAGTAGAAGGAAACCTCAAGCTTGTAGATCTGAGAAAACAAACAAACAAAAAATCTGTTCTCTGACCCAGAAGGAGGGAAAGAAGCAAAACACTGACAGACTTTGCAAGATTTTTCACGTGTATAGAAAGAGTTCTTTGAGCCACTTGATTAGGTGAATTGTCTCTGTGCTGTTTTTAAACCATGGAACTCATCATTATAGTCTCGGGATTGCATTATCTGCTCTTAGTTAAGCAACAGATATATGCTTGGGCTGGTGTTAACATAAAGTGAATTTCTCAGACAGTTATGTAGTCTTTCTGCTTTCCAAAGCAGCATTGTTTGCTATTAACATCTAATAGTATTTGCCAAATCTACTCTTAAATACACCCATGTATTTGAGTTTTTACTGCTCCCCCTGAGAGACTGTTCCATAGTCTACCACATTTAGCTGTCAAGAAGTTAAAAACTAATTTTGAGTATTTTCACTTTCAAGCTGAATCTTTCGTACAGCTCTGCCTACATTCTTACTCAAGCCTACATTAGCTACTTATTATCCTGCAAATTTGTTTCAGTTTTGCTATAGTAGCATTGCAAGTCTTAAATAATACATGACTAACCCACATCAGGGACCAACTGGAAGTACTAGGGCTGGAACTGTTGACTGTTTCTAAATATTGTATAATCTTGAGAGAATGAGAGGAAACACATTTTCTTTCAAAGGGCTCTGTGGAGGGAGACCTCTTACTATGTGTCAGATTACATCTCTGACATCCCTCTGGGTGAGCCTCAACGCTTTTTGACTTCCTTCCAAAGCAATATGTAGTTTGATGTAGATGTTTGCCTTTTTTAATGTGTGCACTGTCACTTTTTCATAAAATTGTGCTCTTTTTTTTATAAATTGTGCAGTGTTACTTTTTCAATCTGTTATACTTTACATACTTGTTGAGAGTTTTTTTGTAAATGAAGATCAGTAAACCTAAGTGAATTGCAATTTCATAATTTATTTCTATAATTTTCTAAAGTTAATAACCTCCTTTAAAATGATGAATTACAATTAAAGTATTTTTTCTCTTCCAGATTTGATTTATTTAAAATAGCTTTGTTCATTCATTCCATATTTACCTTAAACTGTCTTGCTTTTTGCAATTTGTCATCATGTTTACAGCCTATGCTTAAACCTAGTCTAATATTCTGTTTTAAAACTTCATTCTTTTAATGGAACTATTTTTAAAACACAAGTAAAAAAAATAAATTTTCATATGATCCTTTTTAAAAGTAAGTATAAGATCATCAGGAAATAATAGGAATTTGTACCATCTAGTTTTTGTATTGAACTCACAATTATTATAATCTGAAAATAGAGGGCTATCTATTACAAGGTACAGCTAAAGTACTCTGCCATTGCCAGCTCATAAGAGCCTTAGTAGCTCATATCAGCCTCCTCTGGTAGGAGAAGGATGAGATCTGTGATTTGCTAGAAGGCAATATCTAAAAATGAATACATCCCAGCAGATCAGACCCAGAGTTTTGACTCTTCCAATTTCATAAATACAGGTCTACCACAAAGCTCGATTTTTAGTTGCCTGAAAGGAGTTGATCCAAAGAGGAGTATCAGCTAATTAGAGGCCCTTGTTAAAAATTTGTCTGAACTTTGGTTGTTGTCAGTTCAATAAAGTCAGTTTTTGATTCTTTCTGGTAATATTCACCAGCTATTCTTTTTTAAAAAAATTACTATAGTATGTTTTCCATGGGTAAATGAGGTACCTGTTCTTGTACTTCAGCAACTTGGAGCAATTTTAAAAAACTTTTCATGGTAGTATTAAATAAATCATTTTAAGACTTACTTCTGTCTTGTTCTAAATGCAGAGAAGATTGTCTTATTACTCTTTGTTGTTGTGACTGAGCTGATCTTGAACTTTCCTAGATCTGTAGTTTTGGCTTATACCTCAGTATTAAATGCAATGAGGGGGAAAAAAAGAATATTCCTGTAGAATAATGTAGTACTCAGTGATTAACAGTGATTTAAACTGTTGTCAGTAGCTGATATTAAGGTTAACCACCTCCTCAGGAATTACATTAAGCCTGTGGTTGATAGATACAACCAAACCAATTTGAGTAAAGTAATTTAACAGGCAGTAGATGATATGCACAGATGGGATTTCCCAATTGCATCACTTTGGGGATAGAGCTAATGTTATGAAAAAAAAAATCATACTATTTCATGGATGCTTTCCATAGAATCTTCCCTAAAGTACACTGGAACTGAGAAGAGTTTTGTTTCAATATAGTTAATCAATTTTTTTTGACATAGATGGGGAAGAAGGTCGAGAATCTTTACAAACAAATCAGTATTTAACCCAATTTAATTTATACCATTACTTTTGGACAATAACTACAAACTACAGATATACTATAATTTAGTTGCTTGTTCACGCTTGCTGCACACATTATTGAACAACTGTTCTACTTAAAATATTAGCAAATCAGCTAAGTAAAATTAATATCTAAAATTACAGAAGTTCAATATAACAATATAACACTTTATTCTAGGAGTATATGTGTGCATATTGAAAAAGCACACAATTCTGTTGAACTTCAGTGCTCCTTTTATGTGAGGATGTGAACATAAATATAAACTGAGAAGTTATATCATCAAAAGAAAAACAGTCTATACTGAAATAAATACAATTGCTTATATGTAACAAAAGATCAGTGCCCCACTGTGCTCAGTATTCAACAAATATAGAAGAAAACAAGGTGTACCCTTGTTCCCTAGAGCAAGCCTCATTCCTACAAACTTCCCTGTTTTGAGTATTTACAGTTTTGTTAGCAACAGTATTCTTTTAAATGACAAAAAATGTAAGACAAGGATACTGAGAAATAATAACATTAATAGAATGATTTGCACACAATCTTATTAACCTGCTAGCCTGGAGCTTCATGGGAGCTACACATGAATTTAAAATTTACAGTTTGTTCATAGATTGTGTTTGACCAGAGGTCTTGTATAAGATGTTCTGGAGAATACAGCTGGAATGCTCTTCAAGCTGTAGTGGAGATTTTCACTGAAAACAGATTACTGTTTTGTTAGCAACACTATGTTTTTAATCATTAATGCACTCCCATTGACAACAATACTTACAATTGAGAAACCATAAATCACAGGAAAATTAGTTTACTATTATCTATCTATTAAATTCAGATATTTATGTGCAGAAAAGATTTTTCCTAACTTTTTAAGACACTGTTCTTCTGTCAGTATTTCAGATAGAGTTACATTATTGCACCTGATTGTAAATCTCTACTGACAGACTGTATTTTCTCTCTATCTGGAAGGCACTCGAATGCTGAGAGTGCTTTAAAGTTGTATTGTTGCTCTTTTAACATCCTAAAAACTTTACCATCCTATAAACTGTCATTTACTTTTCCACACTTCCCTAATCTGTGCAGCAAGACAAATCTTTGATTTTTTTCAGTGGCAGGATATGTTGAGCTTGATTTGCAACATTTGCAACTGAATTTCCTCAATTTTATGACTAATGGGGCTTTACTGAAACCAATGAGATCCAACTGCAGTTGCATCTCAGAATTACACTTTGCTGGCTTGCCATTTGCGTAAATGGAGGTATAAAAAGCAAATGACCCACTCCTACCCACGTTCACCTGTGCAGGGAAACAACATGGGAAAATGTACTCCCTGAGTGTACATAATTGTGAACTTGAACTGAAAATGGGCTGCTTTATGTTTTACAAATCTGACTGTAAAGTGCACCTGTTCAGTGAAACTGAAATTCTGTTTAGTAAAATGACATAAGAATGGCAAACTTTGGGAAAAATGAGAGAATTAGACACAACTCAGCTATATACACCCACATATTTGAGTCACTGTTGTAACAGTTACAACTAACTCTCTAGAACTCAAATTAAATCTGCTCTATACTCCTTCTGCATGGAGCCAGAGGTTTTTCAACAAAGCAATAATATGCAGATTACCATTCAGGTTAATGATTAAAGAAGAAATCTATCACAGTGAATGTTGGTGTGTGTTGTGTGTAATTGGGGGGTAATGCCTATAAACACTTTTTTTATCACATTGAACTTTATTATGTTTAAGGTATAAAATAGAAAGGAAAATAGAAAAAGAGTTAAATGTGAAAGAAAACAAAATGAAGGTGATAGTAAAGCACAACAGAAGGACAATGAATTAGTAAATGTTCTCTCTGTACTGTCCTTATAACAAAGAGGAAAGACATGTTCATTTGAGTGAGGGCTTCATTTTGCAGACCAAATGATGCTAGGAATATTCAGTAACCTTTTTGCACAATGTTATTTAAATTGTCACTAGTAATAGACAGTGCTGTACTGTGCCATTGCAGCTGGGTATGAACCCAAGCACTAGCTTTTTAAAACTCTAACAAAGCTTCTTTTGGACTCTTTATATTTCAGTTTCACTGAATTGAAGCATTGACATATTCCAGTTTATATGTAATTACAATCATAGAATCACAGAATCATAGAATGCCTAAGGTTGGAAGGGACCTCTAGAGGTCATCTAGTCCAACCCCCCTG
>JAWLRI010000348.1:144483-168807 GCA_034781795.1 Crypturellus tataupa | reverse complement strand
TTCTCCCAGCTTCTTCTCTTGTCGCTAGGGCCTGGGACTCTACAGGGCTGCCCTTGGTAAACACCGAAGCAAAGAAGTCATTCAGCAACTCTGCTTTTTCTGTGTTGTTTGTTACCAGGGTGCCCATCCCATTTACTAGAGGACCCACAGTTCCCCTGATCTTCCTTTCTTTCCGCCATTGCAGAAGCCTTAACAATAATTGATATTGGATTTTCACTGAGTAGTCACTCAGAAAACATTAACTTTTTCACTAAGTTGTTCTTTAATAACTACTGAATCAACCAAATATGTTAGAATAAAGCACTGTTTTAAAAATGCAAGTGAAATTCTACACATAAAGTAACAAGCACACTAGAAAATTTCCTCACTCCCTTATGTATTTCATGAATAATTTAATGTATATAAAATTGAAAAAAAAATGCTTCTCTGTTCATTTTTCCCAAGATACTAGTAAAAACAACATGATCTTATATAAAAAAGCTATATAGAGGTCATAAGGACAAGATAAGATAGTAATCCTTACACTCACTGAATAGTGATGTTCAAGTACATGGTACCGGTTCCATTGTATTCAAGGGAATTGTTTACAAAAAAAGACAGTTCTTATCTGAGAATTATCTAGATCTAGTAAAGTAAGTAAAGATTATGTGAGTGAATATACACAAGATAAATACTACAGTGGCGTTTACTATTCTCCACAACTTGAATCGCAGTAAGTTCTTTCTACAAGTAACGAAAAAATACTGTCACCAAAGCAGATATTGAGAGCATATTCATCACTGACAAGAGAAACGCTTTAATTTACCTTGTAGCATCACAAGAAAAGCTCTAAAGTATAACCACAATATGGGGAGAAAAAAATATAACACATACACACAGTCTTAATCTTTAGTTACAGCAGCCTCCTCATGATATGTCTTACAAGTCATCTTGTCTTCATTCTCAAGCGGATGAAGGTCTAAGACATGGCTCAAACATGATTCCTTCTTGGAGTACTCTGTGTCAGGTCCATCCTTACCAGTATGGTGCTGTAATCAGGAAGTTGACACTAAGCAATGCAAAGTCAGTTCTTCCACATTGGGAACTTGTAATTCCTGACTATGAATGCAAATATTCCAGTCACTACGTTGCTGGTAACAATTACCTGTACCGTGACCTATAGTTACAGCTGATCTTCAGTTCACTGTCTCTAAACTAATCCTATAAATAATTCCAAAAATATATATTTTTTCTTTTTTTGGTAATTATTTCTTGCCTCTTAAAATGATATAGAGTTTTCCAGCACTTGCTGATTTATTCTTCCGCAACTACCTCAGGAGCTATCATGACTTACTATTCAAGCAACAATTCCCTTGCTGATCTACAAACAAAAAAAAAGGTGAACCAACCTAATAACGTCCCTTCTAAACTGCTCACAAATCTGTACTGTTTTTCTGGCAAGTTATTTTGCACCATTCATCAAAAACAACCACGTAACATTAAAATCTTCTTGGAGTCTTTCCTTGACAATGGACTGAGAAGCCCCCTTGCAACATGTCCATATGATATGCTTATCAATTCTTGAATAACAATTAACACAGTCTGTCTGACAGTCCGACTTAAAAAAAAAAAGTCTGTCTTAACTAATATCAATTCTTATAGATATGTTTTCAGTCATGCTGACAAACAGTCATTCGGATGATTCTTATAGATCCGCAGAGCTAAACTCAGCATTCAAACAGTTCTCATAACATCCATTTACATACTGAAATCAGTAGTGTTAATAGTTCCTTCCACAGTTTGTTCAACTAATGGTTGGTCTGTAACCGGCTTTTAACTTTCTCATTATCTCTCTTTGAAAGTTTTCCACTATCTTTCTAATAGATCAGTGGCAATCCCTGGCAAAGGATAAACTTTCCCAGTTGTAAATGCAACCTGCTTGTCCTAAAACCTGCTCTCTCCAAGACAAACGGTCACTTCAACCCTTCAATCCTACTGAGCACTATCACACTAATGCCAAATCTCTTCCTGTAACAAAAATCTTTAGAAGATCTTTACTGTATCTAGGTAAATATCTATTTCAGCATATTTTTAATCTGCTTTTCTTCCTTTGGCATTATAATTAGTGTCCCAGCACTGTTAGCCTTATATCATTTTTTATCTTTAATTTTTTTTTGTTTGTTTGTTTATTAAAAAAGATAGTTTTATCAGCTTTATCTTTATTATTTTCTTTATCAGCTGCCCTTCTTATAATTTCTGTATTTAAAGACTCATGATGTGATACATGGCTTCCCTTGACTACAAGCTTCCTCTCATGCAGACAGCCAAAACAGTGTTCCTCAGCTTTCAAACCTGCTGAGAACTCTATTTCATAGCATAATAACTTATTTTAGGATGGTGTAGAATTTTCAAAAAAACACCCTCAGTCTTGCAAGTGTTCTCAAACCTTAAGTAGCAATACGTGTTACCAATACAATAGCTTCCCAGAACACAAACGAGAGTATTAATGACAGCCTTTCCAAATCTAAAAATGTTACCTTATTCTTTTAAAGTCACTGTCTCCCACCCATGGAAGATCAATCTATACAATGGTTTGTAACATGGACAAACACACACAGTCCATTTCCATAACTAGTTCTACAAAACTCTTCATATCTAGAGCAATTGAGAGTCTTCATGTTCTGCTAAACCTCCACCTTTTTTATTTTTATTTTTATTTTTTTAATGGATGTCAGTGAAAAAGACTTATTGGGAACCAAACATTTTTGTTATTGTTGGATTAACCAATGTTCTTTCTTCAAATAACTGCAGCTTGTGAAAACAGTCAGACTTGTTCCCAATTTTAGATCTGTCAGGTCAGATTCTTGAAATTCTTTAAAAAGAAGATCCTTAAACTGTTCATTGTTCCTCATATAAAATAAATGTTAATTTAAGTTATTCTGGAGTCAGGATACAGTTAGGTTTACGAGATGACCGTTGCTATTTAAAAAAAGACAGAGTGAAAAAGAAATGAAAAAGGGATAAGAAGAAGGAAGGAAGCAAGCAAGCTACAAAAAAAGAAAGAAGGAAGGAAGGAAAAGAAAAAAAGGAAAAGAAGGAAAAAAGGAACAAATGAAAAGGAAGGAAGGAGAGGGAAAAGGAAGAAAGAGATTTACATTGCTCCAAAATGGAAGAGGGTCACCTTGGCCCACAGTATTCCATCCTGGACAAGGCAAAGATACAAACTAGTCTTTCTGGCCATTCAGAGCAATTTCGTTGCATAAAATGCACATCAAGAAAAAAAGATAAAGCAGATACCATCCATCATGCTGTTCCAGCAAAGTCTTTGTTGAACCTCTCCTTGCAACTTTTTGAAAAACTGTCATATGTGCCTTGAATTCATTTTTGGTCTCCAATTTAAATATTGTTTTAGCTTCTTTTGTTTTAGACTGTCTTACCCTCCCCCAAACATTTCTCCTAAATCCCATGTCCATCTTGATTCAGTAGAATTTGCTTCCAGCTCTCTTTTTGCATTAGGCCCAGTCTGTGACACCGTTGTTATCAACTCCATCATAGCAAAACATCACAAAATAAAAGCAATTTCCACTCAGAAAACAAACTCATGGTAGAATCAAACATTACTTTGGTGTAATTTTATTGTTTTCTTATAAAGCATGTACCAAATTTTGTTTCCTAGAGAATAGGATGAATCAACTAAGGAGAAATTTGAGTTGGGAGGTTCAACATAAAAGCACTTTTTTTTTTTTTTTTTTTTTTAGCTTTTGCTCAGTGTCAATTATATTTTCAAGGATTTTATGTCATGCCTTGTTACTTTTTTCATGTTTTGGGGGATTTTCTCTCTCAAAGGGTGCAGTTCAGTGACAGAGCTGAGCCAGCTGTTGCTAAAGGAAGTGGCTGTGGACACCATATCTTTCTCCTCTGCTTCTGATGGCATATTCTGCTGTGTTGTTTGCATCTCTTTTTTGCCATGTCTCTGGCTCTTCTTAGAAGTAGTCTCTTAACTGATTCCAGCCTCTAAATAGCTGAATAATACTCTTTTTTTTTTTTTTTTTTTTTTTTAGCACATTAATTTTCTGTTAATTTATTAAAATGAATCTGGTCTGCAGAAGGTCTGCTAAGTGCAAGAGTGCATGTAGTATAACTAGTGGGGTAGGAGGAGCTACATTTAGCCATATTGTTGAAGTGTATCTGCACACATACAGAGACAATATTCAAAGCCTTTATGCCAGTGTTGTTCATATTTCTGCAAGTTAGTCACATTTCAGATGGTTTTAACTGAGAGCTCTTTCTGCTTCATTATCCAGAAGTAGTTTATGAGAGATTTAACTCGCTCTCAAAGCTCTGTTAAATGAGGGATGGTGGCTTCACATACACGCATCATTCAGTGTAGGTGAACATATAAAAAATGAATCGTGCTCAGATTCATCAGGCCACAAGAAGAAATATGTTACAAATCTTTGCTGATAATTTACCATTATAAATGAGTGTAATGGTCAAGGAAAGGAATACTCTGTAAAGAACAGGATAATGATTAAAATAGTACCCCAAGAAAAAGTATGTGAAGAAATATACAGTGCCTAAAAAGGGTTAACAGTAAAGGGACAAGGTAGTATTTGCTGGTAGCACAAAGGATTATCTGCAGAATTCACATTTGGCCATGTATGAGATATACTGCCTATTCTGTTTACTTCCACTGGGAATATTTTATCTTTAACCATGTTTTATAACCTATTCTATATTTTTGGATGTGGTCCCTTTTCTTTTATTCATTTTTGGACCGTATTGCCCCCTCCTTATTATTTCTTTTAGTATTATTGTTTTTTTTTAATTCTCCTTCTGCCAGGCTTAGCTCATACTTGCAGCTGAAATTTCACTGTTTGGTTCTTTTTATTTACCAATAAAATTCAGCATATCTAATGTGTTTGTGCCAGGCATAGGTGGAATGAGCTAGCTGCAAGCTGGTTTTTTGTTTCCTGAACTCTTGACAAAGCAAACGCTTATCTGTGCGGTTTTGAACTGTGAGGCCTTTATGTATGAAATGATATCAAATGGAATTTTGGCACGGGATTTCGTGCACTGCTTACACTCTGTCTGGTTCTTTTAGTATTTTACTGATTTCCCTTATCATCAACAGGACAGCAATATAAAAATAAAGTAAATCTCAATAACAGGAAAGACAATTTTCTTTTTTTTATATTTTTTTTCTTTTTACATTTTGGTGATTTTTTTTTATTTTTCATCTCTTGCAAGTAAGTGTAATAGTGAGACTTGTTGCTAACATTGCTTTATTATCCTTTAAAAAACAATATCTTTCAAGATTTAGGCAACTAAATGAAGCATCATGCTAGAAATACACAAGCTAATACTCATAGAAGAGAGGAAAAGACAGTTTTAAAGGGTGATTCAGCCCATGTACAATCACCCTTGTCCTGAGGAGATGTTTACTTCTCCTGGCTGAATACCCAGGTAGATATGAACAATTACACTTTCAGTTAGACATTTCTCTTAAATTTAGGTGCATAGATATGTATTTAACCACAGTTAGAGATAAAATACCCTTTCCAATCCTTTCTAACCCTTCATTTTACTTCTGTGAAAAATTATTCTCATTTTACAGTTGAGGAAACTCAAGCCTATATCATTGCAAGAAAGTTAAGGAAACAAATTCAAGGAGCCTAAATGTGGGTTTTAGAAATAATAGAAATTTATTTTTTCTCCTTTAAGAATGAAAGCAGCATCTGATAGCATTTCAACAAAAATAAATTGAACTATTCCAATACATTTTATTTATTGTCTCTCTGAGATGGTAGAATAATTTGTATCTTATTATCTGGATATTACTATTGGAAACATAACACTTTGATAAATGGTTTCTTAAGAAATATCTGAAGTTATAACATTTTCCATCACTCCTTATAGACAATCCTAATGATCTGTCATATATAATTACCCTAGCAAAGTATCAGGGCTAATCAATATCAGTAGACAGACAGAAGCCCAAATGGGAAAACAGAAGCAGAGGATGCTGTCTGACACACTGGGTTTGTTCTTTTCTTGAAATTAAAGGTTTTAAAGTTTTTTTTTTTTTTTTTTTTTTTTGAATTAAAGGTTTTATCTTCCCTTTCAATATGTGAATGGACGTTATCCTGAGTTTTAACACTTTTTTTTTCTCCACAGGGATTTTCAGTAATAGATAAGAAGTATACACTGGCTATGTGAAACTTTAAAACTTTAGACTTGCTAGTGTAGACTAAAGACAGTTATTTTACTCTAACAAAAATGATTTTGCTGATGAGAAAGGCGTCCTTCCCTCATTCCTATTATCCTTGTGCATACATAAGGATTCACGCATCTGACAAATTGACACATCGGGGCTAACAAACTCTTTTACTGTGATGTTAATGATCTGATAATGTTCCTGCAAATAGTAGAGCCAGGAAACACAAGTAAAAGAAAATGTGGTTCAGGCAGGAGAGAATCCCAGAATGGTTGAGGTTGCAAGGACCTCTAGAGACCATCTAGCTCAACTCTTCTGCTCAAGCAGGGACACCTAGAGCACGTGACACACGGTGGCATCTAGGCAGCTTTGGAAGATCTCCAGGGAGGGAGACTACATAACCTGGAGTCTGGGCAGCCTGTTCCAGGGCTCTGTCATCCTCACAGTAAAGAAGTCCTTCCTCATATAGAGATGGAACTTCTTGTGTTTTAATTTATATCCACTCACAATTCAGTCTAATACTGGCACAAAAAATAGATTTAAGCATCTAGAATACATAAGGTGGCCAAACTGTACTTTGTTTGTTTCTCTTGGTGGGGATAACTCTACATAATCCTCTGCATTGAAAGCTGTTATGGTCTGAAATATCTCGAAGAACATTGTTCTTCCAGACTCCAGACTCTCCCTGCATTTAGTGAAGGCTCTAGGCAAGTTTGTCTTTACCAGTGGATCTTAAGCATTGTTTTGAGTCCACATATAAGTTTTACAGGGCACAATCCTAACAACAGCTGCCTTCCACAGCATCTGCTCCCCAAAAGCTATATGGAGTTTTGGCTATTTTGTCTGTGTACTTCTGCTGCTCTAAATGCTCTAGCATCCATCTTACTTTTGCTCTAGCATCCATATTATTTTTGTTCTAAAGGAAGTAAAGATATTTTGTTCTTTTTAGAAACTGTAACAGGTCCCTAAATATGTACAGATGGAGTATGAATATACATATAGTGAATCTTTGAAAATATAGATAAGAGATTCTGAATTTCAAGAATGGTAAGTTCCATGTTACATCAGTCAGAGGCAAAACAAGAAACATAACAGTACTTGAGAGGGAGTCTACAAGATATCATGAAGAGAAATGTTTGTTTCAAGTAGAAAAAAAAGAGAAAGGATTTCTCAGGAAATAAGTGCATGATAACTATTCTAGCATCAAAACTGTTCTACATTAAAATCAGATTTCTTAAAGAACAGTTCATACAAATAGTATATTTTTCTCTGAATGTATAGGACCAATTCCTTAATGAATTAATTAAATGTTGTACAACCAGTTGCAGATGAATAGTACAAGGTGAGAGCAAGGTAATTGCAATCTTTCTTGCCTTTTGCCTAATTTATTACCCTTCTTCAAAAGAAGTGTTAAGTGAGTAGAAATTGCTGTTTTACAGCATTTTGCATTCAAACTTAGCAGATGGAAAGGAGTTTAAAAGCTGCAAGGCAGCAGAGTACTATTTTCATGGCAACTAAAGGTCTGTATTCATTAGAGAAATTTGCACATAAAAATGCCTACAAAATTCAGTTGCCTTAGTACAAACCCCAGTTTATTACACTAGGAACTTGTACTATTACAACTAAAATGGGATGACTTTATGTAACATGACAAACATTAGAACGACATTGCAAGCCAACTCTCCCTCATTAAACTGCTGCAAATATGGTACAAATTCATTACAATGTTAATAAAAGTCCTTATCTAGACAGACGTTACAGTTTTGCTTGACATCAAATACCACGTCAGAGTTGGGCTCCTCAGAGCTGACGTTGAGTGAGAATTACTCACTGACTTTAGGTATCTAAAACTGAGCTAATCAGTGGAAAGAAATGGTCACTTCCAGAAGATGATTCATCAAATCTATACTAAAAGCTTATTTTAGGATGAGATGAATACTTTTTGGAGTCAGCTCTTTTTCATTAGTTGCTACCAAAGAAGTCTGATGAAAATAGTTCAGATTGCAGATGACTATCTCTTAGAAATCTAGTTTATCTAAACAAATCCCAATTATTATTTCTATTGCAGTCATTTCTGATTTACAGCTGTTTTTGAAGAAAATATATATTATTGTAATTACAGTTTAACACTTTGACCTAATAGTTCTCTTTTCTATCCCCATTATGCAGCATAAATCCCAAAGACTGTGGAGGCACAGTCAGTTTCATGCTTTTGTTACGCAGCTCACTAGTCCCAGACACAAAGATGTTCGACTCTCAGTAAAGCTTGGAAAAGTCTGAAATTTCTGAATTATCCTACAGGACTGACCCAGTAGCCAGATACCACCAAAGCATAGCAGGACTCCAAATACATTTCACTTAGACTAAGAATGAAGAAAGGCTATCCTAGAAGAGCTATATCACACCCTGATATTTGTAGTGTACTAAGTTCTGAAGAAATCAGTCTCTTGAGTCACAAGAGGAAGAAAAGAGCCAGCAGGAACACAGGCATCTAGTAGTTACATATTTGTATTCCAGTCTGTGGGTTAGACATTTCCTTATTCCTAGCCTTAGTCTCCCTCTCCAGTAACATATCCACCAGAAGTCTCCTCCAGATGGATGCTGCGGCAGAAGCAGAGTGCATGACATGTCTATTCTCCTGCAACCTTGGAAAGTCATGCAAAGAGTTTCCTTTTTTGTGCCTCTTTCACTAGCATCAAGGATTTGATTAAAAGGCAAATTTGATTAGCAAGGGTTAGATTTCTAGTTCCTATGACAACAGTGAGAACATAGCTTTGGCTCCTAATGGCAAGTGTGGTGTTGCTAAAGTGCTATCGTAGAGTTTTGAGTTCAAGAAAGGATAATTATTGCGTGAAGCACATTTAGATTGCTGGCCAAATTGCCCCTACCAAAGATGCAACACTGCACATCGCTTTTCATTCCATAGCCCAGTAAGGCTATTACATCAGAGCTTAACTCCAATATTGCCCTTGCTACTTGCAATAGTTTGCTTGGGACACCTCAAATAGGCTTCAGAAGTCTGAGTACCCCACCTTAACACATCATCAGCTCTGCAAACTGCCACCATTCAAAATTCCTCCATCAGAGGTAGCTACAACAGACCCAGAGTTCTGCTCTTTTCACTTCTTCCAGCACTAGCTTCTCTGTTTTTCCAACTTTTTTCTTTTTTTTTTTTTCTCCAGAGAGTGATGTATAATGCTCCTCATAACACTTATGTTTCATCTCCTACAGCTCAGCTTCTTCACTAATCTTTTAACCTTCAGCTTTTTGTCTCAAAGAAACTAGCTGGCAATTTCTTTACTGCACTCTTAGCTCTCAGCTATCCGGAGCTTTTATCTGTTTACTACAGTGGAATCAGATAGATTTTTTTCTACTTTTTTTCCTCACTTGAGTCATCTTGAAATCTGGAGAATCAGCAATCAGGTCCTCGCTATCCTTTTGTCGTCTCAAAGGAAATATCCACAGCTTTTTTACTATCAGTATCCTGCCAATGACCAGCTATCTTTATCAGTGCTTTTCCTTTCTGTATTTATTAGATTCAAGTATCAGTCATTTCTCCTAATTAGATGTAACCAGCAAACAATAACTGTTCAGCATAAAGGTTTTAGGTGCAATCTTTTGAAGAGTGTTCTAAAGAAAAATCTAGTCCTAAATCCACATCATTTGCCTGATGCAAAGTATATGACACATAATTTGGAAATACATTACCATCAAAACTGGGTATTTCAGCCCCCATTTCTCACCCCCTGCCATTTTTTCTTGCTTCCATACTTCACAGCTGGTAACCTCTCTAACTGCAGAACTTATCCCTAGTGTCCTCACCATGATCACACTACCAGCTGATCTGTTCATTTAACAAAAGTGACAGTTGACTCCCACACTCCCAATGAAGGAAAAAAACATCTTTGAGTAATTCCTTGAGAAATTATAACCAGGAGTTTCAGGGGAAAATAAACTGTGAATAAATCTTCTGAGATGATTTACTGTTCTGTCAGATTCTATTGAAAAGAGTGAAGGCAAAAATCTTTCACATAAAGCAACAGTGTTTATTTTTCTTTTTATACAGAAGCAAATAAACAAACAGGTTCATGCATATAAAGAAGGGAAATATCGAATGGATCGGTACCGGTGAATCTAAACAATGTCTCAGTTCATTTCTTCTTCAATAGATGCACAAACTATTTTCTAATAGCATACATATAAATATATAAGCTCTTATATAAGACATAAATATATATCTCTACACACTATCGCATCACTATCACAAAAGTTCTGAGTTTCTCTTTAACCTTTTCAAGAAAATATAATTCAACCCTTTATTATATTATGTTAGACCAGAAAAAAAGTCAGAATTAAAAACGTATGAATAAGAGGAAATTAAAAAATTAAAGTTTATGATTAAGATCTGATGTACCTTGAGACATGTCTATTTTAATTCCCCGCTTTTTTCAATTTGTGTAGAAAAAGACATTGTCTCCCCAACAGATTAGGCCTTGCAGTCTTTAATCATCAGATCTACAACAACATCATTACCTACAATATATTGTCTGTCATTTTCCATATAAGGACTGATCACATTTTTTGAAATATTACTTTGCAATATTTCCGTATTTTATTGAGTCAGTATGGAATTCTGAAATCTCAATTGGAAATGTAAAAGGTTCATTTCTTACAGCAATATATATGAAAAATACTGCTATGCTTGAAAAATACTTATATGGTTTTTTGTAAGTACTAAGACTGATATTTTTATCCGATTTATTTGTTTTTTTCCTATCTTGCTCATTATTTATTATGCTGTACATATCTGGTCACAAAACTTTTAAGGGAAATCAAAAAGTAGTTTCACTTTAAATCCTTTCTGAAGAATGTCAAATTCCATGTTTAAAGCTGCTGCAATCAGATTGACAATATTTCTTGCAATATATTGCCATCTAGAGGAAAAAAATATGTTGCTGCAAAATAAAAATGAGTGTTTAAGTGTTATTCATAATTCCTGTATAAGTTACATTGAAAAACACTCATTGTATGTCCTAGACAATGTGATGTGCTATAGTCGCAAAATCATCTAGAAATAAAAACCCTAAATGTGTAAGCATAAAACAGTGCAGTAACATATATGCATACATACATGCATATGCTGAGTTCTGAATGTGACCAAGAATTAGCCAAATGTTTCTGGAATTTTCAGTCTCTTATAAGATATAAAGGGAAAAAGGTTTCCAAATAATTCATTCTGTGCATCCAGAAATTAAAATTGAACCTCTGAACTTCTACTTTAGGCTAAATATCATTCTTTTCTTACAGTGGCACTAATTAAAAAAACTTATTGATTAGAAGAATGGAAGTAGGATATTATAGATGTATAGTTAAAAAAATGATTATATATCAAAATAAATGGACAAGTCTTGTTCAGATATCTGAACATATTAAGTAGGAGTATTAAGTACATCCTGACTTACATAAAACATAGAGAAGTAATGCAGCCATCTCTGTAGTATTGAAGCAATTTAGACAATGAATTCAATGAATGGGACTATCAAGGCCTTATAGCTATGTTATACATTTAAGCACTTTGCTGAATTGGGACCTCAATTTTCACTGTTGTTCTTGATCATAGATGTAATTACTTGAAGTATATTTAGATACAAACTACTGGCAAAAGATTTTTTCTGTGTTTAATTCACAGTTCCTTTGGTATTAAAGAATTGTGATTACTGTTTTAAAAAAATGAAAAAAAAATACATTCGGAATATGTTGAGAAAATATCAAATTTAGCATAGGAAACCTTAAATCAGTATGAAGTAAATTATTGCAACCTAACTCATTCTACTTTAAGTAGTCTTTAATGCAAATTCCTGAAGTACAAGTAAGTACAGGCTGATCTGTATAGGCAAAGTAGTGTTCTCATTTTTCCAACATATATACAAAAATAAAGCAAAAAAATAGAATATTAACTATTTCAAAAAGCAAGAATTTGGACTACTTCTGTACTACTAAAAAAAAATAAAATAAAATAAAATAAAATAAAATAAAATAATCCAATACAGATTAGGGGTTCACCTGCTGGAAAGCAGCTCCACAGAGAAGGACTTGGGAGTCCTGGCTGACAACAAGTTAACCATGAGGCAGCAATGTGTTCTTGTGGCCGCGAAGGTCAATGGGATCCTGGCCTGCATCAGGAGGAGCATTGCCAGCAGATTGAGGGAGGTGATCCTGCCTCTCAGCTCTGGTGAGGCCACACCTGGAGTATTGGGTGGAGTTCTGGGCTCCCCAGTACAAAAGGGATGTGGAGCTTCTGGAGAGCATCCAGTGTAGAGCCACAAAGATGATTAAGGTACTGGAGCATCTATTGTATCAGGAAAGACTAAGTGAGCTGACCTGTTGACCTAGAGAAGAGAAGACTGAGAGGAGATCTGATCAACATGTGTAAGTACCTGAGGGGAGAATGTAAGGAGGATGGGGCCAAACTCTTCTTGGTGGTGGCCAGTGATAGGACAAGGGCTAATGGGTACAAATAGAAACACAGGAAGTTCCATCTCCATGGGAGGAAAAACTTCCTTATTGCAAGGCTGTTAGAATACTGGAACAGGCTGCCTGTACTGCAGGTTGTGGAGTCTCCTTCTTTGGAGATCTTCTAAACTTGCTAGGATGCCACCCTGTATCACGTGCTTTAGGTGTCCCTGCTAGAGCAGCAAGGTTGGACTAGCTGACTTTTAGAGGTCCCTTCCAACCTCAACCATTCTGCAATTCTGTGTAAAGACAATCACAGAGTGTGAGTATTCTGCCACCTCAAAAAAGGCGCGGAAATATATTGACAACTAGTGTAGACAGCTGGGAAAACCTCAACCTCCATTTTTTTTTTGTTATTGTCTTAGTATCTCTGTCAAAGATGAAGAACTCATTAATTTTCACTCTTTATTTCCTTTTGAGACATACCTTATGAATTTATGAAATTCTTTTCCATCAGGCAAAACAATACAAAAATAATATTTCATATTTTGTCATGAAACAGAGAAAAATATGCATTCACTGCAAGCAGTCTGGTCACAGGTCATTTTGCTTCTGATAAACATGAAGTGATCAAAACGTGTGTGTTCTGGAGTGTTTCCTTGCACTTAAAGCTATTGGACTTCCAAATTAAAAAATAGGCCACAGGGAAGTGTGGATCTCCATAACTTAACAGGAGCTTAATTTAATGATTTTTGGATTAAAACACTTAGAATTATGAAAATAAAACAAAAGCTTCCATTGCACACAGGAGTATAGCACCTGTATAGCACCTGACTTTTGGAAACTATATTATTCTAATTATACTTGTTCACTTTTCTGACTTGTGGTAAGATAGTCCTTACATCTTCCTAAGACATTAAAGCTTAGGTAAATGATATAACAGCCATAATTATTTTGACAAATTTTGCTGGTATCTGTTTGTAGAAAATATTAATTTAATAATGTAAAGGAATTTAATCATAAAGATTTGTGTTCTGCTTTCGCTTTTAATTAATAGTCAGTTAATATCAAACCTTAAGTTTAACCTGCTTAAAATATCTCAAAAAATAATAATACTAATAATACTTAATACTTAAAATATCTCAAAAATACTTAATAATACTTAATACTTAATAATTCTCTGTGAGTAAAAATTGCAGCTAATAATCTAACTAGCTGAAAGAACAGAAAAAAATTAAAGCAAATCAAATGACTAAATCTTTATTTAGTTCTTATTTTTTTTATCTTTTTTTTTCTTTTATCTTTATAGTAAGGTAATTAAGTAAAAAGCAGAAAAAATAATACACTTCTATAAAACATCATAAATATTGAGAAATTAGAAAAAAAATTACAAAACCAGAAAGCTATTTTTGGACAATTTACCTGGACTTAACTGACTGGTCATTAGTATGAATATTAATATAAGCAGGCAGGCTATGAGAGTAATGAAAAGCAGTATGTTTGAAATATATCCTTCTAATTGTGTGTATTTAGATACATTGGCTACAGCTTCTGCTACTGCCCTGTGAACATGAACTGAAATAGTATCCACCTAAACAGACGGACAAAAAAAACCCACTTTTATAAATGATCAGTATCAGTTTTTGTTTTTTTTTTTTTTTTTTTTTTTTGCTGGTATGTGTTTGGAGATTGATAGGAATTAGCTTAGGCATGCAAAACAGCAGTTTTGAAAATGTAATTGCCATACTTTGTCATTGTTTAAACCTTAGTATTTCCAGTAATACTATGCCCTTGTGTAGAAAATATATACCACATATGTTATGTTGAATCTTCATTTGTTCTTGTGGTTGCATCTAAACTGATGGGCAAGTGCACTTATAAGGTGCCATCCTGACATGTACAGAGGAGAAGACCGTCTCAGCATGCTTTCACCTGTCCTGTTCTTCAGTGGTGGAAGAGAAGTTGGGGGAAATGTACACCGAGGTCATGGCTGAACATACCAACAACCCACTGAGAATGGTTAACAACAACGTAGGATTTGTTATTGTAATTTGTACATGTGATGAGAAACATGAAAAAAATAAATAATTTACATTTCAATAGTGAGTAAATTTAAGATCAAAGCTAGTGTCGGTATTTTTCTACATTTAATAACACTATGTTTTATAAAAATAAAATTACAGCCAATCAAGGTTTAGCTTAACTGAAGTTTTTCAGAAGTGACTTCTGGCTGTAGTAACTTGCCTGTTCAGTGTTGAAACTGAGATGCTGTGACAGGATCTAACTGATCGAGAACAAATTCTGAAAATCAGAATGCTGCCTACAGGTAAGCAATCAACATTTAAAAAAAAAGAAAGAAAGAAAAATGTCAGTAGTTGCACTTAAATTTGCTCTACTTACCCTGCTTTATTCTTTAGACAAAGGGAAAAGAAGAGCAAGAAGAAAAGGAAGATAGAAACCTTAGGATGACAGTATGGAAAAAATAAAAAGTGAACAAATTTCAAAGGAAAAGTGAAAAATAAGAAGTGGAAACTGATCTAGAGATTAGAAATCAAAGACTGGAATAAGAGCAATGGGCAATACAGAAAAATAACAGGATAAACACCAAGTTTGAAAAACAAATATAGAAACAAATCATATGTGCCTGAAAGCAAAGATAAATATAGACTTGTGTGACTGAGGTGCACTGACAACACATGCAATATATGTCCTCTTGCCTTGTCCAGACTCCATCACAAAACTCCATTACCAGCTCTCTGAAAGCACCTCCTACTTCCTTATCGGTTGACTTAGTTTTCTGAAATAATGCAAGAACTAGCATGTTTTACACCATAAAAATAAGCAATGTACTATATTTTATATATTTCTTCTCTTGTCATACCACATCTAGATTAGGATAGAGGTAATGTCTTTTTTTTAAACTCAGCATAAACTATGGGAACAACTAAGTGCATAATAATGAGTAATTGACTTTCAGTGCTCCAAAGAAACAAGTGAAAGCCATGAACTTCAAATATTTTCCTAATACTGTCTTTCCAAGAGTCCCAAGTAGCTAGTGAGGTCTTACTCCCTTGTAGTGCTGCATGTCACTACAAGTAATCTTCCCCTTCTCGCTCTCCTTGCAGGATTTTCCCCAAAGTGCTTTATAGCAATCTGTATTTTATTCTCTGACTTCTTTTCTGTATCCTTCCCACGTTATTCATGCCACCTCCTCTTTGTACCATCAGTCTTCCCCTATGGCTCTATTTTCTGGGAAATACCAGCTATATTGCTCCTTCACTGCTGTCACTGTACACTTGTAATGAGGGACAGCCTGCAGCAAAAACAATTGGAAACAATTTACTGTAGCAGTCATTTTTTTCTTAATAGAAACCCAATTTGCTGTTTCTTTGAAGTGGTAAAAAAGGTGTCAATTTTATCTGAAACCCAGTTTTGGTGCAGTTAAAGACACTACAAAGGTACTTGTGTTAGAAAAGACACACAGGAGACATTCTGTCATATCTGTTGCTACACACACAAACATACACACACAAACCTTACATAAAATTTTGTTACAATAACACTGAAGTATTGGCCATTTTTCATCTATGTTTTATTGTTTTGCTACTGGCATTAAAAGCGTAAGTACTGATAGCAGAGCATTAGAAAAAAAAATCACTTAATTTCAACTGCAGTTTTTAAATGAACAATACAGAATTGATTCAAATTCTAGAACTGAGCTCATTCCCACTGTTGCTTCTACAAAAACTATTACATTTGTTTATACCATGAGAAGAACTGGAAACTCATCAATGTCATTGTGAGGTGGTGATACAAAACTGTGAGGAAGAGCACCAGAGGGCTATGCTGCCATTCAGAGGGCCCTGGTCAAGCTGCAGAGCTGGGCAGACAGGAGCCTCATGAAGATCAGCAAAAGCAAGTGCAGGGTCCTGCACTTACAAAGGAATAATGCAGGCACCATGCTGGGGCCTGATCTGCTGGGGAAGCGATCAGCAGAGAAGGACCTCGGAGCCCTGGTGGGTAAGTTTAGCATAAGGCAGCAATGTGCCCTTGTAGCCAAGAAGGCCAACGGCATCCTGGACTGTGTTAGGAAGAGTGTTGCCAGCAAGTAGAGGGAGGTGAACCTGCCCCTCTACTCAGCTCTGGTGAGGCCACATCTGGAGTACTGGATCGAGTGCTGGGCTCCCCAGTGCAAAAGGGACATGGAGCTACTGGAGAGAGTCCAGCATAGAAAGATGATCCAGCGACTGGAACATCTCTCCTGTGTGGAGAGGCAGAGAGAGCTGGGTCTTTTTAGACTAAAGAAGAGAAGACTGAAAAGGGATCTTGTCCATGTGTTTAAATACCTAAAGAGAGGCTGTCAAGAGAATGGGACCAGATCCTTTTCAGTGGTGGGCAGTGCTCTTGTGGACAAGAGGCAACATCCACAAACTGCAGCACAGGAAATTCTGCCTGAATATAAGGAAAATCTTCTCTGTTGTGAGGGTGACAGATCACTGGAATAGACTTCCCAGAGAGGTTGTAGAGTCTCCTCTGGAGATATTGGATGTGCTATCTGTGCAAAAAAAAAAAAAAAAAAAAAAAAAGGCCACTTGTGCAATGTGCTCCAGGTGCCCCTGCTTGTGCAGGGTGTGTGAACTAGATGATCTCCAAAGGTCCCTTCCAATCTTGATCATTCTGTCATTCTGTGAGGTCACTCTCAATCATATTTGACAGGTCATGGCAAACAGGAGAGATTCCAGAAAGCAAATAGAAAAAGCAAATTTCACTCCTATTATCAAGAAGGGTGAGGATCAAGATCTGGAAAACTAAGCCTGGTCTGTCTCACCTGGATCTCTGGCATAGTTATGGAGCACCTGATCTTGGATAGAATTTGCAGACACCTGAAGAACAGGAACTTGCTTGGATTCACAGCGTGGATTCACAAAGCAGACATATCCAACCTGATGACCGGCTTGGTAGGTGAGGGGAGAGACATAGATGATTGGTATTTCTCTTGATTCTAGAGATACACTGACATTTCTCCCATAGGGATAAGCAGACAGGACTAGATAGGCAGAGAGTAAAAAGGAATGAAAACTGGCTGAACCAGACTCAGAGCTACGATCAATGGCGCAAAATCTAGCTGGAGGCCAGGCACTAATGGTGTCCCCCATTATCCAGCTGTGGATACTGGGACCAGTACTATTTGCTGATGATGCAAGACTAGGAAGAGTGTCAGTGCTGCCTTTCAGAGTAACCTCAACAGGCTGCAAAAACGGGCAGACAAGAACCTTATGAAGTTCAACAAAGGAAAGTGTCAAGTCCTACACCTGGGGAGGAATAACCTGTATGCACAGGACACCCATACACAGAGCCAATCAGTTGTAGAATAGTTTTGCAGAGAAGGCCCTGAGGGTCCTGGTGGACAGCAAGTTGAGTATAGATTTGAAATGCACCCTCAAGGCAAAGAAAGCTAACAGCCTTCTAGACTACATTAGGAGTAGTGTTGCCACTCTCACTCTTCTCAAGGAAGATGATCCTTCCTCCCTGCTCAGCACAGGTGAGGTTGGAGCGCTGGGTCCAGTCCTGGGCTCTCCAATGGAAGACATGAGTCCAGTGAAGGTCCACCATGATAATTAAGCCTGCAGAAGAGAAGACTAGGGGAATATTGTCAGTGAATACAAATATCTGTAAACAAGACAAGGTCAGGCTCTTCTCAGGAGTGACAAGTGATGGGATGAGAGATAATGAACACACACTGAAACACTAGGAAGACTGTACTTCCCATGTTTAATAGCTACATATAGAAACAACACATCTATGACAGGATTACAGAAAACAGATTCAAAGATACAACACCAAAAATGTTAGTCAACACCATCCCTTCAATCAAGTTTAAAGAAGCTGTACTTCATGCAAGTTCTTAAGATCTTAGGGAAAAGCTAATTTGTTACTTGTAATAGTTTAATCAGGTTTTCTTTGTCAATCGTTTATCTGAACATGTGGTCATATTTTCAGGAAAAACTTAGTAAATAACATGGTAAAATGCATTAATAGTATTCTTTTAAGTGCTAAGGAATTTGAGAACACTTAGGAATGCTACCCTGTAAATTCTGTAGAAACTTAACCTTAGTGCTCCCAATCCAAAACTCTTCCAGATTATTATCCCAATCTCAAGTTCCTTGCCCTGTTAAATGAAATAGCAACTGTGACTGAACCTCAGTAGCTTATATGCTGATTACTTTTTGGTCAAGATTAAAATTAGGATATAGGAGAAGGAACTCCTGTAGCTGTATATTACAGGTGTGAAGAGAACTCAGTCCTTCATACTTACATTTTTGAGCATTTTACAGAAATAAAGTGGAGGAAAAGGAGAAGTGTTGTGACTTTTTTTTTTAAATAAATTCTGCCAAGTCTCAGAAGAATGTTATGTTTCTTTACACCAAAACTCAGGAGTTTAAAGAGTGTTAATATTTGACACATTCCTACATAAAGACACAGCATTCACAGTTCAGAGACAGCAACCCAGTCAAAATTGACATCTAAACTTTAGGCAATATTACAGTTTTGACATGGTTGCCATTCTTTAAAGTAGATGCAGAAGTCATACTTTCTAAAGGAACAGGAAAGGTTTAGGAAAATGGCTATAGTCCCAGACATCAATAGAACCAATTTCCTAGTTTAGAAAATTATTAATTTTTCTAATATATACTTATTTTATTCCTAAGACCAAACTTTTCTAAATTTTCAGTGAACAGAGAATTTGGGTAAGGGGGAGAAGAAGGGCAAGGAGAGTTATTTCCTTAAGGTCCATGGTCCTTGTAGAGTCTGCATGGTTTCATTGTCCTAGAGGGATAGGTAAACTAGGACAGCAACACAAACATTACTTTGTAGGACACTTCTGTGTCCTGTCGCTTCTTCAGTTCTGAGTCATATTTAAAGTCCTACTATTAAGGGTCCCAAATCAGCCTAGTTCTAAAGAGATGAAAAAGCCAAACTGTAACTATCAGATACTCTAAAAACTGTTCTATATGCTAGGACATCTGCAGTACAGTACAGGACTAAGCATAGCAGATCAAATTTACTTTCATCTTGATTTCATTCAGATCAAGAGGTAGAACCCAAACTCCTTTTCTTCTGATTTCCTGCTATTGTTGCTGCAGCAGTGTATTTCTTCTTCCATTTCATTTTGGATTTTCAATAAAGAGCTAATTTATGGCTCTTGGCTTAAATTTGTGTTAAAATTATGAATGTTGGTTTTGAATGACTCTACTACTTGAAGATTATCAAAGCGACTGTTTCTTCTTAAGAATGGAGGTAAGAATATATCCGTACTACCTACATCATATTTAGATTCTTGAGGAATTTCTCTTCAATTTGACATGTTCATTTTGGAGTGATTGATATAAAAAAAAAAGTGTTACCCACAACTTAAAAACATTTCTTTTCAAAGTTTTCAGGTTATTATTAGTGTAAGTTAAAGCTTCCTTCAGATTCCTCCTCCTTTCTGATCTTATTGTAGATTCATGAAAATGTGATAGGTTGCTAATATCCATAGAAGATTACTTTTATTTCTAAAACATATTTTACTGGTATTTTTCTTGCAGATAAAAATGTTAACTTTAATACAAACAAAACATACACACATAATTTTTTAATACAGTTTTACCATGAAAATGATTATATTTCCTTCTAGATTATTCTTTTCTACTATATTATAGAGATTTTCATATTCTTCAGGCTACAGTGCAGATGACTAGAATGACCAGTAATTCTGAATCATTATTTTATCCTTTCACAGTGTAAATGTCTTTCAGTTGTCACACTTAGAGAATATATGTGCACACACATGCATAAATACATGATACAAATACAAAAGTGAAGAAACCCTTTTCACAGTAAAAGCTGTCATTATGGAAAAGAATTTCTTTCTCTTCTAATCTTTTGTTTGATTTTGTTCTTTGAGTTTTGTCATACACAGAGGTTTCTGCTTACTGTTCTCAAATTAAACTGAAGTCATTTGCTATGGAATAAAACTTCCAGGTTGATGATTAGTTGAGAATAGCTTCAAAACAGAAGAAGTACCACTAGGTATTTCCTCAATAATCAGAAATGTAGGAACAGAGCAGCAGAAAAGTTTTGGAGTCCAGAGAAAAAAATGTACAGGCTCCTACTTGCTTAGAGTTGAGCACTCTTAAGTTATTTTCCTAATACCTTCAACATCTCTAACTTTGTTTCCTTTTCAGATTACTCATTTGAAGGGAAAAATACTACTCTTTTAAAACATAAATACTGCTTGGACTCCTACTTTTAAGTGCTATCAAGCATAAATCCACTGAAATCCCCATCCCTCCTGTCATTTAATTTTAGTCTGAGTCCACACTAGCAAGAGTACTGTGAGAATAAATCCTTTTTCTCTCTTAATGCTTATTAAATTATTCTGAAATTCGAATTCTATGAATGTGAACCTCAAGTGCAATTTTGTGATAAGACTTATGTGTATAATAACTGTGCAGCTGATATTTTGTTAGGTGTGTTATATATGGTACCTATATTTGATTCTGACAGAGCTAAGTACAGTCTTAGGAATACTGAGCCAGGAGAGAGTCAAAATAGGTGGTTCCTTTATAGGCAGCTGCGACAGCATCAAATTCAAACTTCCTCATCTAGGCTTTTAACTTTTGTTTTGCAGGACACAAAAGGACACATCTAAATCCACCTGATTCTTAGCACAAAAAATATAAGTCTATATTCTGTATAAAATAATCAGAAAAAAGGAAAAAAGAAAAAAAAAAGGCTCCTGAAAAGTTTTTTCTTTTTTTTTTTTTTTTTGAAATTTACCACCCACCAGAATAATCTATAACAAATTCTCTGTTATTTCATAATGTTAGAATACAAGATGATTGAGGCATCCTTCTTCTTCCCTCACAAGCCATTTTTCCAGAATGTTTTTCTCCTACCTGCTGTTCTGTGAAACACTCACCAAAGTTCAGAGCATTAATTCGAACTTCTTACTCGCCTACCAGTCCAGGAAAGTCTGCAGAGTCCCCTCAAGGCATCTCTGAGATCCTGCAAGAGTAATTCAGAGCTCTAAGTTAGGAGATGGTTTCTGCAGTGATATGGTGCCGTCACACTATGCAGTGACTTTCCCAGAACAGGCCAAGAGAAAGGATTAGGAACAGAAGTGCAGCTGAGAAAGGTCCTGAGTCAAGGCTTCCCAGTTCCTCTCTTCATTTAGATGGCAAAGCCCTCTTCCCAAGAAGAAAAAGTCCTCTTTTCCCACTGTAGGAATAACATGGGCAGCCTTCTCAGATAAAGCATGTACCCAGGATTTGCGACCTGGGATACTGTCTGCCCGCTTGGGGGCTGTTTCAGCCAACGGCTCTGATTTCCTGGAAGGCACCCTAGCACCACATATGGAAAAGGCTGCAGGGCTGCTGCCACACAGGAAATAATACAATAATCTAGAAAGAAAAAGTAAGCAAGAAGGAGCCTCTTTCTTTGGTCTAGTGCTACTCTGTGGGAAAGCGGAAGTCTTGAGGTCTGGTCACAATAACTGAAAACAGCAAGTAGCTTGTGACTTGTAATAAAAACACGATAGCTGGCAGTGCTGGTAGCTGCGTGAGAAATGTGAGCTGGTGCAATCAGATGACAATTCTGATTACAGATCTCCAGAAGCTGGAGCAGAAGGAAAGCCTGGGCTTCTCCAGGTGGCAACAGATCACTGTTTTGCACAAGCTAAAGGGTGATAAGCTGTGTTCCACAGCCTGTGAAAGTGTGACAATTTCCCCTATCCTGGAGAAGGACCCTGAGATGAGAAAAGTCAAGAGGCCGTTTAGTAGTACATCAGCAACCTGCAGAAGCTAAAACGGGGAAGGAAAGCAGAGACTGATTCTTAACAGTTTATGGACATCAGTGGAAACAACCCCTAAATCTGCATCTACACTCAAGGTAGTTTCAGATCAAATAATATATATTTTGCTTATTGGTTAAAAAAATAGTGTCCCCGCCCTAAATTGTATATATGTGTGTGTGTGTGTGTGTGTGTGTGTGTGTGTATACACACACATTTCTAGATTAGAAAAACAGATGTAAGTGAGTGTAGGTAGCAGGGCAAATCTATGGCTTCCCTATTACAGAGGAATAAGGTATCATAAAACACCTCCCACTCTCCTGCTGGGAGAATGAGAATATGCAAGGCAATTTTCCCCTTTTCCATGCATGTGGGCAGAGGGTGGGTTGCACGGGGAAAAAATAGGAGAAAGGCTGATTGATACGTTGGAGAAAAGGCAACACAGACTAAATAGGGGGACCAAAACCCCACAATTAGACCAATAGTAAAGATGAACCACTCTGCCTAGTGTATCTAAAAAGAATAGGGATGATTCATTGGCTAATTCTTACCATCTGGTTTTCAGATGCTTTATTTAAAACTGATACAGATTGATTTAAAAATTATATAAGAACTTCCGTCTACTTGAAAGCAATAAATATTTGTTAATAATTATTTGTTTATTCGGCCACTCCAAAAATAAAAATGTTTAATAATTGAAGCAATATACCAGATGTGGATAAATCTGCTCTTGCAAACTTCCTTAAAAATCATTTCAGTGTGCAAAATTAAGGTTAATTTGAGTAAAGTACTGTATGATAACACTAATGTTAGGCAGGATTTGTATTGACTGATTTATGCCATCTGTTCACGCCTCATACCTCTTTCTCTTACTTTCAGATTGGGAAAACAAAAACAAAAATTGCTCTTCCCGATCTTGATTAAGTCATTTACTGAACTTATTTGAATTTTCAATATTTACTGAACTGTTATTTTTGAATAGACCATAATGTCCAGTCACAGTTAACCAAAAAACACACATTGCAAGATATCAGCATTTTTACAGAGAATAAAGGAATAAGTATTGCAATTAGCAAATATTTTCCTAACAGCTGAAAAGCTTACATCCATTCGGCAGACTTGCAGCAACATAAACTGTTTTTTTTTTCCTCCTACATCTGGTATCCATAAAAAATGGGACCTAGCAACCAAACTTTACATACAGCATTTTAAAGAGGCAGTGTGAAAAAAAAAAAAAAAAAAAAAAAAATCCACGATTTTTTTTAATAATTGGGGAGGAGCTTTTCTGAAATAAAAAATACATATTTTAATAATGAGGGGAGTTTTTCTGAAATAAATATGATAAAATTAACAGATCAGCACAATTCTCAGTATCAACCAACTTAGATTAAAAACACTACAGATTTTTAGTTTGCGGACAGTAGTTTGAGCTCTTTTTCATTTAACAACAACCACAAATCGCAGACAAAATTTTTCCGCATAATTCTTTCCTTCAAGCACTTCGATTTTCCTCTATATGTATATATATACACACACACATACATATATTTTTTTTTTCTCTCTCTCTCTTGAGAAAATCGCAGCATCACTTTAGCACTTCACTCACTGTGCCAAAGGGGGACAGATTTACAGTTGCCTCCCTTAAAGGAGATTTTAACTTGGCCGTTAGGAGCGGAGATGTCCTTAGGGCACACGGCACCGGCGCGGCTAACGCTCCTAACGGTCGCCGCTCGGCCTGGTCGCGCAGCCAGGGCGCGCCTAACGGCCTCCCCTCAGCGCGGGTGCGTCGCGGTGTGACGGGCGCCGAGCGGCGGGGCCAGCGCGCGGCCGGGCTGGCGGG
>JAWLRI010000348.1:117013-140488 GCA_034781795.1 Crypturellus tataupa | reverse complement strand
TCCTTTTACTGTTAATATATTTATAGAAGTTTTTCTTGTTATTTTTAACATCCCTTGCCAGGCTGCGTTCCAGCTGCACCTTAGCTTTCCTAGTTGCATCTCTGCATTGCCTGATTACACTCCTGTATTTTTCCATAGGGAACCTCCTTTTTCAACATAGCCAAGCAAGGAACAAATATTAATAGATTTCTGTAAGATGATGACCTAAGAGAATTTCTTACCCATGCTGGTGGTGGCAATTCTTAGTCTTCTCTAACAGCAAAATGGGAACAGAAAAAAAATAACATAAGCGAAAACTTTCATCTAATGCTCTAGAGTCTGTATTGAAGCGATAGAAGTACATAGGAAATTTGTTCAAGTATTATTGGTGACATTAAGTAGTTTTGAGGAGGACAGAGACAAAACTGTTCACATCCCTGACCTATGTGGAGGTATATGGATATATTTGAGACTAAAGTGTCTGCTGTGGTAGGTAGCGTCTGAGAAGTATAGAGGGTGGCAAGGTAGTGGCCCCATCCATATCGCTTCTGAGAGTGTTCTTAACCTTGCAGATGGTGGCATCATCCACATCAGACCTTTATAAACTTTGATAAGATCTATCTGAGTCTTAAAACCCTGCTGGAAATAGCATCAATTCACATTACTTTTAAAAATTAAAAGTGGAACACAAACTATTCTTTCCATGAATAGATTACTTTACTTTACATGTTAAATTGATCTCTGAACTAATGATTAATTTTTTTCTACATTCAAAACTTCTGTGTATACACAGTATACACTGTGAAACTTATGGTGAGATTTCTTATGGTAAGATTCCTCTCAGCAGACTTTAGGCATCAGTTAAGTAATCAATTACATCAGAGCTGGTCTTCATAGGCTTTCTTTTTAATCAATAAAAGAGAAGTATTTTGGGGGTACAATTCATCTGACTAGCTTTACATTTCTTCATTAATATGTGATGAATTACACCAAAGGAACATGCATAGCTTTCCACTGATTGCCAGGGGAATACCTAGCAAGGATCCCATCCTTTGTCACACTTTCATCCTTCAGATCTTTGCCTTGTATTAAAATATGATCAGTGGAGCAGACCTTGCCTGCTTTCCTAGAAATCTAGCTTTATTGGATTACATATATTTCAAGTGATAGGTTCATCATCATTTGAGTTAAATCTATCAGAACCTAAATTATACTCACCAGCATTAATTTAATACACAGTACTTTGGACTATTGAACACCAGATTTTCCTTTTGTTTTGATTTTTTTTCCTCTGTGTATTTTTCCAATTGGCTTGTAATGTTTACAGATACTGTAAAACCATTCCTATATTTCTGTCTGCATGTCTGAAATGGAAATCTTCAAAGAGTGCACAAATACATGGAAACCAAAATCTACATAGAAATAGCTAAACATGAAGATGTAGGTATATAACTGTCATTGTGCTATATGAATAAGCATTCAAGAGTGCATTGTGCTAAGTATTGGGTTTGGGTAGGTCACAGTGTAGCAAGGTAGTGTTCCAAAGGTTGATTTACCTGAGGTACTGGAAATGGTACTTGGAAAATATCTTCACTACTTAAAAAACATGTATAAAAGAAGGACACCACTCACTGCTTCTAACTTTGAAGTGCACACCTAGGAATTTATAGAACATTATTTTATAACTCTAAGGCCAAAACTAGAAAATAGGAGCCAAACTATTTCAGGTTGTTAAGATAAAGGGGAGGTTTACATATTTATAAGGGTTTTTGTGAAGAATCAACATGACTTTGTACATCATTAAAATCTCATTTCTTGTAGAAAAAGAAGCCTGAAAATTAAAAAATAATGATAGAAGTTTTCTCTTAGTGTGGATGTGAAGTTGTTTTTAAAAATCTATGCTACCAAAAATTAAAAATAACTAGTAAAATGCTTACTGACTTAAATATATACATACATGGTTAACGTCACTTGGCTTTGTTTCTAATGTGACTCATTTTGAAACAAATTCCATAGACCCAATTTTGTGTTTCTAGAGCTATATTGAAGGAATAGAGGAAACATCAACAGAGTGGATCTGACTTTACAAACTAAACATCCATCTGCCTGATACAAAAAGTAGTCACATTATTCTCTTTCCTGCTATCTCCCTTCTCCCTGCTATATCCACACAGATTATGTTGTCTTTTGCTGTTCTTCTGTTTTACCTGCTTTATCTCAGAATAATTTCCAGAAAATCTCTATCTTAAATTTCCAGGCACAAGAAGGATTCACATAAGCATTCATCGTCTGAATGATTTTTGAGTCCTTCAAATTTGTTGGAGACTCACTAGTCATGTTCAACTACCTACTAATCAGGATGAGAGGCTGGTTTAATCATTTTAAAATACATCACATATATTCTGATATTTCCTCTAGTGGGAAACGTGCAATATTGGGTCATTGATGACTGCTACAGACATAGTCATACAGATGTGGATCAAATATAAATTTGAAACAATGATTGATATGTTATTTATGTCTTCTAGATAAATAAATGTATCTTCCCAAAGCTGAATCTTTTATTTCCGATTCTTGTAGTTCTAAAATTTTCAGTAGCCTCTCAGCTTTCTGTGACATCTTTACCAAAATATTGCTAATGGAAACATTGAAAAAATATATTATTTCACTTGCTGGGTTTCCTAATTTTAGAAAGTAAAAGAACTATCAAAGTATGTGCAGTACGTGTTTGGAAAAGTTATTTCAGTTTGGCTGGTTTTGCACCCATGTTTCATTTACCTTCAGATTTCTTCTTTCTAAAAAACAAACAAACAAACAAAAAACTTGTCAACAAACCAAAAACTATCTGAATTGGTTTTCTTGCATTTTAGGCTTTAAATTTACACAGTGACCTGAGAGTTGCTGCCGTGAAGCAGTGCTGGAATGAGAAAAGATTTTAGATTTTTCAGTGTGAACTGTGTTGCCGCTGCGGTTAGGACCAGTGGACTGTCCTGGTCCTTTCCGTTTATTCATGTGGACATAGCTTCAAGGTGTGCCCTTGATTACGGGTAGCCAGAGGGTAGCTGCATAAAGCAGTATTGCAGTACTGAGAGAGCTTGTGGTTTGTGATTGTTGCCTGAGATTCTGCTTAATGCTGCAGACGAGCTCAAGGGGGAAACAGGTTTGTCCTAGCAAAGAGAAAGGATAAAAGTCCCAGTGACAGAGTTGGTAACAAAGTTACAAAAGATATCATAAAAACAGAAAAAGGCAAATTTAGGATATGCCTTCAAATATCACTCTGAAGTCTTCTCTTGGTTATCAGTAAAGATGTCTCTAGTATGTGTCTTATGTGGAGACAGAGGAGACAATTCAGATGTGGTCCATCTGGGATTATAGCCCTTAAGAATCAATTCCAAACTTGCTTAGGGATTGGGAAAACACTCCCATTCCTCCAAAGCCTCCACAGCACTGCAGCCTTGAACAATTTTACTTTCCTTTGCTCCAAATGTATCCTCTCTCTTTTTCATCTGCTTTTATTCTCAATTTATCCTACTTTTCAGGAATAATTCATCAAGTAGACCATCTTACTTTTAGGGAATTGGTTTTATTCTCATTATAATTTTTATTAGCACATGACTTCCATCTTAAATGACCACCTAGCTAACAAAATGTTTTCAAAACTCTTTTAAGTTTTAATGAATACATTTAAAGAAGTATTTTGTCTATATATATGCCTTACTGAACGCATATTCTTTAACTTTCATTTAAATCCTCACAGCATAAACTATATAGCAAGCTTGCAAAGCAGGGGACTTTCTGGTATATGCTACAGCTCTTTGCCTACTCTTGCATCCACATTTTCTTCTGGAGAGCTGTAATTGCTGTCATGCAATTAGGAAGCAGCTGGATTATACACCTGGATCTACTAGCTGGGAAATGTTCCCACGTTTCTCAGTTTAGAAAAGTTCATAATGTTAATAATATAGATGATGTTAATAATATGGGTAAAAAATGGGCTTTTAGAATGCTTTGTGTCCTTCAGCATGCTTTTTGTTAGTTTTTGATCTTCTGCCATCGTGATAACAGATGTTAAAAGAGGACGATATCAAGATAATTTTAGTATTTTAATACCAAAATAATACAGTTATAAGGATACTAAAGTTGCTTACTAAGCCCCATAACTAGTGAAACCTGAAAGAGAACTGTCTACCTTTATTAGACACCTTACACCTAAGTTTTGTGTGTTTGTTTAAACAGCCCTAAATCAGATGCTTAGGTTTCCTGGATAGTTAGTAGTAAGAATTTGTTTCTTTTGAGGACCTCAAGAGCCTGCCCACTTAACTTTATCAGCCAAAGTTAGGCTAATTGGGTACCCTTATGGATGCTTTCAAAACCACCTGGCCTTCCTCATTGCCTGTACAAGTAACTCAGGTGCACAGAGAACAGTTCAGTAGCTTACAGGATGGGATTAATTATACCTAATTTAAACTGTTTTAAAGCTGATTGTCTAGTCTAAACTTATTGCCTAGATTTCAAGTCTTTCCAGAGGATATCTCATCTGATCCCCTGGAGATGCCCATTAGTTCCTTTTTAACATTTTTTCATTTGGCAGCAGGGTACCTACAGTCTGGCATGCTGGCATTGTCTGTTTATTGATAGTGTGTTTCAGATACTTGTGAAGAAATGGTGTTCTCTCAAGATGCCTCCAGATTTTGCGAGAACACATACTAGTCTGATATTTGTTACATTGTTCCATGCCATGGTACTTATATCAGTATTTTTATAAACTGGGTTTAATAAGAAGAAATAATTTTAAAAAAAGAAAAAAAATGAAAGAGAAAAATGATTGGGATAATAAGGCATACAAAAATACAGAAAGGTATTAAACAAAATACAATGTAAATTTGCAAAAGTGATTATCAACCATCTCTGTCCTTAGAGTCATAAAATGTTTTCTGCATATATTCATTTAGGCCAAGTATTTGCAACTAGTACAAGTGAGAGTCCAACAGGATGATAATTGACCCAAACAGCAGTAAAAATCTTTCAAGTGTAACAGCAAAATGGAAGCTTCAACTGTAGTTATTTCACATTTCACAAAACACACAAAAGCTCTAAAATGTTCTCTTGTCCCTGCTTATCATGCTGTGAGGTTACTGACTCTCTTTGAGACCTTTCAACTTCAGCTAGTTCATTTTTACCATTTCATCAGACCAAAGGCCAAAAATGTTGTAACCATCTGGAAGCAGCAATATCCTAACATAAGCAGAATGGAAAAGAATTTGTTTGTTTTCATTCCCTCTGCATAAAATATCTGTCTAAAATGCTTTGTCCCTCTCTTACCTTCAGTTTCATTGTTTCTTCTATGCTGTGCTTTAGGTTTGGGAAAAAGAAAAAGAGTATGTATCACTGAAAGATTTCCTTAACACAATCTTTTCATGTCTTTCAGGAGAAACCTATGCTAGAAAGACATCCAAAATATGCACACCAATTTTAAATTTGGCCTTAACTGGACAGCTAGGAAATTTTCTGTTTGGACTACACTTCTGTCTATTTGAACTGCTTTCTGAGCAATGCAGATTGTGTTGAAAGATGCCCTCTAGCAAGATGACATTTCTAATTGCCTTGTTTGAATTGTAGCATCAGTGCTGTCTTTCACTTTATTAGGACCTGGTATGTACATCATGATGTTTACAATCTTAAGGGAGGATGGTTTACCTCCCTAAAGTTAGGATGTTATAAATTAGGAGTTACCAAATTATCATGTACACAAAAACAACCACCAGCTGAATGTCTTCCTCATATGGTCTGTAACTACAAAGACAGAAGAGATCCTTTTTCACGTCACATGTGCAAGTTGCCTGGAGACTATAATCAGGTTGAATAATCAGGTGGCATTACAAATATGGGCTATTTTATGGTACATTGAATCCAGTGCCATACACTCACCTAAAATATTTTTTACTTATTAAAAAAAGAAAACCTCCTTTTTCTTCACTTGCACTTAGATTCAGTGAAACTGTAAAAGTGGGCATACAGTAGCCGTAAACTCATGTCAGTGTGTGCAAACTTTAGGACAAAACCTTGTAACTAGAGGCTCTGTGAACATTAAACTATATCTGTTCTTTTCTTGGAATCTTAAATAAAGATAGAACAAAATCTATATTACTAATGGTTTGTTGGTCTGTGGCTCATTGGCTGGTTCTTCCTCTCCAAAGTACTGCTTGCATATTTTGTGGTCCATGATTATGCAGAAGCAAAACCACAGATGTTTATATTACTGAGGTTTCCCTCTTCTAACTACACAGTCTCAAGCATGTCCCGCAAAAAAATCCTTGTCTCACCATTCATTTCATAATCATGGTATGGATATTCTGAAAGGAGAATTCTATGGTCTTTTTGTGATTCTCCTCAATATCTTGGTCTCCTGTCCTTCATTTCTTTCTTTCCCTCACTTCTCCTATCTCATTGTCATGTCTGATTGCTGGCAGCACTGTCAGGTCATCCATCCTCCTCCAATGCTCTGCTCCTAGTTTATTATCCAGTCACTGCAACTGAGTGATGATCCAGTGGCCAAATCTTAACTTTATGTTCTTCACAATGTCAAACTTGTTCCTGATGCCACAGCCATACTAATGGTAAATACTTTGGAACAAAAGAGTTTTATTATCATTCTCCACAGAAACAGTACAAAGACAGACACGCAAAATGTATTTTACCTTCCATCCATCTAAAATATTTGAAAATATAATAAAGCAACAGCTGTCTTGGAAGTCAGGAATCATCTCTCTGAGAAACCACACATAATATAGAGTCTGTATATAATAGAAATATTATATATAAAAATATATATAGAGAGAGAGACTATAAAGGGAAGCTAGGTAACTAGTTCATAACTCTACACATATTCAGGTGGCTTGAGATAACAGTATATTTAACCACACTTTTCTTGTGATTTATTGTTTGCTAAGGACATGGCCATATACTCTTTAATTTTGACATAGGCATTGTTGCTCTTTCCATTAATGTGTTATTGCTGTCTTTAGTTTCCAAGTAGTCTTCAAATACGTTTTTCTTTCTCTAGCCAGAACAGCATGGCTGAAAGAAAGAGAAACGAAAGAGCAAAGCAGAAATGGGGCAGCGAGGGGTAGGACAAGCTCACTGGTACCACATCCACCCTCATCTTACATTAAGGTCACAGGTCAGTAGTATGCCATTTTTTTCATATTATTCTTCATGATGATTATAAAGCAAATACAGCTTCTTTTTATGAGGATGAGATTCCAAGCCCTTGCCTTCATTTTTCACTTTAAGCAATTTCTACAAAGTTAGCTTGTATTGCATCTTCACAGTCATACAAATTACAAAGTTATGTATTACCTAGCACTATCACTTCAAATGGAGTTCCCTGCTCACATCAGGATAAAGAATGTACTCCATAAATTATCATAACACTAAGAGTGGTAGGGCACCATTTCCATCTCTGCTCTTTTTTTGGTAATATTTCTTGAGCTTTATCTTTTTTTTTTTCTTTTTTTTCCTACAGTAATATACTGTGTGTGTAATCCTGGAGAGAAAACCAGAGACTGAGCCACTAAATTTTACTTTGACACAATTCAATATTCCTCTTTGAACATTTAAAGCTGTATAGTTTACTTACTTATTTTATTTATTTACTTCATTTTGAAATTCAACAAAATTCCTTCTATATTCAGACAATTGATATACCAATGTAGAGGTAGTAATCCTGTTGCTTCAAACACTGGAGACGTAAAACTTGAAGAAAAATCAAGCAAAACAGGCATGTAAACACAGAAAAATCTGGAAGTTGGACCACATTTAATTAAATTTCAAGTCACATACAGTGACAAAGCATAGGATAATGTTGCTCAATAGATACGTGGAAGGAGTCAGAAGATCCATGATCTCAGTTATTGGGAATGCCTCTATACAATGTTAACCTTTTAGGAGTAAGCTACTTGTGGTTGCAGGACTCAAAGCTACTTTTCGTTAGATTAGATCTTGGCTGATGATATGCAGATACATGAACTCATATTATTTTTAGTGGCTACCATGGATGCAGTAAAGACATCTCATGTAGCTTCTACAATCTCATGTAGCATCTACAATATCTAAATCGAACTAGACAACAATGACATCCACTAAATAATCAAAGGAGAGCATAGGCACTTGTGGGATTTTTGTTTTTAATCTATTTCAAGATGAAGAAAGTCTATTCTGGAAGAAACTGTTGTTCTCTACTATCTAAAAGGGAGTGTTGATGACTAGCTCATGTATAGATATCTACAGATATATTTAATAAAGTGAATCCCAGTAACAGTCTTGGACCTAAAGTTCTGCTGGCTAGCAGAAGTATTGACTTAAGTTGGTTGACCACTTAAGAGTAACTAAGCATTTGAATTATTTCTCAGTTAGTGACTGATGAAGAAATGACCTAGATTTCTCATTAACTCTTTGATTACTTTTAATACAGGAAACATTTAGCGATTCTTTTATCCTAGTCCTTGCAAAAATATCAACAAGGCTGCCATGTATACTGCAAATTAACTGCACAAAAACTGCACCTTAGATAAAAGGTAGAAAAAAAATTGATAGGCTTTAGAGAAAACTTTAGGTGAATTCTGATCAGGGTGGAACAGCACCAAGACAAAAAATACAGGAATTTCCCAAAGATTCCGTACATATTAATCACCTGAAAACAAATCACACAATCCGCAAGCAGGTTCCCAATTTGTTCAATGAGATAAAAAATGGGCAGTGTAGCATTCACTGATTCCACATCCAAAGACTAATTTTGCATGATAAAATTTAACATCTTCATGTCTAGGTTTTAGATGTGTGGAACAGGACTAACACGCTGCACTAGGCTGCCTCCATGATAGGGTCCTAAGACTCAGCTCAGCTCAGCTATTAGTAGTTATATTGATGTATAACTGAGAGGACATTTTGACAAAGGAGGTGTTTCATGTCAGGACTATTCAATTCTCAGGGAGAGAAGAGAACAGGGAGAATGAACTTCAGTCTGTCTTCCCTAGCTAGTGGATTATAATTTAGCACTCCCAAAAGGCAGGAACTAGCAACCTTTTTGAATAACAGAAGTCATGGTTGCAAAGATTATGGCTAAATATAATGTCATTCATCTAGGTATTCTTCTGGCCTATACCTTTGGAGACACTTTGCACAGGAGTCTTAAGTATTTGCAGACCAGGTAGGTGACTAAATGATCTTTCCCCAAACTTCAGCTGTGTGAACACACCTAACAACAAAAAAGATGGCACATTCTAGGATATCACTTTTATCCTTGATGATACTGCAAGAGATACGATCTTTATTCTGGCATCTCCAAATTCTTGTCTTTGAAGGTTGGCCATAAGATGACCCATGATAATTCTGTACCAAAACAAAAACATGTAACACTCTCAAAGATAGCCTTGCTAACAGGACCTGAAAGTAGATTGCTCTATCATTTTTTGTTTATTATTTCTCCACAAGTACAGATGATTCTGGTGCTTGCATTATCAGTTTTTGCAGAACAAATGTCAGGAGAATAAAATACACGATTAGTAAGTGTCATGCCACAGTTAAAATGCTAAATATGGATTAGAATCTGGTTTTGTATCAGTTCTTTTATCAACTATTTTAGTAATGATGCCATCTCTTAGAGTAAATGTGGACTTATGCTTGTAGATCTAAACTTCTGTTTCATATCAAAGAATCACAAGATGGTTGAGGGTGGAAGGGACCTCTAGAGATCATATAGTCCAAGCCCCCTGCTCAAGTAGGGACACCTAGAACACGTTGCACAGGGTCGCATCTGGGAGGGTTTTTAAGATCTCCGAAGGAGACTCCACAACCTCTCTGGGCGGCCTGTTCCAGTGCTCTGTCACTCTCATAGTAATAAATAATAAAAGCAAAATAGTTTTGTCTTTTATTCTGAAGAAAATATACAGACCAAATGATAGCACTTTTTCCTCTGTTTTCCACAGGGGTACTTTCATCTCTTTTCACTTGTATGTTGGCATTTTATACTAAGCTACTTGTAACTGTGAGAAAGTTATGTCCATATCCTCAGAATGAATCAAAGTATTTGATGCAGCTAGTTTGGCAATGGCAGCTGTTGGTAATGGTAACTGTTTTTATGATTAATGTCAATTAATATCACACGCCCCACAAAAGATAAAGATAGATTTGATAGATTTAAATGCCTGAAATAAAATAAAGTGAATATCCATGAAATTCCTCTCTATTTGAGCTTACCTGATGCTCTGATATTGTTAGTATTAATGCTCTGGCCATTTTTCTTTCTTCTTCATCCATACCAAAAGAGGATTGTTTCCAAACATTCTGAGAGTCATCCAGGAACATCTTTGAAAACTGCATATGTTTTCTTACTCTGTCAGCATCAGTACTTCTAAATTATGCCTGCAGTTTCTCCAACAGCTCTTTGTAACTGAAGATATGAAGATATACTTGCATTTGCACAGTAACAATATCTGATTGCCAGTTGGCATGCCTATGTTAACAGAAGTAATTTTACTGCAGAATCTGACATTGTAAGAATTTGTATGCAGTATCCAAAATCTGATGGCACTCAGTGCTTGAAGTGATTGAGTTTGCTATCACACTCCGGCCAGGAATGCATAAGGACAAAGAATTTAAGAAGCCTGTCCAGCATGTCCAAGAAGCTCAGTCCTTAATGACACAGTATCATATCAGTAGTCTTCTCCTTCTCCCCACCTCTCATTTTTAGGATTTATAAAAGTTTTGAACTACTATCAAGTTAGATACGGATATTTACTGAAGAAATACCTAAAAAGAACTCGCTGCTCCTCAGTAAATGAGTGTATATTGTAAGACTGGCAATGAATAATGAGATAGGACACGATTCAAATTTCATATAAGCATTTATTTAATAGAAATTGATAATTTGAAATGGCTAATTCTCAAAAACATGATCTGAAAACAGAGTCAGTCCAGAGATAAGCCATGAGCAACAATCTATATACAGCAACTCCAAATCATTCAATACAGCAATCTGGGAGTACTGGTTGACAACAAGTTAACCATGAGGCAGCAGTGTGCCCTCGTGGCCAAGAAGGCCAATGGGATCCTGATCTGCATCAGGAGGAGCGTTGCCAGTAGGTTGAGGGAGGTGATCCTGCCCCTCTACTCAGTTCTGGTGAGACTGCACCTGTAGTATTGTGTGCAGTTCTGGGCTCCCCAGTGCAGGAGGGATGTGGAGCTTCTAGAGAATGTCCAGTGTAGAGCCACAAAGATGATCTATCGACCTATTTAGCCTAGAGAAGAAAAGATTGACAGGTGATCTGATCAACATGTTCAATATCTTAGGGATGATTGTAGGGAGGATGGGGTCAAACTCTTCTTGGTGGTGGCCAGTGATAGGACAAGGGGTAATGAGTACAAGTTGAGACACAGGAAGTTCCACTTCCATGTGAGGAAGAACTTCTTCACTGTGAGGGTGACAGAGCCCTGGAACAGGCTGCTCAGAGAGGCTGTGGAGTCTCCTTCTCTGGAGATCTTCAAGACTCGCTTGGATGCCACCCTGTGCCACGTGCTCTGGGTGTCCCTGCTGGGTCAGGGGGGTTGGACTAGATGATCTCACAGAATGGATCTCAACCATTCTGTGATTCTGTGATTTCCAGGAAATACATTGATGGATACAGAAAATGCAAGAAAAAAGAAAGCAAATCTTACAAAATGAAAATATATATTTGGAAATTTTATGTGGAAAAATTGAAAAGTACAGAGGTGTTCATACTGAAAAAAATGAAGATATCAAAACGCCCAAGCCATCAGGAAAGGTAGCAGCATAGACAAAAAGAGCTAAAGAAGATCAAAAACTAAATGTTTTTTGATGACATGAGGAAAGATGACAAAAACAACAGAGTATAATAGATAACTCTGTTTACTGACTTTTAAGGTCAGGAAAATGTTTTTAACCTCTGTGCTTGCAATGAATATAGCACTTATTTGTTCTGCAGAAGATTTGTTATAAAACAATGGGGAAGCAGATGCTTTTTTTAAACTCAAGTGGAGTATCAAGCGAGAATGTCAGGAAAATAGGCTGTTTGTAAAGGTCAAAACATTTGAATTAAAAAAAAAAACTGATTAATTATTTGAATACTCACTTAATTTACAGAAGTATATATCTATCTACCTGTATATACTGTATATATATAGGAGGAATAAAATACTATTAGCATTTTCTAAAATGTAAATATCCAATGCTGTCGTAATATATTGTCTAATATTTTTTAAATCTAAACATATGTATGTGTATGCACATACCTAATTTCCTGAATTTATTATATTTTGGGATTTCATTTTTTATAAACTTTCAGCATGGTCATTTGAAAAAAAATCCATCCATGTATCAGCTTTATTTCAGAGAAGAATTGTAGAGATTAATATCCTAGTTATGTGAAAGTCTATGTTTGTTGTTAATTTTAATTGTATATATTTGTGTTAGAGATCCATAGATGCTGTCATTCTGAATAATCTATTTTCCTTCAATAGCTGACAACAGATGTTGTTACATCTTGTAACAAATGTTGTATTTCTTACATATTAAAGTACAAGTGGTAGTGAAGAAATCATCAAAACAGAAGGAGAAGGTAGAGTTTGTCATTCCCAAAGATTATTTCCTGAGATCCACAGGTATATAACAGCAGAGGAAAAGAATAAATGCCAAACAAACTGCTTTGCTTTCTGTTGTGGATCTTTATATGAGAGAACTGTATTTCAGTTTTCATTTGACATTTTTATCTTACCTTCCTATCTGCTATGCTATTTTAATTATTTTGTCCATAGTTGGACATTTTTGAAGTCATAGATACTTGCCTACTTTTTTTACAACATTCTAATCAGAATAAAAGATGCACTAATGTAATGTAACTATCAGAAATCCCAGTGTAATTAATTTATTGACCTTCTGAATTTGGAAATTTGGGAGATGTTTTTTGCTTTCGTATGGATAGAGACAAATAATTATTTAAGTCTGCAATTAAGAGGGAAACTTCTAGAAGACAGATTTCAAGAGAGTTTTCCAAAGAGCTGTCTCCTCATTCTTCCTCTCCCCCCAAAATCAGCATATTGGAAATATGCGTTTGTTCTGTAGTAATGAGAAGTTAATTTACAGTTTCTTCACTCCTTATTTGGAAAAATCCATATGAAGAGAGGAAACTATTTTTGGTCTAGGAACATATGGAAAGAAATGGGAGAACTCACATCTCATTTCAACCACCATCTTCTAAATCAGAATAAAGACAAAGACATTAAAGTTGAACTAAGGGAATGTCCTCATATCTTTTCAAAGTAGACTTAATTGTTGTCACATTTCTCCTATTGTTCTCTCTAGTTCTCCTTATATTCGGATTAAACCTACAACATTCTCTTATTCTCTTATGTTGTTTGTGAGTTGATTACTCAGTCTGATACAGCATAAGGACTAGGGTTATAACTCATTTTATATTGTCAATATCAGTTTGACTATACCCCAAGAATTTGTTTTGGTCTTCAGTCTTGTATTTGTTGGATCTAATTGTTAGCTACCATAGGGTGACACAAGTCTACTAAATTTGTTCTGTCGATAAAGCTGTCCCATGGTTGCTGGCCAGAAAACAAACAAACAAACAATCAAAAAACACTGTTGAGAAGAATCTGTGTTATACTATATTATATTAAATAATTAACTGTTTAGATATTGGACTGTGAAAAAAAATACAAAGTTGTACAACTTTTTTGGTAAAGTAGTATCTTAAAGTAGTTTAGGTAATCAACTTCAAAAGAATTTGATCATTAGTCTTGTCAGTGCTATCTTGTACAAAATCATATTTGATTCTGCTTATGCTACCTAATCACGACAAGAGTTTGAGCCTCAAGTTCTTAGTTCAGAGGTCTGAAAAACTTCTTGCTCACTATGATGAAAAAGAAACTTTCAGGATATTTGCAGCTGCCACAATGGAACATGCAAACTTCAAAAAAATAAATACATCTAGCTTGTCCAATGCCAAACCCAAAAGTCTAAGCTGAATTTACTTTTAAGATGTTAACACATCTTCTTGACTCATCAGATACACCTGTCCTGCAAAGGAAGTTCACAATGTAACTGACCAAATGTGATCTTATTTTTAAAAATAAAAAGTATAGATATTTTTCCTTTTGCAATCATTGATGGAGCCAAAGGGGAGGACAGGGAGGTGGGGAGGAGGCAATCCCTAAAGAAATATTTAGCCTTCTACTACAATTATCACTGCAAATTTCCTGCCATCAATATTGTTTAAGGAATAGTATGTAACAGGTGCATATGACCATTATTAAAATATTTTTTTTCTATTTTTCGTTTTGATGCTATATTGAAACACCAGCTTTGGTCATCAAGATAATAACAAGATTTACTGATCATACATGATCATATCAGTATCCAAACACAACTATATAATACATTTCTAAAGTATGCCATGGTCAAAATGTTCTGCTCTGTATTAGAACTTACTCTTTCATAGTACACTGTGAGGCAATCCCAGTGTGATCAATCAGGAGCAGAGTGCTCAGCATTTTGCAAGTTAGTAGTGTTCAGTATTAAAAAAAAAAAAAAAAAAAAAAAAAAAGTGCCTTGCAAGTGTTTATAAACTTAACCAGAAACAGTATCATCTTGTTCATTATGCTTGAGTTAGTTATAGGGCTATCACAGTAAAATCTTTTGGAGGGAAAATCTAGAGAGTGTGATGTAGATAGAATGAGAGAAGACAACAGAATGAAATAAAATGAGAATATTTTGAGAATAAGTAGATGTATACACTTGAAACTTTTCTTGAAAATGTGTTCACTGAAACATATTATCTTCCAATGTGAAACAAGATTTGTTCATTCTGATTAATGTTTTTTTTTTTTTAAAAAAAAAAAGATAATTTTGAACAATTAGTCTTCCATCAGAGTTCATGAATTGCTAGGGTAAAATATTGTTTTGCTCACATTCTGAATCAGCGCAGCTGAGGAAAAAAATATTTAACCATTTCTCCAAATGAACATAGCTAAGCCTAATTAATGTAGAATTGTGATAACCATTTTTATTAAATATATATTGAACAATCATAACTGGTATGTGACTGACTAAAATTTCCTTACAGAAGGATGAGTTATTTTTTTTCTTTTCTTCTTTTTCCTCATTAAAAAAATGCTTCTGCAGTTGTATTTGCTCCAATTAAATCATAATGTTATGTTATAAATCGTATTAGCCCAAATTTTAAATTGTTTAGGCTAAGGCACATTCTTAAATTTTTGTACATCTTCTCATGACAGAGAAAGAGATGTCAGATTTCTTCACTGTCTAATGTCTACTTTTTTTTTCATTTTTATATTCTTGAAGGATCACATTCTACTAAAAAACAACATTACTGTCAGATGTTTTGTAATTGTAAAAATGAGTATAAAAACTAATTGAAAACTGAACAATTAATTCATTTTAAAGCCTCTGGATCTTTCCAGAGGCTTTTTTTATTTCCAAACATATATAATGGTGGTGGTTCATCATTACTGGCTTTAATTTTTAACTCATTAGTTAAGATTAACAGGTAAAGCACATAACTGTCATGCAAGTCTTTAACTTTATTCATATACGTCTTTTCATAAAAACAAATTCATCACTAAAAATAGAGGTGCATAAGAGATTTTTTTGTTTGTTTTAAAATATCAACTTATAAATGCAACCTTATCTTAAGGTAGTGGATCCTGAATGTTGTTAGTTTTTGCCTCTGGAGAAGTAAGGAAATTCAACCAAAACAGAGAAAAATACATCGCAATCTTTCTTGGTCTCTCACTGTTTTTGCAGATCTAATGAGGAAACATAATATCAAGGGTATTTGGTTAATCAAGTTGAGTAGATATATCTCAGATTGCAGTGAGCAGATCTACTGAATAAGCAGATTCTATTTTTAGAGTAAAACTTCATACTATAAAAGTACCTTGGTCAAATTCATTCCTATTATAATAGGAACTACCTGAGTTTTAACAGAATTTTGCTTCATCCTAGTAAGCCAAACTCTGAACTCTCATTTCCTTTGAAGCCAAGCATACTATGTTCAAAAACCAAATCTGAAGCCTATGTTAAAAAGATAAAGTATTTGCAAGAGAATTTGAATGAATCTTTTGAATCAAAATGGTTAACAGTATACTTTAATAAATGAAAGAATTAATAAAATAATTAAGACTTACTATAGCATTTAATAAAGCTACCTCTTCTTTTTATGACTAGGAAACTTGTGGGTTTTTTTCAATTTAAATATTTATTGGAATCTTCAAAACAGCATTTGTTTGTTGCATTAGTACATCTGTATTTTCATTCACTCAAGAAATTCCTAATTTTAATTCTTCCTGAACTGTGTTATTTTCAGATACTTTTATTGGATGCAAAACTGTGTTTTGTTCTGAAAAAAAAAAAAAAAAAAGCTCCATGTTCTTTTTTTTTTTATTATTAATTACTTTGATGATAAACATCATATGTAAAGGGCGGGAAAGTGACTTGTCGTATCTAAAACTGTGCAGAATGGTATTTGTTTTCCTATACTTTTGGATTTATCTGCATGAGTTTTAGATTTAACTGCACATTTAAAATATATGTCTGCCACAAATCGTAATCAAAATTCATTGATCAAAGGTACCGACAGAGTAGCATTTTTTGATTTTCACCCTTTTCTAGTATTGATATTGTAGCCAACAAGACAGCTCTCATTCAAGCCTTGGTCTCTAGCAGTTACTGAATGATCTTTTCTAATGAAGAAGTATGAATCACAGAAAAGAAGACATGGAGAATGGATAGTTGTATATTGTCAGCACAAGTGACAGCATCTGGTGCAATATTTCACTTTTAAATATCTCAGTGTTTTCCATAACAGGAAATAAATCATCATAGAATTAGGCAAAATTTTCACTTGCTACACACTTTCCCACAAATACAAGTTCACTTGCTCTGCTTTACATTTTTTGAGGACTGTGGGTTTCTTAACGATACCTTAAAAGCAGCAGAGTACTCGCCAGCTAAGGTTAGCTGAACAACATGCAAGAGCAATACAGACTTTTTTTTTTTTTTTTTTTACCATCAGTTAGAGAAAATCATCATGTGAACCACAAAAAAAAAAAGAAAAAAAGAGAAATTGTTGATACCCAAAGCCATCTAAAATGAGGGTCAAGCAAGGCAGAAACATTTTTTTCTTTCAAAAGGTCCTTTTGCTGTACTCTTTAAGAATCAGTTTGTTCAACACAACTTACAACAGTCATAAAGTCTTAAAAGATGCTGATCCAACAAAGCAACTTCTTCCACACCGATGTCAGCAAGAACTATTAGTCTTACTGACACAAAACTACAGAGAAATCTGAAAACTTTGCCAAATATTCTACAGTAGGCTAGGGTAACCTGAATGCTTATGTCATCCCTACTAAAAACTGCTGTTTTTATTGGTACACATACCTGTATACATATGGGTTGTATTTTTGGTATGTACATCCCTATATACCTGAGCTGTGTTTTAGGTTCTCCTACAATAATAAGGAGAGTCACTGAATAGATATGAGTAGCCATCAACTTGAATCTACTGAACCACTTTTCACCCTAACAAGAGACAGTGCTTTCTAAAAGACTCAACAGCTAGCACAGCTGAGCAGGGTGACATTGAAAAGGATGAAATTTCTAACTTCTTTATGGATAAAGCAGGAAGGTTTAGCTAAGGTTACATTAAAAGGAAAGAAACACCTGAAGTTTGTTTCCACTTGGACCAATGAAACTACTTAAGAGGGTGGGGTGCCACAAAGCAGAGCCTGCAGCTTGCAAAGACTGAACAGCTTTGTTGTCCATGCCTTGGCATAAGGACCCCTCAGCCCCTGAGACATCACCGAGGAGAAGCTGTCAGGATGTGGCTTTACAGAAGCAGGTAACAAGTGCAGGTATAGCATTTATTATTATATATCTTCCACAAATAGGTGTTTTTCAAGTCATCTGGACCTACTATGTAGCACAAATATTTGAGCGTCTGGTTGGACAGCAGGGCTGTGTTTGGCCAACAGACTTGTCAGCTTCAAAAGGTGTTAATATGGGCTGCTCTGAGACATGACTTTGGTCCCAGCACTGTGCTGGCGCTTTACACATTGGCTAATTTCAGGATGAAAGGCCCCAGCGGAGCAGAGGTCTTGCACCAGTATTGGAGGTACAGCTTTACATTAGTCCTGCAGATTCAGGGGGACAGCCCCTGAGGTTAACACAGGCGTGAAATTCTCAAATATAAATATCAAGAGTTTATAGATGTTATTACAGGTGTCATTCTAAAATTCAAAAGGTCTCACTGTGCCTTGCCTTATAGCTATTGTTCTTGCACGAACACAAAAACCTTTCCAATTCTTACAGGTTTTCCACACTCAGAATTTCCTCTTCCTTCTGTTATACACTAATTCCCTCTTACACACTAATGTTCTTCCTCAAACATCCTGCTCCCAAATCCCTACAGTACATTTCTTGTGCCCAGTCCATCCATCCTTCATTGTCATCATTTCCCATTCCTTCATTGCCCATCTGCATTGTCAAGATGACCCAGGCGATGGGGAATTGTTATGAAGACCCTGTGTTACCTAAAGCAGGTATGGGAATCACTACATGATAACTATGTCTCTAACACAAGAAGTGTGGAGAATGGATTTTGGAGAAGGCATTTGAAGACTGCACGTGATTTTACTTTATTTCTCATGCATTTTCTGTGAGTTAGCCTGAATAGGGCATTGCTAGGCTGGAAACCATGCTCTCAGTCATGCAAATGCTCACAAAGCAGAAGTAAGTACATGTTTTTTGCACGGATGCAATGAGGAGAGGAAGACAAGAATTACACCTACTAGCACTTTGAAAAGTAAAATATAGACAGATTTTTGCTAAATGTTTTTTAAAAAAATACAAATAAAGTGCTTGGACACAGCTTTATTGTGAAGAGACTCTCTCTCCAGTTTTCCCTCCCCTTTTTCTTCAAGGCTTCTGCTTTAGAATCTTTTTCTTACTTCTGAAATTCCCTCTTTTTAAAGACCACACTTTCACCTGTACTTCCTCCCCACTCCTTCAACACACAGTTTTACATCTGCTTGCCCAAAAGTAAATCCTGTTACTTCTCCGATTTTCCAGTTGTTCAGTGCTTTTCATTGCCTTTTCCCTCCAGACTGCCAATTTAAGAGAGTCCCGGGAAGATGCTTCAGAGCTGAGAAAAGCAAAGGCAGTGAATACTTAAAGCAGTGAGAGTGAGAGAGTTTGAACAGCCAAGAAAGTAAAACTGAGACAGAAGACAGAATAGCTGAAGATTAAGGCAGCTATGACTAACAGTCTTCCTTTTTCTTTTCTTTTTTTTTCCCCCTGGCAACATGTCTGCTTCCCAGCGCTGAATTGAGACCACAGTAATAGCAACTACTCTCCGAATTGTTTCAGAATAGCCCGATATCTTAGCAAGAAGGAGGAATATCCCCAGCTTCCCAGCAGCATTCTCCAGAAGTGTAAGGCTCACCTTGCAGCAAAACTTGGCTCTGTAAAAATCAAAGAAACGGGTGATTTTGGCCAGCCTGAGCGAGTGGGGGTAAGATCCCGCCTGCCTATTCCCAGCATCTCAGCTCAGAGCGCGCAAATCCTCAGCCCGGGAGGAGGACAGAGACAATGGGAACAATAGCTTGGATGTAGCACTCGCGGGCTATAAATGTCCCCTCTTTCCATGCTATTTCAGCTGTTAAGGTTTCATGGGTCCACAGATGCTGAAAATGGACCCTAGCCACAAATTCTATGCCTCCAATGACACTAACATCTGACAGGGAACATTTTTACCAGTGAAATTATTAGGTAGAGCCTGTACAAACAGTGGTTTGCAGGTAGCATACAACTATGATAACATCATAAACATTGGGAAATAAAATTAATGGCTAACGGATAACTAAACCCCCAAGAATATTCACATATAGATGTTTAACTGTGCGTGACTGAGGGTTCCTATAGCTTGTAATAGCTCACCTCCTTACAGAGTATGTGACTCTTTCTAAATATAAATATTTGAAATTATGATTCATGCATGCTTCAGTATGACAAAATGCGTAGGAATTAAAGGTTTGAGTCTAAAAAAATTCTTAAAAAGTGCATTTTAATCATAAAGCTAGAAAAGCCTCTTTACACCTATTTTGCTTCCTATTCAGTCAGTTTTAGTTAGTGTTCTTAAAACTATGAGTAGAATAACAAGTACTAGCTCTGGAAAAACAATGAACAATTCCAAAACATTTAACTTAAGCCATCTTTTTCAGTTTTAGCTGATTCATGTATTAATAGTAATAGGTAAGCATAAAAAGGGTTTTTTTTTTCCATTTTATCTCCTGTTTTCATCATTCTGACAGATATCCACTAAATTTGTAATCTCTGCAGAATTAATAAAATGAGATAAACAGTTTGAAAGGTTTGTAAGGAAAATCATACAAATCCTCAAAGGTGATTTTTAAAGGCTGGGAGTACAACAGTAAACTTGAGCACCTTCTCTGACAGTGTCAGTACTTGCTTCATTTGCTTTTATTAGAAATAGATAACATTAAAATCATCAAAAAGAATCTTGCAAACTCTTGTTGAATAGCCCTCCTTTCTCTAGTTGAGGAACTGCAATTTGAAGACAAACAGGCATCAATACTGAACCTTTAATAACAATATGTTTGTTGAAGTGAGTTTTAAATGTTTCAGATTTTACACTTTACAGATTATACATATACACACACATATATATGTATATATACACCAATACAAGAAAATATTTATATATAATCTGTAAAGTGAAATATATGTCTGCATATATATATATATATATATATATAGGGGTAGTGAGTGTTTGCTACATTTGTTGTTTCTTGAGATTCCTTAGTGGTGTGTATTGTTTGATATGTAATATCTTATATATGTGATATATGTTATGTTACACGTTACATATGTAATATTTCGTGACATAAAAAGGATTCTGATTCATTATTCTTTACATTGATCAAAACAGATAAAATTGGCCTTGATTAAGGTATTATCCCTAGTTTTGAGTGAACAAAGTTCTGTTCTTTATTCTGTCAGATTCTTCATCTATAACATGAGAATGGCAATTGCTGTGTTACTCTGTGTAGTAAATATTATGATAAATGTGATGCTCTCAGACACTATAGTAAAGGAAGATGGGCAGAACTCCACAAAAGACAAAAATGTTAGTTAGTATATGTTAGAAGAAACCCTAGGACCTTAATTTTAAAGCATTTTCTGGAAGATAAAAAACTCTGCTGTTTAAAATACGTATCCACTTCAACAGATTTCTTAAATCTTGGGAATTTTCCTCTGAGGACACCTGTTTTAACTAGATTCTACTCAAAAGATACATTTAAAGAAAGTTACAGGCAGGAAAAAAGTGGTAGAACTAGGAAATACAAAATAAAAGAGCCCATGTGCTGGTGGATGATCTGTGTGTTCAGGAACTCTAAGGAAATCATTCTGATGGTTTCAGTGGGAGCTGGGTTCTATCCCACGGGCATAAACATTAGGATCAGTGAAGTCAGACACTGCCTTCAGTTTATCAAAGGCATGTTCCTTACAGGTGTGATGACAGAGACACAAAAATTCAGCTCCTGAATTCAATATATCCTCTCTCTTGCAAATACAGGAGCTACAAAAACAGGGAAAAAATATATCCATCACACATTCTTTTTCACTTAATTTTGTGGTTTCTTTCTATGCAGCATACAACAGTAAGCTATAGTGAGACTTTAATTATCTTATCAGTTCATTTGCTTTAGAATCTGAGAGGAGTCTTTGCCACCTTTGCAAAAGTCATCTGGAAATCTTTGGATAAAAGATACGGACTGAAATGCTACCTCTTCCAGTGAGCAGGAATATTGCCACTACCTTTGATAAGGCCTGGATCTCATCCAAAGCAGTAAAAACAACAAAAATGTCTGTATTTGCATTCAATAGATTACCTGTTGATGATCTTTTTACTAAAAGCAATAGGGAACAGAAAAAGAAAGAATTTTTTTTAAAAAAGGAAAAAGATGATAAACGAAGGAGATGGGAGGAACAGTAGGAGTGGGGATTGGGAAAGGAGCCTGGGCATCTTAGCTGGGAAGACCAGCCACATCAGTATCACTACAACACAAAACAGAAACAACTACTTTCTATATCATTGTGGTTTTAAAAGCCTGTTATGGTTTTCAGTTGAAATGGTCTTTTTTCGAACAATCTTCTAAAATGAATTTGTGTGTATATCTGTAAATATGTATTTAAGTTAAAAATACCAGACTAAAGAGCACAGATGAAAAATTCCCACATCCAACTTTGCTCAAGTTCAACACCCCATATGAAAGCTAAAAAAATACATTCTCAATACTTACTAAAGGTTCAAACACAGTAAAGCTATCAAAAATACATTGGAACTTGTGTAAAACATACTAACTGGTCCAGAAACTACATGTCCTGTTCTGAACAACTGCAAAACTACAGAAAGCAAGCACAAGCATCCTTTTCCTAACATACACTGAAGATAACTAGAATAAGCAATCAAAATAAATATTTTACCATCTGTGGACATCTTTGGGGCAATGCATCAAACAAATAAACTTGAGTATTTGGGGAATGGCAAGTTTGCTCTACAGTGTTCTGACCCTTTTTATATGGAAGATAGTTGTTAAATGTATGGATGGAGAAATAACTAATAGGTGGATTTTACTTTAGAAATGTTTATAAAATGTCTCTGCAGTGTGAAAATAAACTTGGAAGAAACCTGAAAGTGTTTTAACATTTTAAAACACTGAATACAACTTTGCAAAGGAAAGAGGCCAAGAAAAAGTGCATTGACCTCTACACATTGCTTTTCTTTTTTTACATTGGGTCCACGAGGCTGCTAAGCAAAGCAGTGAAGGCCATGGATGTTTGTTTTGTTTTTATTACTTTTTTATTTTATTTTATTTTATTGTAAGAGATTGTTGTTTCTGAGTAATTTTAAAGCTCACTGTGGAGCTCTGCTACCAAGCGCATCCCCACCAGCTCCTGGCACTTCCACCACGTGGGCGCTAGTGGTTTCTGCCACCCCCGGCCCCGTGTCCTCCTGTGAGCAAGTGTGAGTGTGAGCAAGCGTGTGAGTGTGCAAGTGAGTGCGAACACGCGGGGCAGAGCACTTGGGCCACTAATGGTGGCTGCAGGAGAAGCCCCAGCTGCGCAGCAGGGGCGGCTAAAAGGGGATGCGGGTGAAGGGGGGAAGCCCCAACCAGCACCGAACGCGCCGCGGGCTCATGAGTTTCTCATCCGCGTCCTTCCACTCCCCGGCCCTAACAAATAGAGAGATAGACAGATAGACAGACAGACAGACCGTTTGGGGGGTGCGACGCCGCGCGGGACAAGCGCGGCCACGGCGGGACGGCGCGCAGCCCCCCACGCCGATGGGGGTGGTTGGACACGCGCGG
>JAWLRI010000348.1:94105-115579 GCA_034781795.1 Crypturellus tataupa | reverse complement strand
CGGCGCGGCCTGCGGCGCCTCGGCGGGAGCCGCGGCCCGGCCCGGCGCGCAGCGGCGCCGCGAGGCCTCCCTTCCCCTTCCCTCCGCGTCCCGCCGCGCGGGGCCTCCGTTACTCTGTGCTGCGCGCCCTGCCGCACGGGGCCTCCCTTCCCGTCCGCTGCGCGCCCGCTTTGTTGGAGCCACGCGCGAGTAACTCGCCCCGTGGTTTGTTCGCAGGAGCCACGCGGAGAGGCTCGCAGTGAATGCGGCTGCAGGGCGCTCGTGGGAAGGCTACTCTCTGCGGTGAGTTATTTCTCTTTCCTTTCTTTTTGTTATTTTCTTTTATTCTTGAATTGGGTCTTTGCTAAGAAGCACAACATTCCCAAGAGTTTCTGAGGTTTGAAGGCATACTGTGTGATCCCCAATGCTACCTGGGTTTAGGAGAATAATTCTAAGTTTTATTTTATTAAGCAATTATTTGTCTAAAGGATCAGGAGAGTATGTGGGGAGAGTGTTCCCTGTTAAACAGCAAAGTAACCTGTGAAGGAGTCTTAGAAATGTTTAAATTGCCTTTCTGAGATTATTTCCTCATCCCCTCCCACTTTATATTTTTTCTTTTATTTTTTTTTTGAACAGAACTCATATTTTTCAGTCTAAGAACTGAAGTTTTGTTTTTCCTGTACTTTAAAAATATTTTACTTATCTTTCTGTTTATATCAGGTGAGGCGGATTCTATGTTATGTCTTTTATGTGTTTAAGTCCACGTTCATTTTAAAGAAGCAGTGAAATGAGCTTTCTGATACTGAATGTGCTGCTTTATTGAACTTAGAATCTAATAGGTAGCTGTAATTTTGTTGTGTATTATACAGGCATCATTAGAATCTCCTCTTTATAGTCCAGTCTAAGCATGAGGATGGAAGAACTTTTTTTTTCTTTTTTCTTTTTTTTTTGGACAGGGTGTTTGTGGCAGCGGCAGTATTAAGATCTGCTAGTAAAGTGAGTAATCAGAAAGTGAAACAAAGCACCTGGCATTTCCTAAGATGCTTTCTAGACTTTTCAGAAACTTCAGAGAAATATTTAACAGATACTTTTATATATATCAAGATTATTCTGAATTCAGCAAAAGCTAGTATTAGGCTTTTGTATGGGCCTCCTCCCTGATGTAGGGTAGAGGGTGGACATTCTTCCCCTCTCAGTTTTTACAAATCAATCTGATGTAAATAGTTATTTTACTTAAATTGTGATGACTTTGTGAGAGTGATGTGGGAGAAATATTTAACTAATTCTTGTATCTGGACCTTTTATTTATTTATTTATTTCTGTCATGTCACCAGCACTGATTTTGATACTCAGAAAATTGAATTGGACACATACACCTTCATGTTGTGCTGAAGGAGGTCTTTAACTTGAAAACACAGTGAATATTTTTACTACAGTGGAGTTACCAAATGCATGCAGTTTCCAAACTGATCAGATAATAACTTTGTTGTTTTTTTTTTTTTTTTTTTTTCAGCAGGTACAAAGTAGACAAAACGTGAATGACTAAAAATGCGGTTTGCGTCAGAGTAATGTCAAAGTGCTTACAGTGCAGGTAGTGACATATAGAACCTACTGCAGTGAAGGCACTTGTAGCATTATGTTGACAACTGCCTCGGGAGATGTTGCAGGACTTCAGCAACTGGCAAGGTACTGTGTGGTGGTATCAAGTGCTTTTTGTACTAAGGTGCATCTAGTGCAGATAGTGAAGTAGATTAGCATCTACTGCCCTAAGTGCTCCTTCTGGCATAAGAAGTTATGTCTTCATCCAGTCACTCAGGTTAATACTGTAGATGATCCAGCAGTTTTCTGCTTTGCAGTCTTCTGTTAGTTTTGCATAGTTGCACTACAAGAAGAATGTAGTTGTGCAAATCTATGCAAAACTGATGGTGGCCTGTTACGATCAACATCAAGGAGTTTGAATGTTTTCTGCTTGTTATGGGATATCTTGTGGCCTTTCTTGTTTTAACAGCAGTGTAGTGAATGACAGCTCTTGTAGCACTAAAGTGCTTATAGTGCAGGTAGTGTTCACTAATCTACTGCATTATGAGCACTTAAAGTACTGCTAGCTGTAGAACTACATATTCAGCCTGCCTTATCAATTTATGTGTTGTTGTTTAATTGAACACTGTTCTCTGGTTAGTTTTGCAGGTTTGCATCCAGCTGTATGATATTCTGCTGTGCAAATCCATGCAAAACTGACTGTGGCAGTGACAAGTCAGTCAGTGTGGAAAATTGTACCCCTTTCTACACAGGTTGGGATCAGTTGCAATGCTGTGTGTGTCTGTGGTATTGCACTTGTCCCGGCCTGTTGAGGTTGGTGGGGATAGAGGCTGAAACACCTTCAGTAGCTTTAAGGAATTTCTTCACTCACCCAGGAAACTTTTGAGTGTTAATAATTCTTGAAAAGTGTCATGTAACTTCACATATAACTAGACCTGCATTTTCTGTATTTGTCTTACTTGTATGTACTGGATGTTGTTGCTGATAATATGTATTTGATGATACATTTGAATCCATGTTTTTTTGTCTTTTTTTTTTTTTTTAAGTATATTCCCTTGAAATATATTCTCTTTTTCTATTAAATGGAGGTGAATATTTGCTTGCAATTTTCCTCCATTGTTGAAGATTTGTTGAAGAAATGGGTCAAATGTTGCATGTCAAATTTTAATCAACTTGGCTTGTTCAACCTAAGTTTACAGAATCCCTCATGTAATCCAATATGTGTCTGTCTTTTTTTGATTATATTAAAACTCTGCAATGTTAATTGGTAGTTGAACTAGTCTAATTCCAATTATTGTATGCAGAATTCCTCAAGATTGAGTAGTAAACGAGGTTACATGTAGGGCTTCAATTACTTGTCAGTTGTGGAATCTCTAATGCTAGTTAGATGTACAGTGTCTTGGCAAGGACAAGAACTTCTTGTAAGTTCATTGAGTGTAACACTGTTACTATGAAACTTTGGAGTGGATCACTTAATGCAGTGTGAGACATACAGCCATTAAAGTTGCTCAGCTCAAGAAATGTACTTATCTGGGGGAAAGCTCGTCCATATAACTGCCTCTAAAGTTAGTTTGGTAAAACATGGTAGCTGGTTTCTTGGGCAGGGGCAAATGTCAGATCTGCTAAGGGAATATTCAACACTCTTAAAACTGACTGTTCTCTAGTAAAATACACCACTTGTTTGATTTTATTTTGAAATACAAAACTAAAGCCATTTATTTTGTAAGATGCTTCCAAGGGACTAATGCTGCCAACCTTCATATTCAAAAAAAAAAAAAAGTTACAGCTTTGTATTGTAGTTTAAAGCCCCTGTGTAGTAGGAAAATCAGAAACACCTGAGTCAGTGCTGTCCTAGCTGTTTTTGCTCTAAATAGCGCTAAATGTGGCTTTGAGACCAGGACTGTTGAATGGTGGTTTCCTAAGTCAATCAATACATAATAGTGATGTTAGAATGTTATTCTGTCCTGTAGCAAACTAAAGAAAAAATGGATGTGGATCTAACTTTTCTTTAGGGCTCTCTTCAAAAGTAACTACAACAACTGTTGCTTTTACTCTCTATTACTCTGTCTTTTGTTTTGTTGCTTCTCCAAAAACGTATTATATTGCTCAGAAGGATTCTTGGACAGCATATTCTTTTTTTAAGCTCAGAATTTTCTTTCTAATTTCTCTTAGGAGAAGCAGCTTGTCTCTGAAGTCGGCAGCTGTAGAAGACAGATGTCTCACTCCTGATTTGTGTACAATAAATTTTTTGTGACAATATGCAAGTGATAGGTTGGGCCTTTTTTTTTCCAAACCTATAAAACCCAGGTTAAGATGTAGGAAGTGTGTGATCATGCTTATACTGCCATATAATTATTGACTTAAGTCTATAATTGCATCTTCCTTTAGAAATTGAAGCTTGTTCAAGTGAGTGCTGGCAGAAGTGTTCTTTATATCCAAGGAGTCCTAAATTGTGTAAGTTGTAGAGCAGCTAATCTTATACCTCTAGTGTTTAAAAAAAAAAAATGCATCACAGTTGTTAATGTTTCTAGTTTATTGATTGCCCAGACTTCAGAAACAAGAAAAGACCGCCAAAACTAAACCTACAGGTTGTAAGTTTGCGAGAAGTAATTTTATAACTGTCGTACAGCATTTGAAAGACATGGTGAGCTGCACTTTATCAAGGGGCAGTTACAAGCATGTCTGTCAGCTGTAATATCAGCTTTATTCTTTCAGTGCAGACTTTTTAACTGGAACTTGTGTTGTTAGACATTTCAAGAAAATCTCTGTAATACCTTTTTAAACGGATGGTTTGAACTCATTCTTACCTGTCAGTAGCTTTCTCCAGGCCATGCATCATGTGGATGTAGTCTCATCCTGTACATGAAGCTGTGTGTTAGTGGGTGTGTTCTTGTAGTCACTTCAGTGTCTTCTGAGAAATTATCACTTAATTCTTCACATGGTAGTGTCACTGATGTCAAGATGATGCCTTCCCTGACAGTAGGGAGAGAAATAGTGTTGCTAGAAAGTTCAGCTGGTCTTACTGAAAGTGGTTGAGCTCTCTCTGCTGTATTGGTAGTAGGTTGGCCAAAGAGCAGCTGGATAGCTGAAACAAATGCCAGTGTAAAAGTGCTGCAAAATTACTGGGACTCTTCCTGCTGGTATGTTCAGCTGTGCCTGCTAAATGCTGATGTAGATGAGAAGATGATTCGTGATGACTGATTGTGGTACAGGTAATCATTTTTTCAAGGGAGCGCCTGTTACAAATTAGCCTAAATTGTACGGTTAGGACTAATGAAGGTAAGCTTGCCTGCAAAGGTTTTTAGTGATGATGTCTGAAAGGAGATATAGTAACACATAGTTCAAGTTGTATTAAGTAGGGAGAGTGTAACTTGGGCCTACCTTTTAAACAAAATGCAAAATGTTTAAAAAAAAAAAAAAAATCCAGTGTTAGTATTTGTCTGAAGTTCCAGTATAGCACAGTTAACCTTATAAGGAAAATCTTGTCATAGAAGACTTCTTTTTATATTCCTACCATGTGAAAGCATACTGGGAAATTATGCAGTTGTTTTTCACTAATTTGTCACTGGATGATACTGAAAGAACAGCTCAATTCTTTAGAATTGACTTTTTTATGTTGACTTCAGAATATCAAAGCAACTAGTGAGATGACTGTCAAGAGCAGACATTGAGTAATACCTAGTTTCTAGGCATCAAATTAGCAGAAAACTAGAAGGGGACATTCCCTGCTGTGGCAGCTCAGAGCTGTATCTCCTTGCATAGTTGGCATGTTATCATGAGAAACTGAATGCAATGCTTCATGTTCTGTGTGTATTTTTTTTTTTTTTTAATTCTCATCTTTAAAGTACATCCCTTTTACCTTCTTATTGTTAGCGCTCATGCTTCTGAAATTATATATAAAGACTTTCCTTCAAGTTTGGGACTGCGATGTTCATTTCTATACCACCATCCTTTCCCCCTGCCATTGTTGGACTGCACTTAATTCCCTACTGCTTTCTCTTAAATGCTTGTGTTTAGTAGCTTCTGAATATCTGATGCAAATGCAAGACAGTGTATAAAAAAGTCATATAAACATATCTTCACTTATCTGCATGCATTTTGATCAAAGGAACTAAAGCTGCTGCTGCTGAAGTGGTGGACTGCATTATGTCTTGACTCTTCAGGGTGCCTTGCTATGAGCTCTCCAGTTTTATTCTCAAGAACCTTCATTTCTGGTCATTTACTTTCCTGGAGTCCATCTTTTTTTGGATGCAATCTAGACAAAAAATAAGAATTGAACACGTCAGTGGGATTCTACTGTAAGTTTTTTGTTGCCTGTTCTTTTCCGATAGACTTTCCTTTACCCTTTCTCCTACCTCAACAGTCATCTCGGTTGTTCTGATCAGCAGGAGGAGAGTTGATACTGATACCTTTTATCATCATGTATCAGAGTTGTGAATCTAGAAATGATGAGGCTGAAATGTGTTTCTACCCTAGCAAATTTCATGCTGCCAGTCCTTACAGGTACTTGGAAACATGGAGATTCAAACAAATGTGTTATGTAGACTGTAAACTGAGCAGCCTGGGATTTTTACCAGCAGATTCATTAAAAGTATGCTAATTGCTACAACCAATAGGATTCTTGATTGGAGGGAAACCAGTGGCCTGACAGCTAGAGACTGGAACTTGTAAAATGAATCTCTACTCAGCTCCTTTAGACTTAACACCTTTCGAAGAAAGCCACGGCACAGTGTTTCATTTTTACTACTAGTAAAACTTACAGCTTTCTGTAGCTTTTCAGAAGTGACTTCATGGATGAACAGTCTTGAGTTCATTCTAGTTTTGGTCTGAACTGCACTTTTTTTAATTTATTTTGTTAGCATTATGTACTCTGTAGTTGTGGTTGAAAATAAGTGATCGGTAGTGGAGTCTGACAAGTGAATTGGTGCTAGTCTTACATACTGTAGTCAGTGTGTCCTTGCTTTCTAGAGCTGAACTGAACACAGAAACATGTTTCATGGCATCTGTCCTCCAGATAAGTGCTCTTTGGTCATGTTGTATTAATGTAGAATTATGTAGAATTTTACAGGGCTTCCCTGCTTGAGGAATAGTGGATACTGACTAGAAGGAAGTGAAGAATATTTAAGGTGGTGAGAATATGCCACAAAAGAGGTATATAAAAATAGATGGGGCAAATGAAGAAAGTAGAAGACTCAGTTAGGAGAGGAGACTAGCACTACTTGGATTATTTAATTGTTTTGTATGTCTTGTGTGTTGCTGTGACTGACAAGAATGGTAGAGAACTGTCCCGCTGTGGGACATGTCAACAGTTTGGATGGAAATGGTCTGGAATTTAACAATGGACAAGACATATAACAATAAGAGAACTCCTTTGGGTGACATGTTATAGAATGTTTAAAAGATTCCAGATACTCATATTTGTTAAGTTTATGGGCAATACTCTGTCCTGTTAAAGAACAAATGTATCTGCTTCTGCTTAATACGTTCAGTGCAGAAGGAAAGCTCTTCCTACTGTAGTGCAGAACTCGTGCTCCTGTAGTCACTGCTAGTTTTTAGCTGTCCATTTTGCAGAGATGTAGAAAATGAGCAGTTACAAAGCATTAAGTCAATAAGTAAAAGTTGTCTTACTCTTTTTTTTTTTTTTTTTTTATCCTCTCCACCCCCCCCCCCCCCAGTATGTTGACAAAGGCCCGTACTTTGTGGGAAACAAACCTTAATGCTCTGTAACTCTGAAATACTAAAGTACATAAATGTTTCAGTTTAAAATGCCTTCTGTATCTTGAAGAGAGTCTCTTTTTTAAAGTATATGATTCTTCACAGTATGCTTGTAGATCTAGGAACTACTAGGTGACTGCGATTTGTTTTGTATTACTACTCATTTGAAAGAGTTTCATAATGAAACTAGCTTAGGGACAAATTCTAAAATGAGAAATAGAAGAGAGAGTAGTTAATGGAGTACCAGTGTGCGCAAGTCACTACTAGGTAGGGTGATGACCTTTGCTTAGGTAAAAAACTTTCCAATTCTTATTTACTAGAACTACACTGTTAGAAATTGAAATGTTAACTACTCTTAACACAGTTGGTATCTGCGGTTCCACTGGGCAGTAGTTCAGCATCAGTATTGCTAAAGGAAAGCCAAGCAAATCATAAGTATCTGTGCCTGTCAAAACAGCTGTTCTACTGCAAGTCATGTAATCTCTTCAAAATTACACTATGCTGCGCTCTCAAGGTCTGGCAAGCAATGTTCTCTTACACAGCACTTTCTTCAAGTTTCATAAAATACCTCCTCTCCCTCCCCCCCCCCTCCTTAGCCATCCCATAGAAATTCAAGTCATTTTATTGTGATACTGCACAGGATGGTGCTCTCCATGAGCTAGCTCTGCCCTCTGACCTGTTCAGATTAGTTCTCTGAAGGTCGTACAGCTGTGTGTCATTGTTGTTCCTCTGTACGTCACCAAACACGTGCTCCTCCTTTGTCAGCATCTTCCTGTGGAGGTTTGGCCCTGATCTTGCAGTAACATCACCAATGTTTTAAGTGTTGAACAGGGTTTCTGTACTGATAACTACAGTGTGGGAACTGTCTAGGTGTTTGAAGGCCAAAATATGTTTATTGGTACACTAGAAATAACATTTGAATGTATTGGGAAGCTCCTAACTTTGTGAGGACTGGAGATGTTAATAAAACTTCAGTGATTTCCAGTTTTGCCTCTGTTGCTGTACATGAATCTGTGTGACAGGGGAGATGGTTCTTTACACTTCTGCTCTATCAGATGTGTTCATTTGCAGAAGACCTAATAATACTAAGCAAAAACCAAGTAGTTGAATTAAATTCCTATTCTAGTGGGCAGTTATTTGCTGTAGCGAGATGGTGAAAGCCATGTTTTAGTGAAATTGGATTAGCAATCTTCCATACAGGTTCCCTACACCAATCAGTGCAAACAAAGCGAACAGGAGGTTTGACCAGACTGCATCAGCTCTGTTGGAAGCTGTATTCTGCATTAGGGGTGTGTGTGTTGTTTGTTTTAATCCCCTAGCAAATTATGTCTAGGGGTTGTACTGGTAGCTCTGACAACAAATGTAAGCTTTTTGTTTGTATGTACTGTTCAAGTTAACTATTGTTTCTTTTTAAAGATCTATCTTTTTTTTTTTTTTTTTTTTTTTTTTCCCAGCCTTCCTTTAATCAACTGATAATTCTAAGCTTGGTGAGCAGAAAACTATAGTTATATATACTGCCCCACATACATGTTGCCCATATGATTTGGAGAGATTATTTACTTGCAGCATATGTGAATAAAGCATTTCTAAATATGAGAAGTTTGAGGAAGACAGAGGTTATGAGCCTTAGGGCTACATTAGGGGAGGAAGAAGGAGGAAAATGACTAGAATAGGAGACTGCATGTTGAGAAGGTTACAACCGGGCCTTTTCTTAAGGCTTAAAGAAGTTTGTCAAGGTAGACTGTACTTGGAGCAGTGCTTGAATGCATTGGTCTGTAGTACTGCAGCAGTGATGTGTATTGCAAGACTGCTTGGGAGGAGGAGTAAGGGAACTCTTGACTGCTTGCCTTATTTTCCTCACTCTTTCCACTCTTCCCTCCTTCCCCCTCAAAAACCCTACAGGGCTTTGCTTATTGGACCAATGGACTATATTCAATACCTTACTCCTTTTGATATGTCAGCATGGATGTTGAATGTGCCCCAAATGAAGGAATGTGCTGCAGTGATGTATTATGCCTCGAGTGACATAGTACTTTACAAACTTACAGGAGGAAATACAAAAGTGTTCTCTCTCACTATTTCAGAGAGAAGTCCTCCTTTCATCTAACAAAAGTTGGTCTACTTGCAAATCTGAGAATCCTTCTACTGAGAGTATAGGCTATTATTTCCAATTTCTGAGCCTTCGAAAACATGTAAAAAGGAGAAAGATGAGAGAAGGAGTGGGGAGGAACCCAAAAAACTTCAAGAAATTCAAAGGCATCAATCTTGATAACTTCTCTTTGAGAAGAGTGGTTAAAAAAGGAAACCAAAGCCACATAGTGATAATCTGTTATGGGATATGTTATGATGATGCATTTTAAGACTCTTGGATTCCTAAAGAAAATAGCCTTTTTCTTTTCCTTTTGTGTTAGAGTACTTTCTCTTATTTCCAAGTCATAAGACTGCTTACTGCCAGGTAGCCTGGTATGTGAGGAGCTAACCCTTCATACTGATGGGTTGCTGTTCTGGGTTGCTTTAACATGGAGATTATCAAATACCACATCTGGATGGAACCTGGAATTTAAGCTATACACTTAATCTACCAGAATAACTCCTACTGAGACTTCAGCGGCATTACTGACACTGACAGAGCTATATCACGTTCTCACCTGTGAGTGACTATCTGGAAAAGTGGTTCTTGGGAGCTGCCAACTGGACCGTATTCCCTGGGGCTCCCAGTGTTGACACGTGGGCAAATGGCTTCAGTGTTTTGGAGCCACAGTCAAGTATCTGCAACTGCATGCACTTGAAAATAGTCCACTCCTACTCTGCATATATGTAATTCACTAGATCAGTGTCTCTTCTGTGATAAACCAGTGCTCAAAGTCTAGGGTATGCTTGTGTATTGGTGCTCTTTTTTGTTTTGCTTTGAGGTGGGGAAGGGGGTCCTCCTCTGGGGACAGGAAGCTACAGCACGGTGGAAGATCAGCTACTTCTACAAGTCTGTAGGTTGAGAGGATATTTATGTAAAGGGCCAACATTTCACTTTGCTTTTATAAGAAGTCTAGGGGGAGGCAAGCTTCAGTAAGTGTATTCTTACAGGTGTTGCAGAACAAAGAAATCCAGCATTGAATAAAGACTTAAAGGATATGCTTTATTCATGAAACATATGGACCATATATTTCAAGATATGTGGTAGTGAAACTGAGTCCTCTATCATCTGAAAGAGTTTGGAAAATTAGCCTTCAATAACAAATGGGAGGAGAAGGGGGTGGGGGGAAACTGCTTGCCAGTGGTTCCCTAGAAAGGTTCTGGAAAAAGTGCAGTGGAACAAAGTCTAAATCAGTGTCACATAAATATGGCTGTATTTAACACTGCTGAGACCAGGAGAGAAGAAAAGGCGAAGGGCTGGATGCTGAGGTGGCAGCTACCAATGTAATGATTAAGACAGTCCTCCATCTGTTCAGGGCTGAGCCCAGCTCCTCTATGTGTGTTTTCAAGCACTCGTCTTGGTAAAGACTAAGTTTGTAAGGACAGCAGGTGGTGTTGAAAAGAGAAAAGTTGCATGAAACAAAGCTGAGAGTGGAGGCGGGGGTGGAGTGAGGGAGAAGCAGTGGGGCAAATTTTATTGGCCTCAAGCAATGAGCTATTGAGGATCCAGATTAAGTTTTGTTTTGTACCTAGGGAAAAAAAATGGATCACTCCCTCTAAGGTGGCTTTGTTATGGTTTTTGTCAGATGGTGCTTGCAGCCAGCAATTTTAGACTGTGACATGTTACTGTGGCAGCAACATGCTGTGTCATGAAGTCATCCTCGCCACTGTGATTAAGACCAGCCTGGTGTCCAGAAGGGTCCAACCTTTCAAATTCCCTTGCTCACTGGGTTTGCGGTGGACTTCTTGTTGAGGGGTGTCCACCTTGGCCTGACGTGGGGCCGGTTGGTGTTCAGGAGGATAGAGGCGTTGCTCCCGCATGCTGGGATGCGAGATGGTGTGTAGGGTGCTTGGGATACCTGAGTGCCACTTCCATAGGGCAGGATCATCACCTGGTGTTCCCCTAACAGGCATGGCCATGTGGGGAGTGCTTTCATGTGGTAGCCCTAACTTGTAGAACTGGTACATTAATTGTTAGATTAACTTCCCATATGATCTGAGCACCCAGTGAGAGTGAGGGCTAGTTGCTTGCTCCTCATTCACTAACAAGAAATGGATCCTGACTGGTCAGAGAGTGGAGAGACATCCTGATCTGTTAGCTTTTGATAGCCAAAACACAGAACTTACTCAACATGCAGATTCTTTAGTGTGATGATCCATGGATAGGAAGAATGTGTATAATGTTAAAGTCGTGAAAATAGTATAGATGTAGATATGAATGGTCCTGACTGACCTGGTGAATCTTTTTGGGTATCAGGGTTACCTCTTGTGTCTTGCTAGGAGTTCTCAGTCTCCTTTTCTTAGCTCTGCTAAATCTGAAAGTACAATACTGATTCATTACATTCTTTGTTCAATTTCCTAATTCACAGTGGGATATAATGTAAAAGAGATCTAAAATTAAACATGAAAATAATAAGTTATGTTCAATAGAAAATAAACACAAAATTAAGCATGCTTAGGCCAATGTGAAGGGAAATTAGTGCATATTTTTTGTGGGGGGTGGGAGAGAGGAAGGAGTTTTTTTTGTTTTGTTTTTGTTTTTGTTTTTTTTTGTAGATGCTACAAAATGCTATATAGCTGTGGTAAGGAGAATTTTAAATTAAAAAAAAAAATGTGGCTGAAGATCTAGGAAAATGCTAATCCAGAAGCTTACATTTCCCAATTATGTTGGTGCTACTTTGAGTCAGTGTGTTAAAAGCAAGAGACTGTTGGTAAAGAAGGATATTGGGACCATTTCAGATCCTGCTGGTAACTTCCAGCAAAATGCTCTTCAGGTCTTCAGACTTAGAAGAAGTGTCTGGATTCCTTCCTTCAGGCAGACTAATAATCCAGTGTTATGACAACAGACTGGTACCACCCAGCATCTTCCTTTGGCCCCAGGGCCCTTAGCTTCCCATCTTCCCAACTGATTTGTCCAAAGGGATAGAAGAAAGGCAATATTTAATATGAACTGTCACTTAATTATTTCAATTAATTAAACCATTCAAGTTTTTAATCAAACAGATTCTTTTATGTAAGCTAAATTTCTACAAACACAGCATGATGCATCATGAAGATGCAGCAACAGTGAAGAAGATGGAATTCTTTGTATAGACTGAATTTTGTTTAGTCAGACTGAGTTAGACTGAAGGTGTGGAGAGCCCAATTCAGATCATTCTTGGCAAAAAATCAGTCACATTCTAATCAAATGCACAAATTATTTTAATCGTTACTCAGGTTACTTTGTGTTGATCTGTGGAATCTATAGAATTAACAGGAGTAAAAGGTTTGATGTTGTAGATTGTCAAGAACTAGAGCAGTCAACATCTCCTAGAACCAGATAAAGGGTCTTCCAAAGTAATGTGTCCTTCTTCAGAGGCAATGACTTTAGGATTCAAGACTTGAGATACAGTGACATCTTGCTGATTTTGAGGGATATTGAGGGTGTTGTTTAAAACATGAATACATCTTTGGAAGATCCCTTTATCTTCAAGTAAAATATTGGATCTAGGGAGTGCCAGCTTCTCATATAGTGTTGTTCTGACCATGCTGTGGTCTAGCGTTAGAATTTGTCACTGCAAGAAGCAAGTGAAGTTCCCTTTGCCTGTAGTTAACTGATTCCACTGTTCATGATTTTATACTGTTACTTAAAGCTTTTTCGTATTTGTTTGTTTGCTATATGCTACTTAGAATTTCCTTAGCTACACTTGACATGACTTTACGTGAGTGTGGCTGTTTACAGAGAGACATTTTGGAAGGGCTTTAAGAAAGCTACAGATACTTACAGTTTCTCTGATAGTCCCAGTTTCTCAGGGCTAGCCTTTCCCTGAGTGTACAAGGCCAACAACCAACTACACTTGCAAATGACGTTACAACTTTGTCCTTGAGGGGGATTGAAAAATGTGTTAGAAACAAACCAAGAGCTTTCCCAGTTTCTTAAAACTTAAGAAAAGTTCTTCACAGCTGCTTCTTGTTTCCTTAGTGAACAGCTTTTCTCTCAAACTATGTGTATGCATGTGTAGAGACCTAGATGGTATGTGTACACGTCTATATTGTTTGCATATGAATATGCATATGGAAATGTTAATGCTATACAAAAGGGGTGCAAACAGTTGTGCTTGCCCACTGTTGGGCAAAAAATAAGTGTAAATTGGTTAGTAAAATTACCTCATCAGTGTTGTGGCTTCTGCATAATACTTTCTAAGATTAACAAGAAAATGGAGAAGAAATCCCTGTAGTCTGACAAAATATCTGCATGTCACATGTACCCCTTGTTCCTGTTGGTGGTGTATAGGGAATGGAGCTAGTCTAAGAGAAATGGCTTTTTTGTGTGTGGGGAGAAAAACTGTTTTTTGGCTTGGATGCATTTTCTAATGCTTGAAATCGGCTGTGGATAGTGCAGGTCTCCAGCTGGGAGAGCACATGGGTTTTTTTTTTTTTTTTCCCCTTTGAAGTCTCTTAGGTAGGCAGAGCTTTTGCCTTAGCAGCAGGATAAACATTGAGAGGTGCAAGAGCATTTCGTGGGGCACAGACCGTGCAATTGGACAAACTTAAAATCCCTTAAGGGATGTCTTTTTTTTTTTAAAAAGTGACCGATAATTTAGGCTGTCCTGGAGTAACAGATGACTGGAAGGACACAGAAGTGGAAATGTTATTCTTTTTCTTAGGGATCTACTATTGGAGATGGGGTTTTGAGTGAATAGTATGACTCTAGTGCATTCACTGTCTCATGAGTAAATGTTACATTCCCCATGAGGGAGTAGATAGTGATATAATAGCAGTAGAGCTAGGATGGCTCAAGTATCTGCAGAAAAGTTTGTGATCTGATTTCTTTTTCTATTAGTTGATCGAATAAGATATTACCTCTCCCTGTGAACTCTGCTTCAGTTGACACCATTGTAAGAGACCTGGAAGAGCTTCTGGGTTGTCAAGTTCATGTTGTGTTAATACAGGTAGCAGTATGGTCTTACAAAATGAATATGCAGTTTTCTTTGATCAAATACAAAGTTTTTAATATGTTAATAGGAAAAATGAAGGAAACTCTGTGATGTCAGAAGTTAATTTGCATGTCTTATTTTGTGTAAGCTACACTGAAAGAGAAACACATTTAGCTGTTGCCATGTTTGAACAGTTGGTGGCTCCAGTGCTTTGCAGCTGCCACTATACATAATGCCAAAGCAAGTTAAATCAGTTCTAGCTGCATAGAACTAGTCAGAAACTTAAAATTGGAATCAAACCAGTGTAAATAGCCAAACACTCCCAACTTGCAGTTTTTTAGCCATTATGCAAACCATCGTCTCTGTGTTTAAATAAGTATAAGCTAAAGACAAAATATACAGGGCTACTTGCAAAATGGTACTTCCAAATATTGCTGATTCTAGAAGCAAGTTTGGTTCCCACAGCTTCTTGCTCCACATTGCAGGATTGCAGGATTACACTGGCAAGACTGATGACAACTATATCGACCAAGGGAGGAAGTGTGGGAAGGCACCAGTCAAAGAGTCCGTTTTGGGGAAAGAGGTGAGGTGAATACCATAAAGGTGATCTCTAAACTGAGGGCTGCCTGCATATGCACTAAAATGGGAAGTACTTTTGTTTAGACTTGGAAATAAAGGGTTGGTGGGCATTGAAGCTTGGCAAAGTAAGATTATTCAGCAGATGCTGAAACTGTCTATTTCGGTCATTGCAGGAGCATATAATAAACAACTCCAATAGAGTTGATAATTTTGTGGAAAGTCCTTTTTTTTGGTCAGTCCTAGAATGCTGGAGAAAGCCTCAGATAAACTAAAACTCAGACTAGAGATTTTCAATGATACAATTTTAAAACTTTTTGGCCCCAGAAAAGAAAGTTGGAGAGAGGGAATATTACTCCTTGAATTGTATGTGTTCTAGGAAAATAAAACTTTTTTTATAAGAAAAAGATAATTGTACATTTTTAACTGAAATACTCCTGTATTATGGCATTCTGAACTAACATGGTACCCTGTGTTCCTGTTTTTCTTTGTGCCTTGTTCCTCATCTGGATTGTATTACTGTGTTTCCTTATTCAAGCTTGTGTAGCTTAGTATGGGAACTGCACTGTGGGACAAGATTGAGGGGGAAATGAAGCCTTGCAAATGCAGCTCAGCCCTCAGAACCAGTGTGAGGAAGAGAGCAGCTTGCTCACAGAGGCCAGTACAATCATGTAGTGCCCCAGAACCACCTGAGTTCAGTCTGTCATTCACTGATCACGTTTTCTTTTGTGAAAGCCTTTGCCATGACAAACAAAATTCTTTATTAAGGCTTTGTTTTGTTTCCTTTTCCTTACTGACAGAGACAACAAAAATAGCATTATTGATCACAATTATATACCCATTTTGTTTGCTTGCATATCATTATGCTATCTTTCATAGAATCATAGAATGCCTAAGGTTGGAAGGGACCTCTGGAGGTCATCTAGTCCAACCCTCCCGCACATGCAGGGCCACCTAGAGCACGTGGCACAGAGCTGCATCCAAGCGGGTCTTGAAGATCTTTGCAGTATTCCATCAAACAGTACATTCCAGCAAAGTAAAGAAAAATGTTTAATCCCAACACCCTCACACACAGCTTGATTTTTTTTTTCCTTAAATATTTTTCTTAGTTTTGATACTGAAGTCATTTAAGATTTGCATTGGTAGACCAGAAAGGTATAATAAGAGTATTTACAGGAATCCTGAAGGAGAGTTGCTTTATTTTCTGGCTGTATAAAACTCCTCAGAGACATTCTTTATTCATTTTTTTTTGCCTAGCTATTTCTGTACTTTAAGGTACTGCATGTTTCAGTGGGATTTGTGAACCAAAGAGTAGGTTTATGTGTCTGTATTGTCTTTACAGTGCTCTGCAACTGTCAGTAGATCCCAGCAGCACATGGTCTCACCAAGATGTTTACATGCTGTAATGGCTGTTTTTCATGTCTTAAGTGGACTTCTAAATCCCCAAATTAGTATTCTCCCTCTTGTGTAATACATAGTTTCCATGACATGCCTGCTAGTGTTTCGGGCATGCTAGAAAAAATGCACAGTTCAAGCCTTCTCCAAGGTATGCCTTGCAGTCTTGGCAGCTTGTTACCGGGGGGCAGTTCCAGCTTGTAGAAGCTTTGTTTTGAGGTAAGAGCAAATAAGGGTTTTTCTGGGTGCCAATGAAAATTGAGGGTGCTGAAATATCTTCTTAAGCAGTTCTGTGTATGTGTGAGAGAGGGAGGACCAGGGCCTAAGTATTAAAACAGGTAAATGAAGTTAATGCTTGGAAATAAAGTGAGATAGTAAAGCTGAAACACAGTTTAACAAGTAGGTCCTGAGGAGCAGAATTCATGAAAGCTTGTTGTGTTGTGATTAACTTTGGTGTCCCAAAATGAGCCAAGTTTCAGGGTTTTTTTTTTCTGTGACTGGGGCATTTCTGATCTCTCATTAGAGAAATACTCCTTAGAGTCTGGGCAGATGAGCATTTATGTCATTCTACAGAGCACATCTGTGAAACAAGGTTGCAAATTGACTCTTAATACTATGGACCTCATTACCAAGTTCATAAAGGATTAGTGTGCTGCTGCAAATTGCATCTTGCTAAATATACAATGATCTATAAAGAAAGTAGCTGTTGTAGTTAGGGAGGCTCCAAAGCCTTCCAACAGGAAGTTACAGTACAAAAACAGATCTGTTAGCACATTAAGATAAAACACTTGGACCCTGGTACAGAAAGAGTTAGAACCTCAGTATTCTTTCTAGCACTCTAGTTTGGTAGACTTGAGTTGTGCTTTCCTCCCAAACCTGTTGTTACAACCGCTATAATACGTGTTGGGATAACCTCAAAAAGACCTTGTATAGCTCCTACTTTCAAATACGTTAGTGTTTACAAATATATTATATTAGATCCTCACATGCTCAGCTGGGAAAGGTGTGGACAATTTGGATCTCTATCCAGTAGACAGACATAGCCAGTCTCTGGAATGTGTAAATGATATTAAATGAAATGAGTGTTCACACTGAATTTCTCCTGACTCTTGGCTACACAAGATGCAGACAAATTATTGAGTGTATTTGAAAATAACCTTTCCGACTTTTTGTGTTTCTAGATTTGATTAGATTGGTTAGGTTACTTAGTTTATGGATTCAGGTGGGATGTGGTAGTGAAGTTGAGCTTACTTGCTCACCAAGTGTCATCATGTAGATGCTAATGCTTGTAAAGAAAACTTCAGTGGCAACTGAAGTCCTTATGGATTTTAAGCACTGCTTATGTCTGAGTTTAATATCAGTCAAAAACTCAGACTGCCTTGATGAAATCTCCAGAGTCTGGAGCCAGGACTCAAGTAAAAGATTGTGGAGGAAAAATAAATAACTGATCCTTAAAGGTAAAATGTATTGCAATATTAAACTTGAGGACCATACTGGATAACTTTCAGTTCTGTTTTATAGATAATAAACCATACTTCAGAAAAAGTATAAAAATATCAGTTAAGGGTTGTACCTATTTTTTTTTGTGTGTGGTATCTGTGAGCTTTTTTTTTTTAACTGTAAGGATAATTTGAGACGCTTCTGAGATTTATGGTTGCTTCATGTAGTGAATTGATTAAAATAAAGGTCTATTTTCTGTTGCGGGACTTTTTTTTGAATGTTTTCCTCTGCTTTTGTTGGGTGAACTGAAAATTAGTCATTTAAAAGTACCAGGTGAAGAGGGCAGCTTCATTTAGTACATCCTGTTCAGATAGAAGGCATCTGGCTCGTACATCTTAAAAATGATTCTTCTGTTCAACAACAGAAACTCTCATGGATTAGATACTTCAGAGTTGGAATAGATGCTTCGCAAGTTGCGAGGGTAGAAGAAATAGTAAATAACAGACATACTGAGTCTTGCTATAGTAAAAACAAGATATTGTCCATATATCTATATTATCTATATTATTGATAGATATGCTCACTTGTCTGCTGATCTGTTCAGATTCACTTTGGTGAAGAGAAAAATTATTGTGAACATGAAAGAGCAAGGGAGACTAACTCACTTGGTAGGCAGGCTTAAACTTTGGTATCGCTTTATAAAACACAAGCAAATTAATTTCATAGCGGATATGAAAAGGAGGAGGGACCCTTGTGTGATGACCAAGATAGTGTATGAAGCTTGTTCTTGTTTGAAATACCAGGTTACCTGATAATAAGAGAGGAGTGTGTGTTCGGGCTTTTTAATACCGATGGTGCTAAACTGAAACATGCTGAATGTGGCTTTTTCTCTATATTAAGATCAAGTTTAGGAATAATACTTGCTCACAAGTGTATTCCAGGCTCTTTGTGCTGAATCCTATTATTTTACAGAAATTGCAGCCTTGCTTTGCAGTTTCCTGCGCTAGGCTTGCCCTCCTAGGGCAACGTTGTGGCTGTTGTTGCCTGATAATGTCTTATTTGTACAGGTCTGACTTAAGTGCGAGGCACTTAATACTGCTCGAAGTGAAACAAGGGCTGAAGGACAGAGAGGGTTTGGGTGGATGGGAGCAGGTGGTGGTGCAGGTGGCACTGTGGGTTACGAGGAAGGCAGGGGATCCTGCAGAGAACACAGCCCCGCGTGGTGTCTCTTCAGTCCTGCCACCCTGTGAGGCAGAAGCGGGCCTACTGGTTCCTTGAATATGAAGAACATGGAGTTTTGCAGAGACAGGAAAATGGGACACAGCGGATGTGAGGGACATGATGCACATGATGCAGCTTTGGCTAAAGCTTAGGTCAAATAGAGAATAAGGGTAGAATAGCCTTTGTTATTGTCCCTTTGCAAAGCAGGGACAAGAGGGAGGAGAATAGGAAATACTGATAGTCTACAAGGCCATTCTGTGACCTGCTGCCACCCCAGCTTTCTGACTGTGTCTTACCAGACCCTTGCAGGGATTTCAGATGGTAATTCTTGGTAGTTGAAGAGGTTTGAACTTGTAGAAAAAAGTTTTCTCATTAAGATTTTGCTAAATATGTGGGGTTAAAACTCCTTGTCAAAAAGGGAAGAATTTCATGTACTTTCAGAACCTCCAAATACAGACTGCACCTCAATGAGGCTAGTTCCAGCGCTTCAGTGAATGGACCCTTACTCAGTGAGTTGAGAGATGTGTATGAAGTTTATGGAGTCTCTAAGTTTATGGAATCACTGATAGCCAAATGCAACAGTGGTATAAATCCAAATGCTGCATCTCTTTTTAGTCCTCATTTGCCAGTCTAATTAAAACAGGGAACATCTTTGTTTGTTGTAATAGATACAGAATAGGTCTGTGTGACTGAAGGAGTTTGGGATTTTTTTTTCTGCTATTGCTGTACCTAAAAGAGCTCTATTCAAATGCTAGGATCTGATCTCTGTTTAATAGCAATAGAGAGTTGATTTGACCATGGTGGTCAGCATAGCAATCTTTTATTATTATTAAAAGTTATTTAATTCCTGTTATGGTCTAAAACCAGTCACAATAAAGCACTTTAAAGAATGACTTGATGAGTGCAGCAGGTTGATGGATGGTCACAAGAAACAAAGTAGGGGAGATAATAGTTGGCTTCAGAAGCTGGAGATGAAGCATGTGCTGTGGTCCACTGGAAGCAGAAACTGTAGAAAGATGGATAAGCAAAGCCAAGTGACTTGTCTGACATGGTCAAGAATGAAGAAAATGGATTTGGTCAAAGTGACAGGTCCCAAAACCAATGTTTGCAGCAGCCCTTTATAGGATCTTGGCAGCAAAGACCATGTTTGTGCAGCTAGCTAAAGGATTTTTCAGTAGTTGCAAATAAGACAGCAGTGTGAAAAGGAACTTTAGCTATGTACGTTAGCAGGAAACTGTGATGCATGTCAAAACTAGAAAGTTTTACTTTATCTTGATGTGAGTTTAAAGAGAGATCAGTTGAAAGTGAAAACTGCTACGGCAGTAGACCAGAGATTCAGGTACAGTAGTGGTGTCCATGCTGACTGGGGGAAGGAGAAGAGTAAAAAAAAAAAAAAAAAAAAAAAAAAAAAAAAGGAAAATCTGTAGCTGTGGTATTCTTAAGTCATCTGAAATTGACAGCTAGACATCTACAAGGAGACAGCAGAGACAGGTCAAGACTTTGGTCAAGACAACAGAAACATGTGTTGGCCACAGTTTCCTCTAAATTAAGAGATACTTTTTATTTTAAATTAAGATGAAACTTTTTATTCATAATGGGACTTTATTTCCTTCCTTCTTCTATTTCCTGATAAAAGATCTAAGATCCTTTTGCTTTAGTTTGCTTAATTGGAAAAGACTTTAATGTGCCATCTGTTTTCACTCTTACAAATTCCATGATGCTGTTTACCGGTCAACAACAGTTGACCGGTGTTTTCAGTGCACTTTGATACACTTTGCACACTTCAAATAGTGTGTTTAGGAACTTTCTGACAGAAAGTAGTCGCCAAATTTGGAGTACAGATGACTCCGAAAAGAGAGAGAGGTGTTGTGTTTCTAGGCCTCTCTACTTGTTTCAAATTGAGTTATCACCTAGTAGACTAGATAATATTAACATAATACTGTTTCTTTACTGCTTTGCTCAGCAGTAAAACAGCTGATTTCTAATACAGGCTTTAAAAACAAAGATGTCAATTTGTTACCCATATTCAGATGGCTGTACAGAAGAATTCACACTTAGAAGTATTTTCATAGGCCTGTGTAGAAATTGATGCTATAACTAAAAGTGTTTTTTAAGTGGAAGCTGGGCTAGGCTAGTGCTGTAAATTGCTGAGTGGTCACATAACAGCAGACTCGAAAGCTGCTGCAAAGACTTTCCAGCTGTGAGGGTTAGCGTTTGCCCTGTGAATCTGTGCACAGAGAGGAAGCTCAATTCTCATGTTGAGAAGCCCGGTTAAAAGATGACGCAGGGAACCCATGTTGCCCCCGTGGCTGCTCTCACAGACGCTGTGGGACTTTATGGGGTGGAGTTTTGCAAGGCAGCCCCTTGTGTCGCATTTGCTTGTGAAAAGAGAAATTTGGTGAAAACGACTTGATACATCACGAGGGATTTTTAGGGATGGAGCACAAGGCAGGGCAAGCAGGAGCCTGGTGCGCGCAGCCCCACGCGCGCAGCGCGGTCGTTACGGGCTGTCAGCCCGCCGCGAGCAGCCGCTGCGGGCGCCGCGCCGAGCCTTCCCCGCCGC
>JAWLRI010000348.1:79742-94005 GCA_034781795.1 Crypturellus tataupa | reverse complement strand
TCCGTGCGGCTGCCGGGGAGACATGGGGCCGAGGAGCCTCTGCTGCCTCGGCGCCCTCCTGCTGCTGCTGCCGCCGCTGCTGGAGGCGGGCGCCGGGGAGCTGCGGAGCTGCGAAGATGCCCGGACAGTTTTCCAGCTGCGGCAGCTCGGCCCCGTCAGGGGCTTCCCGCAGGCGCCGCGGGGAGGTCGGGGCGGGCGGAGGGCACGGGATGGCGCGGGGCGCCCCCCCCGCTGCTCCCCGGCCGTGCTCGTCGCGCCCGGGGCCTCGGGTCGGGTTTGCGGGCGTGGGGTCGCTTACTCCAGCTGCAACTTCGCTGGGCAGTGGATATCGCTCTACTTCTCTTCCTTTTCTTTATTTTTCCTTTTTTTTCATTTATTCTTTCTTTCTCTTATACACAATTCTTTTTGAAGGGGAGCCTGAAGAAGAATGTGCAGTAGTTGCCTCAGGTAGTTACACGCTAGCTGTCAGGGTGCGTGTGTGTGTGTGTTAAATTCTAGCCCCTTCCTCAGAAGAGATGTCCTTCATGGGAAAGAGTCTTAGCAAAACAAAACAAAAAACCAGAGTTCTCCAACTCTTGCCCTCTGGGCTGCCTTCTGTGCAGTGTTGCTTGTGGGATGGATGGGAAGCAGTAGTTTGAGGTGGGAGCTCATCCTAATCCCAGCCACCAGTGAGCGGGCACAGATATTGATGCCGGTAGAAGCCCGGAATGTGGATGAGAAGGGGAACTCGCTGAACTGTGTTTTGCGCTGGAGGAATTTCTCTTGTGTGAAATGAGAATGATTTACACCAGTACGAGTGGCAGATCTGCCCGTTTTCTCTCATGTGTGCCTGCCTATATCTATAATTACATAGAATTCATAGGGAAGTAGCGTCTTAATGGCATTTCTGTTACATTGAGTACATGCAGTGTATATTTTAACAATGAAACTTTTTTAAGTACATACCAAATCATGTGGCAAATTGTGTAAATGATCCTTTTTCTTTCATGAGCATCTTATCTGATTTCAGTGGTGCTACTCACAAGTTAAATACATGTACCCCAGTATTTCTCCAATGATTCCCTACCTTAGAATATCAATTGCCTCACCTTTCTTTTTATATTTTTTTTAAGATCTGTGTAGCTTTTTAAAAAAAACTCTGCAAGTTGAGGAAAGACAGGCTGTGTTTATTCATTTACTCACTTCAAAATTTAGCCTTTTAGTGAGACTGGTTGAGTTGTGTACTGTAATATTAAGTATGCTAAGTTAATGGTAGTTGTCAATTCAAGTTAACCGTATTTCAGTTAATGATACATTTAACATTTATTGTATGTTGTCCTTAAATATTTTATTATACTATTCATCAAAAACAAACATTTTATTTTGAAAGCCTGGATAGATATCCAAATTCAGGTCTGGCCCAAAACTGTGTCAGTGATTTACCTTTTCGGTGATGATTATTCCTGCGAATCACATTGTTTGGAACGAGGGCGCTTCGGTCATAGCAGAATCTATGACCAAGGGGAACTTTCTGGGTGGTTGTGATTTGCTGCCCACGGGTCAGTGCCTATTGCCAACGAGGAGGGGGAGGAAATGTGTTGCTTCAGAAGGAAACAGCTTGTGCTTTGATGCAGCTGCTGGCTTTACTCCCATGCTTTCTGATTTTCCCTCTTCACCTGAAGTGGTTTATAACACCACTCTGATTTTCTTTTGACTTTTTTTCTGTTTCCTGTTGCTGAAGCCCAAGTTGGTTTTGAATTATAAGAATAATGAGAGATCCCTTTCCCTGCTGCTGCCCCCACAAACAGGGGTCAGCAGGTGCTGTGTGTGACCGTCGAACAGATTTTCTTTTCTGAGGAGCCGTCTTGTTGTGGGCAGATCAGAAAAGAGCAGCCTTCTCTGAGCCAGGTGCCAAGGCTTTCACTTCGAGTATCTTTTCTTTTAGAGGTACATGAAAGAAATAATTGTGAACAGTAAAATCTTTTCAGAATTGGAAATGACAAGAAAATGGGGATTAAATGAATATTTTAGATGCAGGGGTGATTAAACATACTTGTAGGCTGGAAACATAATGTGTAGAGGAAAGAAATGTCACCTTCATTCTTTCCATATTGAACCTTTACGTTAAGCTACCTTTTGAGGCAAGAAATGGAAAATGTTTTAAAACCTTTTCTGATAACATGTAGAAGTGTGTGTGTGTGTGTGTGTGTGTGTGTGTGTGTATATGATATGTATTGGAAACAAACACTTCATATTGTGTCTACGTGATAAATAGGCATCAAAGCTGCCTTTACAGGGCTTAGTTCAGTTGCCTAAATGTCAGGTTTTGGCACAGAGGTTCCCTAGATTCTCTGGGATAGGTGAGCGAAGTGACAGGCTGGACACCAGGCCTCAGAGACCTGCATCTTTCTGGGGTGGCAGCAGGAGGCCAGGTGGGGATCTTGGCATCTCGCTTGCCCGGTGTGGGCAGCTGAGCTGAACGGTCACTGCGGATGGGGCTACCTACGAGTTATTCTGCCGACTGCACACTGGGTGCAGTGTGTCTGACTGGATGTCAACTGCAGAGTGGGCTGAGCCCCTTTCACACCTACTGGGTTACCTGTATTTCATTTATTGTAGCAGGAGTTTAGAGACCTGCCTCGTGTATGGAGACCCTCATTTCAGTGTCCTATGCTGAATTATAGAATTGTAGCCCTCGTGTGGAGAGGGATGAATTGCTGAAAGAGGATGGGAATGGTAGCTTGAATTTCTCTGCAGCGGAAGGCTGCTTTTGTAGTCAATGAAATTACAGGGAGGAAGTTGGCTTATTTTGTTGTTCTTTACATTGTGCACAAGTAAAAGGCTGTAGGATTCTTTTGTATTTTTCCCTTCTCTTTTTAGTGGTAATAAAAACTAAGCAGCATTATGTCTACAAATCATACAGGCTGTTCTTTTCTGTTCAGGGACTGCTGTTTTTCCATATTTTGAATATATATTATTTTGGAAGACTGTGTATTATATTTTATTCAATTACTAGTTTCGCAGCCAGTGTATAGAATTTGTGTCTGTCAAGGAACAAGAATACCTGTATGGAAAAATACATGCATACGGAAAAGAGTCATGAAGGTTACATAAACTGAGTTGTATTAAATTATCATTCACATAACATAGGATATTGTGATTTTGAATTTGGCAATAGATAAACTACTCTCTTTTCTTTACAAAAATATGATTTTTATTGCTTCTGCAGAGGGAAAAGAAAGCCCAAATAATACAAATCTTGACCAAGTATGCTAAATTTTTTGTAATGATGACTTGTTAACTGTAGTATATACTTGTGTTCAACCATCACATGTTATGTGGAAATATTTGTAACTTACTTAGTGATTTTAAATGGCTGTTGTCAGAACACTTCATTTTTTTTCCCCAGTCTGGTTCTGTGCCAGAAGATTTTTATGTCTGTTTTTCTTGGTGGTGGAACTTTAGAAATAAATTCCTAAAAGGTACTTGTAGTGAAGGACCTCGCAATGTATATAGCATTTTTTTTTTTTTTTGGCTTCAGGCAAATTAAGTGGGAACCTCATGTTTCACTCCCTGATATATATATATATCTTTTAATTATTATTATTATTATTTCTCCTTTCATTGCAAATAAGATTTCTTCTCTGAATTTCTCTTAGACTCCATGGAACAGTGGAGTGGGATGAATTATAAACTTGCCACCTCCCTCACCTCACCTTGTTAAGGAAGAGCTCCCAACAGATATCAGTGAAAAATTTGTCAGGTTTCTGTTTACACCAAAAAGCTGAGTTGCTTGTTGAGATATGCAGTGTTTGTTTGGCTTGTGGAACCCATCAGTTCCTGATCAAGAAGAAGATTAAGTGCTGGAGAGATGTTTGTCCAAGCTCAGCAGATTTTTTTTCAGGAATAATTGTTTTGGCTTACTTTCAGCAACCTCTGGGAGGTCGTGCATGTAGGCTTAGGAACAAGAAGCGGAGTAAGAAAAGTGAAGACTATGTAAGGAATATAAACTTTATTGCAAAGCCCTTTTGGATGGAGAACTGTTATGCATGTGAGAGGAGATGAATGAGGCAAAAAAAATGTACTCGAAGGATGAGATAATCTCTGGAGAAATTGGTGTGTAATACTATTTTACTAATTCAAATTCAAGGGTTCTTGCTAACTTAACTTAAACAACTGAAGTTAATTTAAAATCTGTGTCAGATTAACCCAACTCTGAGCTTTTCCTTAGATTTTGGTTTGAGTTTACAAACTAATTAGAATTCCAGTTTTATTTATTTTAAATTTCAAATCAAATCGGGTAAATCGGAAACTTCAGGTAAGGTAAGAACATAGGACTTATATAAGAATCAAATTTCCTGGGCTGTGTATGGGGGAAAAAAAACGGATCAGTTTTGCTGGGGATAAGAGGTGAGTTGTTTTGTTGCTTATTGATGCTTCCATTTTTTTTGTGGTGGCCTACTACCTCATTTGTGTGTGCTTACACATGTGTACACATACATGTATACTCACACATGTATACACACACTTGCATATATATGTGTGTTATTGGTTCTTAAATACAAAGAGTATTTCTCCCCTGGACTCATGAAACAAGAAAAAAAAACTTAAAATATTTTAGGATTAAAAAGGAGAGAAAAAATCAAGTGTGATTAGCTGTGCAGCAACTTTTCCATATCTGCCAACAAGCTTTCCCAATTTCCAAATCTTATAAGATGTCAAGAGTCCCTGAAAGCTTTAGCACCTGACCAAGGTATCAGAACATGAAGCATCTTCTATACCCCTAAATGAGGATAGGGACCAAATCCCTATTTTTTTTTTTTTAATTTGTTTTCTACGTGGTTTTGAGGTGTGACATGAGGACACAGAGGGCCCTATGCCATGTTAGGATACCTGCAAGTAGGAGTAGGATATTGGATGATGTTAGGAACCAGCTAAACCTAATGTAGTCTCGTGTCTGGTGTCTTTTGAAAACAGTGCCTGAAATGCACTGTAACCTGAAGGGCAGCTGGCCACCCTGCTGAGAGGTCCTGGAGCCATCTGAACCGAGGCTCAGTAAGAGGTACCTGAGTGCACAGTCAGGGCCAAGTACTGGAGTTCCAGCGCTGCCTGCAGCATCTCTGCACTAACTGAGCAGTACAGACAGCAGTGTGTTTTCTATGGCGATTAATCGTAAGTCTGGAGTGACAGCTGGGAACAAAGATGAGTGAAGAAATAGGTAGTAAACTGAAAGCTAGAAAAGGACTCCTATCTGATCCCGACTGCAAATCCAGTTGGCAATAAACAACTGGAGTGAATAATTGCTTCCAGGATCTGTAGCATTTCATTGCTGGCTTTCAAAAGCCTTGCTGTCTTGACAATCCTTGGTCAATTGAGGGATTTTTTCAGATTCAGGATTTGATCTCATAAAATATTTGTCTAATGGTAGTGACTGGTATTTTTTCTTCCTTACAGTTAACATCCTCATCCTGTCAGCAGTTGTTCATCTAAAATTACTGGAAGTACAGGCTTGTAGGATTTAAAGAATGGATGAAAAGTCTGGAATCAATTCCAGATCTTCTGCGGAATAGTAATCCTATAGTTCAGAATACTTACATTTTATCCTTGCTGAAAGTTTCTTCTGCAACCACCTAGATGATTTCCTGTTACAGAACTTGTTATAGGCTACAGCTGCTTATGTTAGTGCATGTTTATTGCAGGCCTATTTGTTTCAGTTTTTCTTCTTATGTTTTTACTCAAAAAAAAAAAAAAATAGTTGTAGTGTAAAGTTTTTGGAGCTCAATACTGAAGAGCCACTGTCCCTTCTGGAGCTGAAAATGTTTTCTAACCATATGTCAGTGGGACTGGCTATTGACAGAACAATTCTTTTGGAGGTTAGGAAGATTTTGAGATGCAAAAAGACAGAAAATAAGATTTTTTTTTTAAATGTCAGTTGTACAAAAATGGATTGACCTGTTTCACTTGCTGTTGCACACGTGCTCTTCTAAAACATAATCCATAAACTGTAGCTCGCTCTGCAACTTTATAAAGGAAGAGGTACAAAGCTCTGCTGTGGATTTTGAGCAGCCACTTAATTTTTAGTTATTTGGGTTCCTTTACATGTTGACTTCAGTTAGTTTTCCCTGACCATTAAAAGCAGCCGTGTTTAATGAGCTGGAACAGAAGTAGGTCAATAAAATGTGCTTAATATGTACGTGATCAGCAGTCTTAAGGGCAAAACAGGAATTCCCATTGCATTGGGAATTATATTGATGTTAAAAAGATGCTACTTTAAAAAAATAATATTCTTACTCCTTTGTTTTTATTACTGAAGAATCATTTGAAATTGTGATCAAATACTTGCTATTATTTTAGAGTTTTTAAGAAAGTCTGAATGCTTTCTTGATGCTATGCAAGAGCCTGTGACAAGTTTACTTTAAAAATCTTGATTAGCTTCTACTTTATCAGAGGGAAAGTGGCCAAAGCTTTGAAAACTGAGGAGTACCTAACATTTAAAATATTAAGCACAGTTTGGATAATACAATTAATCTTGGGTTGTTTAATACTGAAGAAGTATTTTGCATGTGCATACAAAACCGCACATGAGCAGATGCTCTGTATATTACATGTTAGTTGTGAAAAAATAACGCTTGTGTGGTGGCTACTTTACAAATTGGAAAAGTAAGACACAGAGGCATAAAAATCTTTTGGCAAGATCTGTTTTTCTGATCCTCTTAGAAAAAAAGAAAAAAGAAATGAACGAAGACTGTTGCTTCTGAAAAATCAAGTTACTGTTTACCTGTGCAAGGAATGCAGTTCAGGTCAGTAGCAGAGGCAGGAATAGTGCAGTTTCTAATTTTGACTTGATTTGACAACTCAGTTACTTCTGATCTCAATTATGATTCATTATACAGTAATGCTGTTGACCAGAACAATACTATATGCAATGCTTAATATTATTTGAGTTCAAGGCAGCCTGGTAACAGCTTTGTTGTTTTCTCTATTTTCAATTTCAAGCAGAGAAGAGGGCATGTAGATGTAGTTATTATCAGCCAAGTTGTGGAAAGTAAGGCAAATCACACGCGGAATTGAGTAACAGTGGTGTCCTGGAAAGCAGAATTCACACAACATGTCATATCTTTTAAAGATATGCAATAGTGGATTTTTTTTTTTAATATTTTCAAGTACTTGGTGGGGGAAAAAAGAGTTTTTTAAAAAAAAAAAAAGGGAAAACTGTATTTTTCATTGGGAGTAGTTCCAAATACCGTGATGTCATCTGGGCATGTATGCAAGCAGGAACAGTGTGAAGATTGTACTGGGGAGACTGTTGTAATACATAGAGGTCACTCCTCAAAACTGCAAAATGCTATATAATGACCTGAAAAAAAGCATCTGGTATCTAGTTGTTACCCCTCTCCCTCTCCCCCTTTTTTTTAACTGTCAAATGACTTAGGATCTCAGTTTTTTGTGGAACTTAGTCCTCATCCACTCTATTGTGGCACACTTAAATTCTTCCCACCTGGTTCTCTGAGCTATTTTTTTTTTGTCAAGATTCTTCAAGAAATCACAGCTTCAACCTGCTTCCACTATTTTGGCACCTCTCCCTTCTTAGCCCATCTCTAGGCATGGTGCCTTGGGAGACCTTGTTGGCTAAGACTGAGGCAACAAGGGGACTAAATGCTTCAGCCTTATCTGCATCCTTTGCCTGCTATTCTCTTGTTTATTCTTTTACTGTTTACTGCTAATGTACAAGTTCTTCTTGTCCTTGATGTTTCTTGCCAATTTCAATTACAGTTTAACTTTGCCTTTCCTAGTACCATTTCTACATACTTAGGCAATGCTTCTGTATTCTGCCATGTTAGCTGCTTCCCCTCTATATTCTTTCTGCATTGAAGCTCAGTCCTGAGTTCCTTGTTTTCTTCCACTAGTTGGAGCATCAGGATTGACTGACTGCTTGGATGAGAAACTGTCCTTAAAGATTTGCCAACTCTCCTAGGCAACCTCATCCTTCAGAGCTGCCTCCTAGCTGATCCTATCTGCAAGTTCCTAGAGTAAGTGGCAGTTTGCTTGTATGAAGTCCAGTATATGTGCTCTGGTACCATCCATCTTTGCTTCCCCTTGAAAATTTGATCTCCACTATTTCATGGTCACTACACCCAATGTTGCTATTCTTTGTACCTCTCATGACTAGATCCTCATCCCTGAATATCAATCCAGAAGAGCACCATATCTAGTTGGCGCGTAGTCCTGAGCCTCTATCAGTCCATCAGAGCACTCAGGCTGTCCTCCTCTTGTCTCACTTCTCAGCAGTGTACTGGTTCTGCAGACCTCCAGCTCTTCCTGATTGTTTCCTGTTGTTAAGGAAGGTTAAGGAAGTTATGAAAGCTGCTGAGTCTGGTGGACTCCAGGACCTGGGGATTCTTCCTTCCCAACTTCCGCAGCCCATCCAGGTGCACTCTAAGATGCAGGATGTGCATCTGTCCCAGGTCTATGGAACCTGCACATGGACGCTGTTCCCATGTGCAGGTTCAGCCAGTAAGGAACATAAGCAAGTATCCCAGATGCGTACACACATACATGATGCAGAGGACATTCATAGGGCTGGATATACAGACTGCCTGAGCACTGCTGTTATTAGTACTCATGTACATCACTACCAGAATTCACTCAGAATATAGATATGGGCAGTTTGGTCTGGTTCCTCTTCTCTGACAGAGCAGAGTTCAAGTTCACTAGTGAAAAAAAACTCCCTTGCTGGCACAATTCACAAGCACATTCACATATCCATCGAATATCAACACCACCTCTCACTTTATCTAATAGCAGTGCCTGGTTCCCCTTCCCCACACTACTGCTCTCCTACTTGCTGACTCGTTTAGCTTGATGTTCACCAGCAAGTGATGTGTGTGCTCACACATTCATCTCAAACATCGGCCCCGCAATTGTAGATTCCTTGAATATTAACATGAACTCTCAGTGTGCCTGATATCCACACCGAGGCCCTGGGCCCCTCACCCGCCACTGGCTCAGACCGTGAGTCTTTCCAGATGCAAGTCTCTTTGCTGCTTGCTGGCTAGTCCGTCTTGAAGTTTGCTTGTGAATTACACATACAGAAGATTAAATTCACCGGGAATGTGTAAACACACTGAGCTCTTTCCAGTTGCTGCTGTTCAGACCTCTCGCACGTAGCGCGTACGCTCTGGTGTTTCAGTTGCTGGTACATAGACACGTGGGCCTCCTGACCCATCGCCCTTTCTCCAGTTGCAGCGTGCACAAAAGGAAGCAGATTACACTTAAAAAATCTAAGAATAAAAGATCTAATATAAAGATAGGATAGACTGTGATGATCAGGCATAAGGCTCTGTCAGAGAAGTGTACTGACTGTCCTTATGTGTTATCCCTTTTATCTCTTTTTTTCTCTTTTCCCATGATTATTCTTCCCTGCTGTACCCTGATCCTTCCTTTTCTGTAATCATCTCCTAATAAATTATTCCTAATCACACAAGCTGCTTCAAATCGCCTATACTATTCATGTTAGTGTTGTTTCCCCTTCATTTTCAGTTATAAAATTCAGATCGACTTTCTCCAAGGCTTTGTCTGAGTTATTCCTGAAAAATCAGTGTCAGTCAGAGGCCAGAAATTCCTGGGCTTCATTATTGTCTCTTACCACCTGCCTTGTAGCCTTTTGCATCTGTTTGTATTTAATTTATTGCTTTCCTTGATATTTATTACTTCTTTTATACTGAATACTCCTTAACCAGATAACATAAGGGGTGTACCTTACTTGTGGCAACTTAATTTTTTTTGTTTGTTTTTCAAGAAGTAGGTCTGATGCTGTTTTGCAGATTAGTGGTTTTGCTTGTGATGGGTCTTAATCACAGCTTGGATTTTTGTGTGCCAGGGTTCCTAACTACTAGAGATGATATTGGTAAGTTTGTCTACTCCAGCAGAAATAGTGCTAAATAGAAAAGGACCAGCAAGTAGCACTGGACCCATTGATAATACACACTGATTACTTGCTTAATTGCTGCCTGTTTTGAGCATCTCCAAATAGCTTTCTTCAAGACAAGCTTGTTCTAAGGGAATAAACACCTGGGCAATGTGCTTGTGAGCTAATTTGTGTCATTTGACTTTCAAGCCACAAGTCAGTCCCCACTGGGAGCATTGACATAGCCCATGCAGTCTCCCATCATCACAGCTTGGTAAATAAAGTATTTTTAGCTAATCAGTTTTGTCACACTTGCTGTGGATTTTTTATATATAACTTATATAAATTAAGAAAGTTATTTTAAAAGAGATGACTAAAAAATGCTCTATATTTCTCATCACAAAAATCTGAAGTTAAGGACGCAGCTCATATTGAAAGAAAAACAGGCTGATGAACACCAGTGTTGCAAAATTATATTGATACAGTATTTGGTATAAGAATAGGAGGGAGTACTAAAGTGTGAAAAGAGTAAAAAGGAATGGTATCATTTATAAAGAAAATTTTGGTCTTCTCTAGAAAAGAGTTCTAATCTTTTTATATCGTTAATCGTTTTATACACTGTTTTGCTAAAATGCTAAAACTAACTGTACCACTTAGAGTTTGTGAATAGCGACCACAGAATTAATTTTATTTGTGGTTGCAAAAATAAGTGTCTGTAGATTGTTATCGAAAATGAAATATTTAAGAGGACTTATGAAAATGTGAATGATTTATTGTATTTTGATATTGAAAAACAGATTATAGCAATAAGAATAAATGAAAGCAATTTTAAATAATTTTAAAATGCATTAGCTTAAATTCGAGCACATCACATATAAGCATATTTCTTCACTGTTCTTTTCTATGTGAGGTTTGAGAAAACCTGCACTTTCAATGAATTTGTATACTTTAAAAGAAAAATAAAAAAACTCTATAAACAACTCTGATTCAGTCCTGCAAAATGTAAATGCTTTTCTTTGTTAATAAAAAAAATAAATTGAAGATAGTGTCATGAGAATGTATCAGTTTTTTATTTCTCATTTGATTCTGCAACAAGAATAGAACTAAGGTAAAAGTAATAGCCTTCCTTTAATTAAAAAAATGCTCTTTTAACTGAAGGTCGAGAATTAGAATTAGTTCTGTTAGGAAGTCTAGACCTTAAAGCCAAATCAAGATATACTCTTAACCCTTTATATGCCTAGGGAAGGGGGGAAAACATAGTTATGTCACTGACTTTAATTAGTGCTGGAGACTAATGAACTATAGCACTTAGCACTTAGCTCTTCGTAAGTTTTAAAAACTTACGTACTGAATTGTATCTCAGATTATGGAAATTACACGTTTAAAATAAATAATGAAGATAATCAGCCATCCAAAACATGAAAGGGTATTGTGGAAAAACTACCTTGTACTAATACTTCAGAAATAATATTTCTTAATATTTGGAGGATTTCAGTGATTTGTATCTGCCCTAGAATGAAATTTTACCTTTCTCTTGTGATGGTGAAGGTTTCCAGCTTTTGGGCCTATAGCTTGTGGGTGTATGAATCGGCATATATTAATCTTTCATTGCAAACTACTTCAAAGAGATTTACTGGGATGTCACTTGCCTTGGTCTATTTTTGCATCCAGAGGTTACATGCTTACATTTGCATGCTACCATGAAAGGAACCTCAGATGTGTGTGTTCCGTATGGAAGCAGGATTTCTTACAGTATCCAGTGCTCTTCCTTTGACATAATGAGATTTACTTCTGATTATGCCTGTGTAGTAGATTTATTTCTAGGCGTATTTTATTGCCACGAGCAGTAAACTGTTTTTGTGTATATGGAGCAAACATTTGTCTTTGTAAAGTTTTATCATATTGTCAATTTCTGAACATCATTCCTCACTAAACAGAATTAGCTTTGTCTAAAAACTCACATCGTATCACCTAAAGCATGAAGAAGAGTAGATTGTTTACAAATGAGGAGAAACCACAAAGTATGCAATACTGTAGGTTAAAGTGTATCCTTCCTTCACACCTGCATTAGGATGCACACACAAGGGATTGCAAGGACGGAGACTACCCAAGCCACAAGGAAGTATTCAGCAAATCTGAGATGCATCTTCCTAAATTATCTGCAGTTATCAAAGGAAATTTATATTTGTCATGGGAGTCAATTTACTTCTGTGTAGTACTGTAGAGACAACCGTTTATCTAGGATTTTAGATAAACTATTTCTAGTTTGTACCCTATACTATTTCAGGTATTATACTTTAAATGTAATTTCTAAAGGATCTTCTTGGGCTTTACAACCTGTCTAAATATAATGCAAATGATTCCTTCTTGAGGACTGGCTTTGCTGTGTGTAAACAGTAAGAATTTTTCCCATATAATAACTGAGATGAAAACTCAGGGCCAGGGAATCCTTCATTAAGACTGCTTTAGCCAACACGCCAATAAGGGAACAAACTTTACTTGTCAAGGCTTTTCTACATAGCCTGCACTTTTCATAGAATCATTAAGAAGAGGAAGGAATAGACCTTTAGAGATCATGCAGTCCAAACCCCCTGCGTACGCAGGGTCACCTAGAGCATGTGGCACAGGACTGCGTCCAAGTTGGTTTGGAAGATCTCCGGAAAAGGAGATTCCGCAACCTCTCTGAGCAACCTGTTCCAGTGCTCTGTCACCCTCGCTGTTAAGATACTCCTCCCTAAGTTCCTGCAGAACTTTTGGTGCTTCGAATACTTCATGCGTGAAATTTCTTTAACAGTGATAGAAGCAGATCCACTTGAGGCTTCACCGTGCTTCACAGCCTCTGCTGTTGGCTTTTCTTTTTCTGGTAGGCATATGGATATGGCTATCAGTAGCCATATCCATATGGCTACTGATAGCAGGAGTGATAAACTGGGAATCAAAAAGGATCATGGGTAGCTGTTTCAGGTGATCCAGAAGTGGCCAGGTTAGACAAGATATGCTTAGTGACTGTGAAACACTGTATGTACCTAGACTGTGTTCAAGAATAACCAAAATTCCACTCTTGCAGTTAGGAAATAGTTTGGTAATTGCATAAAATGGATCTGATTCATTCTGGAAAAGATACACCTTCTTAGTCTTGAGAGCCCAAATGTCTTCAGTTACTTTAGTTATTTGCCAGGCAGGAAAACAAACAAAACTGCCCTATTTTGAACTGAAATGTCTAATTACACCCAGCTGGATCTGTAATCACTGAAGCTGATGCCTTTTGATACTGCAGGTTTTCCCACATGAATAACATTCATTTTTCTTCTTATGGGGAATTAAAACAGCCAAGACACTGTAGTATTGATTTGCACTAGGGAAAGGGGATAAACTAACCTGGTTACCTTCCATAATATTCAGGGAATGTTTTAATATATGTTAGCACTTACTTAGTATTTAAGACAGGTACTTTAAAGATGTTGGGCAGAATTTGTTGTTCCACATCCAAAATAAACCTACTGGTTTAAGAAGACTTATTGATTCATTTTGGTGTAAAGGGAGTACATTTGAGATAATGAATTTAAACACTTTTCCAACCTTCCAAAATACTCTAATACAGACCTCTGTAACTTAACTATTTTTTTCTAGGCTTATTTGATCATATTATTTAAAACACCAATTTTGCATAAGATAACTAAAGGAATATTGAGACAGCAAAATGTTCAAGGCCTCCTTTTCCCCATAAATGTCTTCATACTATTTTGCAATGATTTATCAGAGGATTAGAAAAAAATGATTTAAAAGGCAGTTGAAATGTTTAATCTAGTAGACCTAGTGCTAGGGAAATAAAAGGTGAAAATGGAGAGATGGAGTAGTAGCTGAAAGTGAGTATAAGAGCTGAGGCAGATGAAAGTTTTATCTTCAGGACTTCTTTTTTTCTTGAAATCATTATGATCTTTATCTATTAAGAAGAAATGTGTATATGCACATAGCCACAGATTTACAATTTTGTTCACAGAATGGAAAAAAAAAATTCTCATGCTACCTTCTTGAAATTTCTGACCATTATTGGTGAAGCAATATATCTGAGAACAGAATTTGGATGACATAGTGTCACATACTTAAGATACAATAAATAGTCATAAAAGATAGATTAGACACAAAAGTTAGTATGAGAATATTTGTTATTATTTATCAAGACTAGGCTTTTCACTATTGTATTCACAGTTTAACATTTTGCAGTGGCTAATTCCATCGAGTCTGAGATTTGTAGGAAAATGAGCATGTCAACCTTGAACTAGCCCTAGCAGTTCAGTGTTTTAGAATCATAGAATCATAGAATGCCTAAGGTTGGAAGGGACCTCTAGAGGTCATCTAGTCCAACCCCCCTGCACA
>JAWLRI010000348.1:0-79639 GCA_034781795.1 Crypturellus tataupa | reverse complement strand
TGCTGGACATTGAGGAAGTGACGCTTGAATACCAGCCAGCTCTCTTGGGCCCCCTTCCCTTCTAGGGCTCTAGCCCATGGAATTTTTCTGAGGAGGTCTCTGAAGAGGCTATTTTATTTAAGAGGCTTTTAGATGATGTACAATGTATATCCAATGTATTACACCCCATTAATTAATAATATTCCCAGATATTTCACTGTCAGGAAAATGACTTCACATGATGCTTATTAACTGTAATAAGTTTACTCTTCCCACAGAATTTTAGCTACTACCTCCATCTGTTTTTTGTGTAACAAGACAAAGTCTTGAAACTTTGGGTGTTTCTTTTATGGATATAGAACTATGAAAAAAAGATCAGCAATTTTATATGTTTTAGTACATTCCATATCTCTGTTTTCCAGTAATCACTGTATTTTTTTTCCCTAGGAGTTGATCTCCAGGTTTGTTCTTCTAAAAATCCAACATGCTGTACCAAAAAGATGGAAGAAAGATATCAGACTGCAGCAAGGCAGGATATACAGCAAGTCATTCAAGCAACAAGTGCTACATTAAAATTTTTGATATCTCGTAATGCAGCTGCTTTTCAGGGTAAGTCTTTTGCTTTTATTTTAAAACTTGTTCGTACTTAATTTTCATCTTTGATCAGTTTCAGTATGTAATAAATGTATCTCTTAATTATTAGTTCTTCCTGATGCTTTTATACTTTCAAACTAAGAGTATTAAATCATGCTGGTGATAGGCAGCTGCACTACTTTGGGAATTTGTGGCTTATTTAAAATGTCTTTGAGAAAAATAATAAATGATTCTAGTAAGACGCTTTAATTAAAACTGTAAGCTACTGACTTGGCTTACCTCAGATATTAAAGTGCAAAGAGTGCAGAAAGTGCAAAATCTAGTATGTAATGCTAGAAAAGAGAGATTTGGTTATTCACATGTTTATGTCCATATTCTTTTGTCTTGTTCTATAAGGAATATATGGGTGATTTGTTTTTGAGCTACATTTTTGGGATCAAGTTTTGTCCCAGTTTTGTGAACTTAAATAGGAAATAGGTTAGAGTTTGGTTTGAATTTCAGTGCAAATGCAAAACAGGATCCTGTCATGTAAATTAGTATTTTCTGGGGCTGATGGAAGGATATCCTTTCAGCAATTTCCTTGTATACTCTTGAGCTTCCTATGAATTAATAATGCATTATAATTCTGCATAATAATGCAGAAATTGGTTGTGATCTGGGAAGATGATAAGAGTGAGAATATGTGAAGTGATATGAAGTCACATATGCTGAAGGCAAAGTCTTTAGGTCATTTGTCCATTAATGTGTATTTATGGCTTTGATGATCACTCAGTTGGATGAATTAGGATATTAACTTCCCTTAAGAAGTTTAGGATATTGTCCCTCTGATGGCTCACTTGTTTTCAAACTGTGAAACTCAAATGATTAACTATGAACAACTGTCTAGGATCGTAGAATGGGTAGCAAAATTGAGTTTGAGGTCTTGATTCCTCTTGATTCCTCCTGTGATTCCTCTGTTCAAATTTGTCTCTATGTTATGCTAAGAAAAGCTCAGACATAAAATAGCTGTGAATGGGTATTACAGTCACTGGTAAACAGTGGAATGTGGTTCATTGGTAAAACATGCAGAGTGATGAAGTAGTAATTTCTGGAAATAATTTCTGAAAAATATGGTGTTGGGCATATCATTCATTTTGAAAAATTAAGACCACTGCTGACTGAAATTTAAGCTAGCACATTTCAGATTCAGAAATCATGGAAAGATGTTGCTAGTATTTGTTTATGTTTTGAAATCTAGCAACATAGTAAGACATTGCTTTTATGACTGGACAGGAGCCAGAGCAACCCGATATGAATTTAGTTTTGACCTTGTTTTGAGCAGGAGCTTGCTGTAGAGACCTCCTACAGTCTTTTTGAACCTGAATTGTCTTATGAATGTATTTTCTCACCATTTACCACTTACAGATGAAACTTGCTCCATTCCCTTCATTTTCTGATGAAGCTGTGCTGTGTGACCAGGGATGCAGTTGCTTCAAAACAAAAATTTAACTTGGCTCTCTTGTTACTCTGGCAACTGTTTAAGTTTTTCAGAATAAAGAGAATAGGCAGTTAACACTAGTCGTCTGTATCTGTCTCTGGAGATCTTCAGAGGTACCTGTTCTTCTTGGAATAAATTAAGTGCAGAGGTCCTAAGTACTTTAGGAAGACTGTATTTGTTCATAAGATGAACCATCTCTATCTCTGTTCATATGCGTGTTTGCGCTTTTATGCTTGTTGCCTGTATCAGTCATGTGTGTCTGGCCTGAATGCTTTATGGAGTCATATTCATTTGATATTAGAGTCTTTGTAAACGAGTGTTGTTTTATACTATTAAAAAAGTTGCCTGTACGTAAAAAATTCATGGTTTTAAAAGTTCATGTAAATTGGCTGCAGTGCACGCTCTACAAACTGAAAAGTTCTTCCTTTAAAGAGCAGCTGGTAGAATTATTTAATGCTGTGTGACAATTGGCCACTCATAGAAAGAAAAAGCAACTGAAGAAAAGTTTTAATGATTTCTCTGCTATTGTTTTGCCTAGTTGTTCCATATAACAGTGGTAGTGACAGCTCTTGCTTTAAAATACAGGCAGTATATATCTGTAGTTCTACTAGACGCAATGGAATATTTGCTGGGAAATTGTGGTTGTTGCTTTGTTAGAAGTTTCTTATTGGTTAATTTTGCTGTTGCCTACCATTAATGTGAGGGCTACTGAGAGAGACTTAGCTTCGTTCCTTGTGAAGGGAACAGAAGTGTTGAGCACAGATATTTTTCAAAATACTTCAGGTGGAAAATCTAAATCACTTCTATTTAACGCTTGGTCTAAAGAATGACTGCTGTAATATTAAAGCATCTCTTTACATTATACTTCAAACTTAGCTCCTTTGTCAAGTTCTGGCATTTAAATAAAGCCTTTTTTTTTTTTTTTTTTTTTTAAATCTGAAAGCACTCGTGATATGCTTTCATCTGACCTCCAGTACAAGCTATAGTAATTGTTTCTAGCCTTATGGGATGCTTTTGTTATAAGCTTGTGTTCTCTCCAGAAGAGGAGGGAAATACATATCCACAGTAGAGCTAAGGAGATGGAAAAAGTTCATGCTTGGGAGTCTTTTAATGTTTGTTAATATCCTGTGGTAAGTGTTGCCTGGTAGCAGAAATGTCTATCGATAATTTTCAAATGCTGCAAAAAATTTGGAATCTTTTAGAACATATCAAGTTAAACAATAAAATTGCACCACTTGTGTATTGTTTCTTAGCAAATATTGTTATTATGTTTTCCTTACCTTTTAGGGCATAGCAAAGTATGTAGTTGCTTTTTCACTGTAAGTGTTGATTCAGTATATCTGAGAAGTGATGAGACAACAGAAGGGTGGGAGGCAAGGAAATAAAATAAGAATAATATAACATACACAAACCCGTATATGAATCTGGTGAGTCGGAGTAATATTATGGGGAGCAAGAAATTATTCTTCCCTTTGAGAAGGGACTGTACAGGATTGACATTTCCATTCTAATGGAAACTGTAAGTACAAATAATTTCTTTCTCTAACATTTATTCTATGTGCTCTGGGCTTACATACGTATACGCTTGTTTTGCACTATTCTTAAATGTTCAAAGAAGTTCATGTTACTCTATTGCTATCCTCCCAAAAGGAATGAGTCTCCATGGTTCAGCTGCCAGGGACTGACTTCTGTCGGTCCTAAGAATTAGCTGCTGTAGTAGATGGGTTGCGATCACACTGTGTTTTGTGATGCAGCACTTGACCAAAGATATGCTTTTAGCCATGATTTCCTGGTTTCCCGTGGCTTTTTTCGTTTTGCATTTTTCCATTCAAAGTGTCTATAGTAATGTAAAGCGATATGAAGACTGCCCATTAAAATGATACAAAATGAGGGCTTATGTAGCATACCTGTCAATACATAAGAGGGAGCACAGATACATCATAGCTCAGTCTGCTGAGATTGTGCAAGGAACGACCCATCCCCCTCCAAATATCTTGGTTTTGTTAAGGCTGAATGAGACAGGGATATAGCCCAGGCAGGAGAAGAGTGTTAGCAAATAGGCAGCCTTTGCAGGATTACATATATATTTTCTTTAAAAGAGTTGTTTGAAAAAAAACAGTGCTGCAGTTTAGGGCCTAAGAGTGATGAAGGCTACTGAGAGACTACTTTAATTCCTTGTGAAGGAAACAGAAATGATGAGCACAAGGTTGTGAATTAGATTTCAAGAATCAGGAAACCTAATGCAAGAGTGGATACAATCCAGAATTTTAGCACTGAGGTAGTTCTTAATAAAGTTAAGAGTCTTTTTATTGTTGTGAGGAAAATGCGTTTTAATTTCGTAATGATAAGACCTTAAAAGTTCTTTGCATATGAGCACTTGGTTTGAAATACTGGCTTATAAGAAATACTGTTTTCCAATGCTAATAAACTGTAGTGAATATCGGTTCTCTAAGAGTGATTTCTAATGACTTTATGCTATTTTTGACAGCAGAGGGAGGCAATAAAAGACTTAAATTTCCCTTATTTCAAGTTTTTTTTTTTTTTTTTTTAATGAGGTGAGGAAAATATCTTGGCCCCAATGATATTTACAAAGGAGTTAACTAGGGCTTAATGCTAAACAACATTGTAAATAGAAAACAGAAAATTAGTGTTTCCATGCTTGATGATGTATCACAGATAACAAAAGTTCTCATAAAATAAAATACTTTACAGCATAACACTAATGCATGTCTTTGAAATAAAAAAGTAGAGAACGTGTTGGAAATACAGAAGCAGAAAACGTGATAAATAAAGATGACTGGAAATAACTTATGCCTGCAGAAAGGGCTTCCTCCTGGCACCTGCTATAGCACATCACGATTCTACAGCCCTTGTATAGTCACAGTGTAGTGCCAGTTTATATGTAAGAAAAAAAATCCTGAAGGTTTATAACAACTCCGAACAAAACTGAATGACGCATCTAGAAAGCTGATGATTCAGAATGGATAGAGATCCATATACCAGGATAATAGATCTTAAGTCATATAGCTGTTTTTTTTTTTCACACAGATAAGTAAATAACTCTTTTAAAGTGGTGATTGGTGACATAAAACAAGATAGCAGCTTGTCTGGTTTGAATGGAAAATTTAGAGATAGTAAGAATTATGTTGGAGAGTTTGAAAGTAAATGGACTTTGCTTTGTGCTATTGAATTTGCCAACTCCATTATTGTAAAATTGATTTAAAAAATGCGACTCTAGATGGCTTACAAACGTGGCAGCCTGACACCACATCAGTGGACTTGACAAGTATGCCTGTGCAAGAAAACAGTAATAAATTGCATTCTTCAATGCAGCATTTCTTGACACTTTTATTCTTATGTAGGACTCTAATACTTTTGTAATGTAAGTTCTGGAATTTATTGAATCATGCTGTCCTAATGCAACTTCGTGATTTGCTGTGAAGCTATTACTACATAATAGATCAATGCCTGCTTTAATCTAGACTAGAATTGATTAAGCCAAGTCAGATTGTTATATAATGTTGTTTGAGGTCACAGTACGGTTATCATATTTAAATATGAAATAGTTGCAATCAGTAGCCAAAATAAATTTTGAACTAGCAAATATGTTAAAATCTGAGCTGCTTTCTCTGGTGGCATATGAAGCCACAACAAATAATGGAATATTTGTTCATTCTTGTAAACTTAAATGTGCCCTGCACTGATTCGGTTGTTTTCCATTTGTGAACTTTTCCGAGGAATGATTTGAAGATCAGAAGCCTCCTTCAGTAGAAGCTGCTGTATGTCACGTACGGTTTCAAATGATACATTGCCCTCTAGTTTGCAATGCAAAGAACTTCTTTGAAGTTCTAACATTTTTCTTTCTCTCTGCTCCATAATCCTTTTTATTTAAGATGTGATATAAATAAGCTAAAATCTAAGTATGTGTGAATCTCAACTTTTGTTGATTAAATGAAAGTGAATGATTCCGTTAAGAGTCATAGCACTAGGGAGACTGAGACCTGACTGAAACTGTCAGTCACTCAGCTATTGTACTGAGGGATGAGGATCTCACAAAAGTCTTTGGTTCACCAAAGCTGTGCTGCTTATTTTCTGTTACTGTACAGTGCATAAGCAGTATGTTAGTGTGAATTAGAACTGGACACAGTATGTCTGTGTAGACATAAGACACGATGTTAAGGGACTGTTGCAAGTGCAGAAATCTGGGGATTTAGATTAATACTTAATATTTCATTATTAATGTTCAGTTTTATTTTTTCATTGCGAACAAATCTTTTATCATTTTAGAAGGTTTTACTTACATGGTATTTCATTCTTGTCTTTAGATATTTATTTGCATAGGTATATGGTCTGCTACAGACCATATTATGTTTCTACAGGATATATAAAGAGGGACTAATGGGCTTTTATAATAGTTTTCACTAGGTCAATCTTTTATTAAATTCTTCTTTTATTTTTTTTTACTGTGTAATCACACTGGCTGATGCTTATGTCTAAAGCTGTAGTTATTAACAATCATATAATTATTTTTCCTAGTTGCTCCAATTCTTGAGTTACAGTTAAGCTGACACCCGTACCTATGCTGTCTTGTGCATTGTGCGGTGTCTCCACCAATACTGGGTAGATTCTAAGATGCTGTTATAACAATATTCTTGCTTATACCCCGCTGCCTACTACATGGTTTAAATCCATGTAATGTGGAGGTCAGTGTAGACATATGCTAATTTAGAATTTTTATAGTTGATGTAATGCTTGTTAGGAGAAAAAAAGACCGTTTAAGTATAAATTTAAATTGTTATTCTGCTCCGAGCAGTGGCTATTGAAGTTTTTATTTTCACAGAACTGTGATTATTTGCCTCCTGCTTATTCTGAATATTTTGGTAAACTAATTTGATGGTAAAATGTAGGAGGGTTTGAGGGAAGACCAAAATCCCAGAGAAGAAGGCAGTGTCAAGTTGGAAGTTCAGAAACAGTTATTTAGTGGTTTAGAGATGGCATTTTCTGTAGCCTTCTAGATTTTCAGTATAATAAATAAGAACTAGAAAAATTTTTTATATAGTGTTTGTTTTGTTTTTTTGTTAAACTGAAACTGAAAAAAAAAAGTATTGTTAAATCAAATATTGTGGAAATATGATCTTAACCAGTTCAAGACAAGGTCTGAAACAGGTTTTAGTTCTGTAGAAGCAAAAATATGACACTACACTTAATTGGGGAAAGATACAGTATAGGTAATAACTAGTTAAGGATATGTTTTGTAGGAAAAGATCTGGAAGTAATGATCAAAAGCTGACAAAAGTCAGCAGCATCACATTGTGAGAAAGGCAACTATCATTTTAGGATCCTAGGAAAGATAGCAGACAAGATTGGTGAACTAGTCTTCTGGGTTTAGTACTGATAAAATTTCAGATGGAGTATTGTGTTCATTTTTGGGTAGTTTAAGAAAAAGGGAACCAATAGGAAAAAAAAGAGAGCAAAATATATTTTAAAATCTAAAAATATAACCTACATGATAGACTGTAGATTCTCTAGAACTGTAAATTCTCCAAAATGAAAAACCTGGGGAAGAATTATGCTAAACTTCAAAAAATGCAGGTTATAAGTACATAGAAGAAAGGAATTATCAGTACTCTGTCAAGTAATAGATAACAAGCAATGTTAGCATATTGTAGCAAAGGAAGTCTAGTATATTTCTGAGTATATTTCTGATTGTCCAGATCTCATAAATTTTGTTGTTGAGCTTTTCAATTGGTTCTGCACCATCACCAGGACTTTGGAGAGAAGGAATTATGCTGCAAGTAGGAGCCAGTTAACTAACTTCTCTTCAGGAATGGAGAGAGACACACTTAGATTCTATATGGTCATTCTGTGATGATTGTGCCTGGCTGTTTCGTTTGCATGAAATAAAAATATATCAAGTGTAACACAGATGTTCTGCAAGATTATCTTTGTTAGTGGCTGAAAAAAACCCATTCAAATCAAATTATTATTTTTATGCTGTAGTAGAGCATATCTTTATTTTTTTTATGTAACAATGTGTTATATGTGTATAAATATACTTAGTTATTGTTATTATTTTTTATGTAACAATGTGTTATGTGTGTATAAATATACTTAGTTATTGTTAGATATCTAAAAATTAAATATTGCAATTATTCCATGTTCTTTGTGTTGCACAATCTCTGTGATTGTGAAAATAGTAAAATATCTTCTTATGGTTTCAAAAGTTTGTATATATACAGAGAGGAACTGGAAATTTTAAGTTATAATGTGTCTTTTTGTTGTGCTCCCATTACATTGGGGTAATTTTAAGCTTACTTAGTTTTTTTGCTTTTGTCTTCCTCACATTATTTTAAACAAAGTGCTCGCATATGTAAAATATCTGTTTAACACCAATGAGTGTTTAATTTTGTCATTCCTGATAGATTCTGATATATCATTTAAAAGCAGTAAGCAAGAATTTGGTAAGTAAGGTAAGGCCTAGAATATTAAAAATATATTTACATTTTAATTTACTTTCTGCTCTGTGACTGTATTAGACTGAAGCTATTACCTAGCTCAATGGTCCCCGCAGACAATTTCTCTTTCTCATTCTGATTTTATTGTAAAAGGTGGTGAACATAGTAGAGAAGACTGCAAATGCAATTTTGATTGGTCCCGTGAGGGATTTGATCCTCCATGACTTACTCTTGTTCTAAAAATAAACTGAAGTAGCGGTCTAATTTAAGTGTTTCCTTTAGAGTAAAGGATTAAGATCTGTAATTTCTTTCATTTAAGAGCTTTTCCTTTGGTATGCTTTTAGAAAGAGATGAATATGGAAGGAAATTTCCAAGTGACTACCCCTTTGGGAAAGATTTAGTTCTTTGTTTAATATTTCCATTTTATATTTTATAGTGCACTAAACTGGCTTATTTCCTTCTTTTACATTTAGTGATCATGAGCCTGCTGTTTTCTTTTAAAGATAATATTTTCTTGAGTACTTATTATAACTTAAGTTTAAGATTTAAATATAGGCCTTCCTTTACTCACTGCACTTACTCCTTACTGTGAAATAGATTGATGACCCATTTGGTTTAAAGATCTTTAATTTTCTTTCCTCTAATTTGTTTTCTTTGCTTTGTCACAGAAACTTTCAATATTTTTTGAAAGACAGTTCAAAAATTTAAAGGCAAACTTGCAGTGGATGATACTCCAGCTATCCAGGCTTGCTGTTTGGATTCTCTTCCCAAGTTGCCAAACATGTGAACAAATAAATATACGTCACTTTTTTTTCCTCCATAGAGCAAGCTCTATGTTATAATCCCAGGCCTCTTTATCCTATACTACTGTGAGAGGAAGTGGCAATTATGTACAAGAAGAAATAAAGTTAGAAGAGGAATATGAAGAGGAGAGCAAGTGACTGCGTAAGCACAAAAAAAAAAAAAAAAAAAAAAAGTCATATCACACGAGCCTATCGGAGACAAAGGTATCAGTAATCCAAATTCTTTGGAATGACAGACCTTAATTCAATTGCATTAGCAGGTATCTAATATTATCTTAGACATTCTGGGGCTTCCTTTTTGTCCTCCCAGCCTACCTCTCCAGACCTTCTGTTTCTCCTCTCTTGTATCTGCTGGTTCTATGTAGGACATCCCACATAACCTTAGGAGAGCAAATGACACCTGTTCTGGATGATACATTCAAGCCCTGTCTATCAGATGTCTACATGTGAGTTCCCATAACAGTCAAAAGAAGTAAAATCAAATATTGTCTTAAAGGGAGTTAAATAGCACTGTAGACTTCCCTGACTGCAACTGTATTAGTACTTAGTATAGTTGTCTGAATGTTGGTGTCTTAATCTCAGGCTGAAGTTCTCCATTTTTTTAGGGCTGTATTTGGATTTTATTTTATTTTGTTTTGTTTTATTTTATTTTATTTTATTTTATTTTATTTTATTTTATTTTATTTTATTTTATTTTATTTTATTGTATTGTATTGTAATGTATTGTATTGTATTATATTGTATTGTATTGTATTGTATTGTATTGTATTGTATTGTAAGTGCTGGGAAACCATCTCCAGTAGAAAGTTTTTAAATATTGTTAGCATCTTATGTTTTCTCAGTAAACAAGATCAGAGAAGGCCAGTGTATATTTATATTTTTACAAGGGATTCAGTTATACTAATGACTTAGACAATATCAGTCATACAGAAAAATCGTCAGAGCCTGAGAGGGAAAAGGAGAAAAAGGCATCATTCAAATTGATACTCATCAAGAACATAACAATTTTTCAATTAGATCCAGAATAGAAGAGGGAGAGTGGGGGGGGGAAGGGGCGTTAATTTTGTTCTTACTTCTAACTACAGATGTGCTTCCTGAGCTGAAATAGTTCTCTGAAACTCAGCTTCCTGCCCTGCGGTTGCTGTGGTACCTAATATGACTGAACAGGACCATACTATGAGGTTGATTTGGGAAGATGCACCCTGGCTGAAGCTTTCTGTTTCTGTTCTCAAAATTCAGCTCATCACATAAAACCGATCAAGAGCACTTATGCTAGTGACATAAATAATTAAAAATATCCATGTCAATTAAAGATCATTAAAAGTACTCAGTCATCAGTGCACTGATGACTCAGTCAGTGCACTGATCAAGGCAATCAGACAGGGGACAGATAGAATAAAGAAAAAAAAAAGAAAGAAAACAGAAATTAAGAATTCAATATGCTGATTTAATAAGTGTCTTGTCATAGAGAATTCAGAAAGTTTCCCTTCCACCTTTCATGTGGTGACATTCCTACTTAGATAACTCAAAGAAAAGAAAATCTGATTGTATTTGAGAGACTATGAATCCTTCCTTCTCTGAGTCATCTAGCTGAAACACATCAAACCTGGAAACTGCAAGAAACAGTTCCCCGACTTTGGCCATTTATATGCAAATGTCTTCTATAACAGACAAAAAAAAAGTACAGCTATGGTATCTTCCCACTGTTGGTGTTGAGGATGCAGAACAACTACTAGTTTTTGACCATAGTTTCATGCAGTGTGAGAATGGAATTACAAAAAAAAAATCTGAGAAATTGAAATCAAAATTCATAAGACCAAGAAAATTTAATCTTCTATTTTAATAAAATGGCATAGAATAGACCATGCCAAGCCTAATTCAAGATATAAAAATTTCTCCAAAATGCTGCAGATCTCCTTATCGTCCTAAAAAGGCGAAAGAATTTACCCAGTGAGAAGGAGAAGTTAATTTGATTCATATCTTTACAAAACTCTACGAATTCTGGGAAAATACTCTGCTTTGTTGTATAGCACTGCAAATAGATTTTTCATTACCTTAAGTGTTTGAAGTCCTTTTGCTCTCACTGAATATCTACTTTTCACAGAGTAAATACTCTGTTATCTAAATGACTCAATTAGCTTATGAATCTTGTCATGTGCTATTAAGTAGATCCATACCCTTAAATGCATCTTCTCAGTGGGGTAATCCCTGACCTTGAGGAGGCAAACAGATAGATGACTAGTCGTAGAATCAGATGATTAATGTTAAGATGTTTAATGTTAAAGTAACAGGAACACAAGACAGCAAGAGATGTGTGCAGACATCATTTTAATGTACTTTATTTAACTTGACACTGTTTTGTTTCATCGTTTAGGCTGATATAATAGGCGTACTTACTACAACCTCTTCCCAAAAGTTTTAGAAGACAAAACAGTTTTTTTGTGTTTATTTGTTTGTTTGTATTTTTTTGGCTCTCCCAAAATCTTCAAAGAAAATAAACAGATCTCTTTCTTGACAGTGATGGTATTTCAGTCAAAACTAACTTGATCAAACGTAACGGATGGCTGAGGTTTTAACTGAGCTTTTAAAAGGCAACTTTGTAGATAAAGTGAAAGGTAAGCAGTTATTCACAAGGAAGGGATTGTGAGAAACTCTACCCTTGCCTTTGACCCTATACTTTACACTTAAAAATACATGAAAATGAAGACTGGTGTTCTCTGACGTGTATTAATTATTCACTTAAAGCTCACTTAAAAATAACCATGAAAGATTGCGTGTAATGGTTTATTAATATAGTTTCTCTAATACTTCTCTTTTGAGAAGAATAAATGAGCACTATGGTTACATTTTGATTCAAAAGGTAAAAATGTTTGCATTGAATGCCTGCTATGGTAGAAGTCTGAAGGAAAAGTACTATCAGGAATTTGTTGCTTAGCACTTCTTCCTGCTGTAGCTCTGGAACCTACAAGAGCAGTTATCCAGTATGTTCTGATTTATGTCATCTTCTCCTGTACAGAAAAAAACAGGAATTTTTACAGCATGCATGCTATAAAAGGTGTTTAGTTTATATATGCATATATATATATATATATATAAAATATTCAAAGAAAGGATAGATATTTGTCTCATTTCCATGTTTGTACAGTGAATGTATAAAAGCTTTGAAGTCCAGAATTTATGTTGTTTCAGCTAAAAGGTAGAAAGTGAAGGGTATGACTCATGTTAGCTTGATAGCATGATGATAGAAAATTGCTCTTTGAAGGTACCTGCTTCTTACTGTTCTCTGTGAGGTAGCTTCCTTGACTTAATGATTTAATTTTTAGAAAACTAACTAAAAGTAATTCTGCCCTAGATTATGTGCATAAGCTCCCTACATTGTCTGCAGAGAGACAGGATAATGCAGTGCACCAAAATCAGACTCCTACCTGTATCCGTATTGCAGATACCTTTCTCCATTAACCACAGAAGGAGCCTAGGACTGCAAGGCTGCTTAAATGTCCATGACTAAGCAGAGTTCATTTGAGCTACAAACCTAATTCGACACAGAGTTCAAAATCCAATCTTGCCACTTATCTGAAACTCTTAAATTCATAGTTTTTGTGCGCTCTTTTTCTTTTTTTTTTTTTCTTTTTTTTTTAAACAGTGAAGGGAATCTGTGAGAAAGATGGTCTAGCTTGTTTATCTTTTTCCATAGACTATATACTTGGATGCCTCAGTTGTTACCTGAAGTTAGACAAGGCAAATTCCCATAATAGGCATCAAGTCCCATTGATTCCAATGTGAGTTGGTTACCATTGTGAATGCAGGTACTAAGAAGGTATATGCACTCTCTTTAATTTTTTTTTGCTTCTAACATCAGTGTTTGGACTCCCTGTGTAAACAGAGGTTCAAATACCTCACTTAAGAATCTGCTTCTCTTCCTTCACTATGTGGGGCACCCTATATTCCCAATTTACTCATTTAACAGAGCTTCCTACTGTTAGTCAAGGTGAGTATCATCCTTTTGTGAGCTTGCCTTTAAAATATTTCCAGGGCCTAAACTTCTCTGTAGGACTTTCTTGCCTCATGAGTACCTGTAGGACTGGAAAGATAGAATATTTTCAAAGGCTTGTGAGGCACTGGAGTAGTGGAAGTGCTCTTAAGAAAAGTAGATAGATTTATCTGATTTGACTTACATCAAGTCAAATTTTTTATTTTCTGTGATTCCTATCAGAAATGTTTATATTGAGCAATAGTATTCCATAAAGGCAAGATGAGATAGCTCTGACAGACAGTCTTTTTTTGAGTACCATGCTTGTTGCAAAAGTTCTCATTATAAAGCTCTTAATTAACTGATTATTTAACATCAATGTGAGCTTTAAGGTATTTCTGTTCCTTGCTTCTCTATCCTGTCTCTTTGACATCCTGTCTTGTCTCCTCCAGCTGTGATAGTCCAACTGTTTTTGTGATTGTTTTACGAACTACACTGAGAAACCGATGCTGGGTAGTCTTTTTTTTTTTTTTCTAGATTATTTTTAAATTGGATACTTTTCGTGATCTGCTTGATGGAGCAGCTGCACAAACAGTTGTGTGTCTGGAACTTCAGTCAAATATTTGTGAAACTATAGCCTAAGACGGTACTCTGAAGTTGCTTTCACTGTTTAAAATTAAAAGGCGGATATGATTACATTTTTCATAATTTCTGTTGTCACAATCTCTCTTAGTATATAATATCACAAGAATAGATAATTATGTTTATCCAAGATCTAAGTATTAATGAGGTGAGTTTCACTGTCAATTAGATGAGTTCTATTAAGTTCAGGGAAGGGAAGCAGTGGGTAATCTTGACACACTTCAAGTGCTTTGTATAACTATCTCTAAAATGTATTTAATTGAACAATTTTAATAATTTATCCATAATACAGTTTAATTCCTATTATATATTTATAATAAAATAAAGACGTTAATAAATAATGAGTTACTAAACACTAGAGAATATGTTAATGAGAAATGCAAACTCAAGACACAGCAGCAAGTGAAAATATGGTTTATTTGACTAGATATTTCTAGAATAAATTCCAAGTGATCCAAAAATTAGATGATTAAGAAGCAATATATAGAAAAAAGTCTAGCCAAGTGCATGAAAGTGGTAAAGTAGGTCACAATTTAGATCCTGACTTGTAGTCATTATGCAGCACAGGTTTCTCAGAACATGAATCTGGCATGTCCTCCACGTACTGCGCCTAAAAAATGTTGTAACCTAATAACAGAAGCTACAATTGTAATGTACTGCAGAAAGAAAGAAAGAGAGATCAAGAGTTGCTGGTGTATTTGGTTTCTTGCAGCTGTTTGGTAAAAATGAAAGTCAATTGCTATCACCATCATAGACAGCAGGGGAAAAACATACCCAGAAGAAGGTGGCAGAATAGTTTAAATGTGAAATACTTTCCTCACTCCAAATGTAGTGATTAGTCTAACAAATATGAGCATTCATTAAAAAAATAACAGCCAAGGACTGGCAATAATCTAACATGATTAAGCCTTCAAACTCTACATCTTCTTCTTTTCTGTGCTTTAGAGACTAAAGATGAGGGTGATAAACAATAAATAATTCTGAAGATAGTTTTAATCACAGCAAAAAGAAAATTGTTTCCTTACTCTTGTCGCTGACCAGCAAAACCTGAGAAGCAAGGAGTTAACTTGTAAACAAATTCATATCTAAAGATTAGCCTTAGCATGAACAAAGCTACTTTGTTTTAATTTTTGTTTCATTTTTATTTACTAATTTATTTTCCACCCCGTTCTTGGTTCACACATACCGCATACTTCATATGCTGAACCAAGATATAGAAGCATTCTTGTATTCTCTGTTTTGATTTGTAAACAAACATATATGTGTTATACTTAATCACATTGTGCAATCAATTTTGCATAACGTGACTGTCTCTTGGCAAATTTTTAATACTTTTAATTATACTATCCTTTCTATTCTCTTTAGTCTCTGTCTGGAAGTTCCTTGGTACTGTCCTATCATATGTCTGCTAGTCTTTAAATAGCCCTCTTTTTCATAGGGTTGTAAATAAATAGTAAGTATGAAAGATGTCTTTATTTTTGACAGGGGAGCAAGTCTTCCAATAAAATGTGAGGTAGGCAAGCTCTTTTCCCAGATGTGGCACATTCTTCCAGATATCTTTAGTCCCAAATACCAAAAATCCCTGTTGCTTATAAATAAAACAGTTCTCATTACCAAGAATATAGTAACTGACTTAAGATTGGAAATCTGCAAGTTCTATCTTTCCCTCAAAAAAAAGCATAATTCCTCTAGAGAGGACAAGGATAGACTTAGATTTATACTTGTTAATATGAGCGCAATGTGATTTTAACATGCAGTCACAGAGCTGTGACTCCATTGCCACAGCCACAACTTCAGCACCTGGGTACCCTCCGCAGAGAGTGAAGCTATGATATGAGGCTCATATTCTTTCTCCTTACCTGTAGGCAACTTTGAAACTATTTGTACTGACAACACACAGACTGGAAGAGAGATTCCAGTTATTATTCACTTGTATTGTCTAAGTGTTAGTATGTTTCCTAGCAAGGTTTTAGGTTCTATCAGCTTGTGCTCATGTCATGGACTAATCTCTACAGGCAGTTTGGATGAGACTGCAGTAAGTTTTGCTATCTTCACTCTGCAAAGTCCTCAGGCTTTGTTGTCACAAGAGATACCCTCAGATTTATGACAGGGAAAGCCACTGCAATAGGCTGTAACAGACCTTCTGATGTTTTGAACAGGAAAAAAAAAGAAAATGAGATGTTAATGCCATGGTATTTCACAGTTAGTTGGTGGGCAGAGCCTGCCCCTCAGACACTGGTGCAGGACACCACGGTGCCTCCTTCCCTTCATTGATGGCAGGGGCAGCCGTGTGCATGAGATGACAGCAGCTGGAACTTGCTCAAGACATTAGTTTGATTTCAAGGGCAATTTACATTTCCAAGTGCATGCTTATTTCTCTCCACTGTTTCTAAAGGAAATCTAAAATTACTAGATCGGATAAAGCTGTCTTCATTGAGGGCATCTGTAATCAAGTGAGAGGGATCTCAGGTGATATGTCTTGACACAAGTTCTTGAAATCTCACTGGATATATTACTGCCATGAGAGAAAAATATTGCATTGTGGATAGCAGCACTTTAGTGATTGCGATTATTATGATGTTAAATAACTTAGCAATACAGTTGGGAATAGTTACATGTTATTGTCTTTAATTTTGCAAATCAAATCTCCTCAAGAGACTCTACACTGTAGTAATGATATGTGGAGTCTCATAAATTAATAAATAAACAATTCATGGTTGCTCTGTGCTCTTAAAAATGGAAACACATTGCAAAGTATTGATAAACTCAGAGGAGTAATACTGGTGAGAATAAAAAAAAGTGATAAATATCAGAAACTATGAGGACCTAGGAATTGCTTGTACATGATAGTGGTAAGTATGAATCAGAACCTTGTTTTTTATGCCTGCTGCATTTTGTGGCAGGTGTATTTTGATGTATTCTCTTAAATATTTTTTTAAATCAGGGTGAAACAGTCTCTTGCAATTCCTGTGTGTATCTTTTCCCCTTATATACAGCTGCACCAAATAGGATGTATTTTACTTTTGTTTCTGTTAAAGTTTTTTATTTCCACTATTCAGTTAGGTATATGCAGCCTTTGATAATACACAGTAAGAATGCGAAATCTAGAATACTAACCATCTTAGTATTCCTATTATTATTAGCAGGAATATTCACACACACATTGCAGAAATTGTTTTAAAATCTGCCCTTTAAATCACAGATTATTCCGAGAATTGCTAAAAATAAAACAAACAAAACTAATTGTTTTTCTTGTCTTAAAGCGCTGTAGAATAAAATAAATGAGCCAGTGTTCCAGGGAATTAAATATCAATATATGAGAAAATTAACTTAAAAAAATTATGAGATGGATTAAATGTAATAAGGAAGAGGAAACAGATTTCCATTTTCTTTTGTGGTAACTGCAGGTGTTCACCCACAGCCACAGTGTTAATATACAACTTCTGGACTGTGAATTTGAAAGGTCATGCATGATAAATGAGGTCAAGCCTGCAAAGCTGAAGTTGCTCATTTAATGCTCATTACTATTTCTACAGAAATCCAGATGTTTTCAGATTCATGCTAAGGCTGCTTTCTATAAGTCCGTTTTGTTGTATTGCTCCACTACCCTGTATTGCCTTGTAAGTCTGTCAGGTGTAGGCTTTTTGATGACCACCTTTAGGTTTTGGACAACCACCATCACTTTCAACAGCTGCATATGAGGGAAAAAAAACAGTATTCTTTCACTGAACTTTTTTGTATGTATTCTTTACTTGTAGTTATCATAAAATCTTTGGTTGAGGGGTATGCATAGATCATCTAATTGAACAGTGTGTATTTACTTCTATATTTAGCATAATTAAAATTTGTCTAAAACCATATTATTGTCAAGATCTTTTCCATAGCGGTATCCTGGATTGCCTTTTGGAGGTGTGCTCATACATCTTGATAGGAAGCCTAAAATCTCACATCTGTCTCTGGATCCTAATCTACAGACTGTGTACCCAGATTACAAATGTCACTTTGTAGAATGTAGAGATTCTTTATTAAAAAAAAAAAAGTATAAGCAGTCAGTAACCATTCATTGATCTGATTGATCTGTGAAACATTAGGGCAGATCTAAAAACAGATGTAACTATCTACAATTCACAACTTATAAAGAATTCTACTCAAATACATCTGTAGATAGGAAGGGAATTGAGTGGGTGCTTAGCGATAGTTACAGGGAAGCTTGTAGTCTGCACCTAGTGTATGCGTAATAAGGCGTATATTAAGATTTTTAGAAAGTCAATGGAGGAAAAAAAGGAAGTATTTAGTCCTGAAAAAAACACTACATAAGAGTTTGCTTGAAAATACATGATACTATATTTACTGATCTTTGTTATGCACTGGTATAGTTGTCATGAGTGACAATATGAATGTATTCCTTGGGGAAGGGCTGATAGGTGCTGTGACTGCATCCGAGTGTACCATGGCATCACTGCAGCTGATTTCACGCAAGCCAGCTCTGCTTTGCCAGGGTAAAGTGATGAACTATACTGCTCCTGGACACAGCCTGGCCTTGTGCATTCCTGCCACACTGCTGCAGGGAGTGGAAAGCTCTTTTGAAGCTGGTCACATCAAATGCTATGGTGTAAAGGCATCCAACATAGCTCTCTGTGAATTTATTTGGCTTCAGAAGCAGGAGCATGGACCTCTCCCCACGCAGTGGTGTTATTTGGCTTCCTCCTCTGATTAGTGACCATGAAGATTTTTATTTACTCAAGGGACACAAGGAGAAGCACCTTAGGTAATCAGTAGAGCTCTAATATTATACTTCAAATATGTTATTCCAGGCTTACAGGAACATAATAAACAGCAGAATTAGGAGCTCTAGTTCCTGGATGAATTAGTATGGCATTTTTAGAATGCTGAGTTATGTTAAGAAAAGTTGCTCATTTTTATGTGACAACAGTATAACTATTAACTATTTTTTACAGAAGTGCATTTTAACACCACTGATTTTTATTATTATTATTTATTTCAAGAAATTTCATTTTAAGTCAAATCCAATTATATTCCTTTCCTGTATGCTTTTGCTTTATAGTTGCCCTTTGATTCCATTGTGCGACAATCAATGCAACCCTTGTCAAGCTTTCCAGACCACTGACTAGGATTTATAACAGTATTTTTGGTTTGTAATGAATGGGATATGTTATAAAATATCAAACTAATGCCTCTGGACACTTTCTAGTTGAGCTAATGTTTGATTCAGGTTATTCTGAATGCTTCTTGGCTATTACCCTTTACATTTTATTGATAACTTAGTATTATTGACATCATTTACTCCTTGCAGATCAATTGCTTTACACAGACCAAACATTTAATTCTTATTTCTCACAAGTCTTTTGTAATGTTTGCAGTATTTTTATTGATAATTTCCTTCTCTGAATTTGGCACACTGAATTCTGATTTATTTCGTGATTGGAACTTGTCTGCCTCTGTTAAGATAATTATGAATCTATTGATATTGCAAGGTCATATATCACTAAGAGCTCTCTTTTTTGATCTCTATTACAAGTTTTTCTCCAAAGAATATATTCGCTCTTTATCTTATACCTTTATCTAATTCATATCTACTTACACTTGGTTTTTATTTGGAAGTTCAGCTCTTAATTGTTGCCTTATCTTGCTTTTAACAATCTGAATAAAAGAATTTTATGCATAAATCATAGGAAAATAAGAAACCTTTCTTTTGGAGGGGAATGTAAATATCTTTTATTTATTAATTTTCAAAATTCCTTTGGAAAATATAATATTTTATTTTCATTAGAGTAAATTTCTTTTTGGGCAACTTAAGCCTCTAAGAAGAGTATTGTATAACAAGCACTACTGTATAACAATAATGCAATAATAATAGTAATAATAATAATATTGTAAAACAACCAACAATTGTATAATTATTGTATGTAAGACGTTGTTATAGGCATTTCCTTTTGTGTTTTCTAGTATTCTGTATTCATTCTTTAGATGGGTTAGAAGCAATTTTAATCATAAGCTAACTGATATCTCTGATAACATACTTCTTTTTATTTATTTGTTTTTATATTTTAGGTTATTTGAAGCAATTTAATTGCTTGCACCTCCAAGAATCCTAGTCATATGAACAATAATGGTTTTGTAAGGATCCTGTCTAAAACAGAGCGTTTGTACCTTGACTAAATGGGGAGGAACCTTTAGGTATTCAAAGCCATAGATGTTTTATCATTACAAAAGTTAATGAATACTTATTAATAACTTGCAATAACTCTTTCTCTGGCACCTTGCGTCTTTTTCTTACTTCTTAAATACTATGTGTGCTTGAAATGACTGTTCCTGGAGGTTCCTCTCATTGGTCGTTTAAAAGAAAACTCACAGAATAGTGATAATTTTTAAAGCTAAATGGGAGGAAAAAAAATCTAGTCCTACATAGGATATATACACACAGGGCATACGTGTAGCCAAGCCAAGACCTTGCTTAGATTTTGGTACATATATGTTCTGTAAATGTGTATCATGTTAGATTTGGGTGCACCTACTGTTGATAGGTAATTAAAAAGACTGATACAGAGATCTTGATTCTTTATCTTATATTTTTCTCACAAGGTAGAATCTTCAGCATTTCTGCAAATTACTGTTTATTATTCTGATCCTTTCTGCAAGTAACGACTAAGTATACTTCAGCCCAAATTTTCAGTGTTTAAAGAAAATATTTTTCCTGAGAAGACAGACAAATTTTATATAATTTCTAACTCTTTTAAGATACATTTATGCAAAGTGAAAGAAAGGATTTCTTGAAGCATGGAAAGAAATGTTGCTAGTATAATTGGTGGTGATTGGAGTGTTTGGTAGTTCGAAATTTATCTGTGTTTGTCCTACTTTTTCTGTAGCATAAGCACCATCATTCATATGGAAGTATCATACTATGAATTTATTTATAACAGGTGATATAAACATTAATTATGTTGAGTCTTGAGGAAAGCCTACTCAGTGAAGCAAACCACAATTAGTTACTATTTTCCAATATGTGGGAGATGTCTTTGGACTGAAAGATATGATTTCTGATACTAGTGATAGTGTGCCCCAGTTGTCAAAATAAGACAGAATATGGTGCAGCTTCTCAGAGACTATTGCAGAGGAATGTGATGGGGGAAGACAGATTTTAGCTGAAGATACAATATGAACTTTGATAAAACATACTAAGACTTTTAGTTTGAATCAGAACAAATGGGAACTTTGTTCTTCTGTTAGGGTGTCATTAAAAAGTTACTGTGAGAAATTGTAAAAAAAAAATCTATGGGAGAGTGAAAACTCTTGTTGATTTCTGTTTTTAATCTCCAACACACTTGGCCTCTGTTGGAAATCCACTGAATGTTTTTCAGTGATTTATAGGATATTCTTTTTCTGGAAAGCTGGCTGCTATTACCAGTTAATGAAAATATGATCAAGTGCAGACATATATTTCAGGACTACATAAAATAACCTGTGAAAAATCATCTGTACCTTTGTACTGAACCAAGTACTATGATTTTTTTGACAAAACTACTGCTGAGAGTCTGTTAGTTTAAAAGGTAGAGTGTATACTGAAATTTAAAATCACTGGAGGTTTTTCAGTATAAAATACCATTTTGCTTATGGACTGATTTGCTGTTTCAACCTCTTAGTTTGAGAACTTGTCTGTTCTTTTAATAAGAGGGCACAGATTATAGCTACCCTAAGGGAATTCATTAAGGGCAACTTATACAACCAACCTTGCATCAAACAGTATATAGTGTTATCAGCGCAATGCAGAACACTTTCAAGAAACAAACACTTCACATCAAAGTATAAAGAGAATCCTGGATATTTTCATAGAAAAGCTTGGCACTGCGGTACTACAATGAGTAGCCTACACTACGTTTTAATACTTCATGGCTTCCACAGATAGCTCTTTTAAACAAATAAATTCAAGGATGCGTTCCATTGAATTAGTGTATCATATATATTTTATATAGTTCTATGGCAGTACACATAAGAACATGTGGGCTCCATAACAAGCTTTTACTCATGTTCTTTAGCTTGTTCTGTATGCCACCAGGGTTAGTATCATTTTTTTTACATGGAAAACCAAGGATCACTCTATTGAGTTCTGAAGGTTTTTTGTGTAATAGTTAGACTTCCACAATCTTTTCCAGCTTCGAGTTTGCAGATGCTTTCCACCTGATAAAGGATTTTCTTGTCAAATAAATATGTGGTGTAAAAAAGAGTAGAGTTAGTGGATACATGGTTAACATGGTGAAGTGTCAGAGTGGATTGATAAAGCAAATTCTTCACATTTGTTGCAGTTTTTGGAAGGAATCAACAACTAATTGGGTAAAGGTGATCCAGTGGATATAATGTCTTTGGATTTCAAAAAAGCTTTTGCCAGAAGATGAGAGCCAGTTTCTTGCATGGTTAAGTAATTAGTTAACATTAAGGAATACAGGATAAAAGTACATAGTCTGTTTTTAGAGTGGAAGAAACTCACTAGTTTTATTCCACATGGATATGTTCTAGAATCTATACAGTTCTTCATATTTATGAGTAATCTAGAAGGAGAATAGTAAAATGACAGAGTTTGCTTCTGACAGAAAAATGTTATGAGAGATCAAGCAACTGCAAGTTAGAAAGCTGAAAGACATTCAATGTAAAATGAGTGACATTCATGGGAAAAGAGGAAAAATGTATATATAAAATGGTAGCTTTGAATTATTTGTTACCACTCAGTAAAAAGAGACTGGGCTTATGATAGATAGTTCTACCAATGTGTCAATAAAACAGTGTTATGAATTAGGAAAAAAGAAAGCAGAAAAGAAAACAGAGAGTATTAGAGTATCAGTATAGTCCCAGATAGATGGAAGCTGTGAGTGTATTTTATCTCTTCTACCATACTACTTTAGACAGAATTTAGATGGATCTCTGCTCTGATCCCATATACCTGTCCTAATGTATATTAATTTATGGGAGTTATTTTTTCCTTTGTATAGTATTATTTAACATCATTTACTGATACTATTTGTCTTTTGCTGTTATAATAGAAATCCTACTATTTTGTTTAGTCAGTGTGGATAAAAATTTAGTTGTCATTAGCTATAAAACATAATGTTGTATATTCATTATCCAATCCTTTACTGGCTGTGAAACCTTGGTATTTTACAGCAGAGCTTTAAAACCATTATATCCAACAGAATAACTTTTTTTTTTTTTTTTTTTTTAAGCACCATTACTTTTTCTCCCTCAAACATTCATTTTTATTGCATTTTGTTTTGAAAGACAAGTCTGCAAAATTGTCTAACCACTAGCCTGATCTGGTCTATTCCAATAACAAGGTATATAACCTCTTGCACAGACATACTGCCACTATCCATTAAAAAGAACTGGTTCTGTAATGTGTAGCATATCTTTTAATTATTGTATTTCTCAAGTCCTAAGTAGAAATTGCAATAATTTCAGAATTGTAGTGCCTCTTTATGATCAATTATGTTCAATTTAATATAGGTAAAATTATTATTTTGAGGCATATCATCCTATTGCATTCAAAAAACCTATGTAAATTCAGGATAGCTTGGAAGAAGTTATTGATGTGTTTAAGGAGACTGAGTCACATAGTTTTAATGCAGATAACTTCAGATACTGATGACCTTTGCTAGTATATTCTGAAAGAATTCTATTCTGTCGTGAGAAAGGTTAAACTTTTGAAAGATTTAAGTCTAGTAATTCTATAGTAGTCCTGGATTCTCTAGAATTTTTGAAATTCTCCAGTGTATATTCTTGAAATGCTTACACAGTTTTGTAGAAATTATAAAACTAAGCATAGGTATCACAATATGAAAAATGCTTTCTGTAAAAGAAATACAATTGTCCTAGCTACATAGACAATTAAGATAAGTTACCAGGCTAGAAGTCTTGCCTTGGTATGGAATCAAGCAACATAACTCACATCCAGACCTCTTTATTCATCACACTGTAAAACTCTTGAAATGTCATTTTGGAAATGTCCACCATCCAGGGGAGAGAATATTCCTTAAGAGCACTATCATGCAAATCAGGTGTGTTCTGGGCTTGGGAGCAGGACTAGTGCTATTTGCAAGAGCTCTCATTCCTGCCTGTAATGGCTGATTGCTGATACTCATGTAAACAAAACATGTTCAGAAAATAACTATGCTTTTGATATTAGTTTTACCACTTTGTGGCATGCAGGGACCCTGGCTTTAATTTGCATCTAGTGTTTGTAGAGGGACAGACATAAGTACTAGCTGCAAATTTTAAATGGATCGTAAAACACAAGCTATGTAGGCATGTTTCTGAGTGTGTTCAGTGTGGACATAGTGTATTTGTACAGCTCTAGACAGTAATTTATTTTTAATACATGCTCAGAGCATTTGCAGGTATATTTTTCAACAAGAAATATTAAATATGTGCAAATCTGATATAACTAATATTAAATTAATATTAAAATTTGCTTTTATTCATATTATATTCATCTTGAATGAAGAGTTGTATATTCCCATATTCTTGCTCAGAACAAGCATAAAGGCTTTGACCCAATTCCTATTTAAATCAATAAGATTTTTTGATAGATTGTTGCTTCTGAATTTTAATAGATAGGTTTAAGACACTATCACCTTCAGCTGTCAGTTCAACCCTTTGCTGAAGATTGCTATCCTGAATAGCAGCAGAGTAAAAACAAATGGATGTTTGACCTTCAACCACATTGCTGACAGCCTGATTTCTTAGAAGAAACTGATCTTCAGCATTTAAACTAATGCTCAGGTCTGTGAAAGGGGCAGCATACAGCAGCAGAATAAGATGAAGGACTGAGATTTCGAACATTTGATTGCTCTTGAGCTTAAAGAGACCTTGTATTTTAGAGCCCTCGATTGCTAAGTTGCCCTGTTCACCTGAAACAAGACCTCTACTGAGCTGAGACAGTTTGAAATCAGAGGCTCAGCACTTCCAGATTTCAAGATATTTGATAGTTATTGTTATTTGCATTTCAGTGCAAGGGCAAAACTTTTTGTCATGCATAAATAATATGAACTCTGTCTGGTTACACTGATTATTTTGTAGAAATCCTAGTAAATTATAGTCATATATGATATGATGATATGGATGATTTGTTAATACTTCTTTAGCATGAACATTTTTTAATACAACTACATTTTCATATAAAATATCAATTGAGGTATAAGTTGTAGAAAAATAATATAAATTTGCGGAGTGAGATCAAGTACTACGTTTAGCACCTACTTGTAAATCACGTGCAACAGTTTGTAAATTTTTAATTACTGGTCTTTACAGTAGATTCTTGAATATAAATTGCTTTAGGCATCTCAGAAGGTTATTTCTGAAAGTCTATGTACAGTCTGGGGACTACTTGGTACTTTTACTGTGATGGGTAGAACATAGCAAAAATACCAAAGAGGTTTATCTGATCCCCTGCTTCTTCATAGTGTGTTTACCAGTATCAAAGCAGAAAGGAGATGCTTCAGTCTACTCAGAAATGTAGTTTAGACTTTTCCCTCGACAGCAGGAGTCTTTATCTTGTTTGTGCTTTTTTTTTTTTCTTTTTCTTTTTTTTTTTTTGACTCAGTATTCTTTTTAGGGAACAATAAACAAAAAAAAAAAATGGAAGGGAGATTCAGTACTCTTAGTTTATAACTGAAGGTGCTAGTAGCAGATCGCCCTTATATTTTTACTTTTTAATTTTTGAAACTTTCATATCTTTCTGAAGTTCCATCCAAAAGGGAGAAGGGATTTTTCGCTTTCAACCCTCACCTTTTTCCTTCCTCCCAATAAGGGAAGATTAGGTGTGAAACATTGCTGTAGATTTTATCATTAGCTTTAGTGGCACAAAGATTGTAACTGGTGTATCAAATATAACAAGGGTTTTTAGTAGACTTACAGAGAATCTGTAAGTGGTAGCTTTGTGAGCTAGAAGTGACCTTTCATCATAATGTAATAATTAGTTTATACATTGAAATACAGAAATACAGTGTTTTTAAATATCAACACCTTTAACTGCTTTTCTGCTGATAGTTTTGACAGGGATAATGTGTTTTCAAAATCATGTGGAATTTTTTAAAATCCATATCCTTGCCTTAAATTAAAGTAGCCAGTTTGATATAGATCTCATTTATTTTTTCTTGCTAAAAAGAATGTAATAAACAAAAATTCCCATTAGCTTCTTCCTGAGAAGTGATAATTTATTCTTGAATAAGGATCATTCTTGTCAGCACAGGTTTATGGGAAGGATCACTTGCCAGATGTTGAACTTTTTTCTTGGTGATCTGGGCAATATCCTTTGAAGCTCATAAAACTCTTTCCTTGGAAAAGCTGGATACTCTAATTACTCTTTTGACCTTTGCATCAGCAGCAATGGGAGCATTTCAACAAGCTTTTTCTCAGCCAAAAAGCACATGCCAGAGCACAAAGCAGAGTCAGAGCACAGAGTCCCCATGAACACCTCTCTGTTTGAGTATCTTAGGATAGAAAAAAACAGGATTTTAGCTGCAAATGTGCAAAAGAGAAAGGAAGTCAGAAGTATTGCATTTCTATTAGTAAGCTAAGTATAGAGAATCCCCTTGATTATGATAGAAAAGTAATGGAGACAACCAGATTATTATGAGGAGAAATAGAATCAAGATGCCATTTACACAACTCTGAATACAAGAATCATTATTTTACTTTAACTATCACACTTGTGAGAATTCCATTGAAAAATATATAATGTTGACGGATTTTGTTGAGGAATAACCTACTGAATTCACATGTAATGTCATAGAATGGACATTTACCATAATTAGCACTTTATACATTTCGATGAAGATTTAAAAAGCCAAATATGGTCAAGACGTTTGATTTACAAATATAGTGTGAAACTTTACCTTTTGTCATTAATAGTTAAAACTAAATTCTATTTTTCCACGTTTTCAAAGTACAGTTATGACGAATTCTACTTGCTGTGACAATTCTAAGTATTTATAACCAGTAAGCTAGATACTACTGTGAATTATGAAGATGTTTTGTAACACAGTCTGTCAAAGCATGACTTGTCTCTTTATCACATCAGTTTTTGTCTTTGCTATTTCAGAGATCAGTGGATATTTATTAATGAAAAAAATGGCAAATTAGAATGCATTTGGATTGTTAATCTCATTTTTAGCCCTAGTATTTCCCTATTTTTTTAATTTACTTGACTGGCTACATCCTCTATGAGTACTGTGAATAACTCATTTTCTTTCATTTTCTTGAGTTGAACATAGTTGTAGTTAACCTCTGTGTTTTAAGCTTCAAACTTTTCTGGAGTGAAACTCGGAAATATAATGTGCTGTCTCTCAAATAAGAAATGGTCAGTCATCAAAATTTAATGTGACTCCATGTTAAAACATTCTTCTTGAAAATTAAAGCTAAGAATTTGAGGACATAAACTTTTACTTTCTTGAGCACAGGGAATAAATGCCATGTCTTTCCTAAAGAAGACAGAGGTGTTGTACACTGCCATAGACAGCACTAGTGATCTTTTAAGGCTAAATCCATTTTATCTAGACTTTTAGAAAGTGACTTTTTGTTATGGACCACAAGAAAGTGGAGATACTTAGTATTAAGTCCTGAGTCAGGCATCTAAAGTCCACAGAAGGTTGGAAGTGCAGAAATATTTTTGCTCCCATGATTTTCCAGTGTTTACTGAAGGTAGCTCATCACTTTTTGTGGGTTGTCTAACAGAAGAACCCATCTAATCACTGTTGCTGTCACTTCAGAAGTGTATACCAAACCCCACTGTGTGGGTTCTTAGTCATTTAATTCTGTTTCCATGTGATTCACTTTTCCAAAGTCAGAGACCTAACGTATAAGTGATCCAAGTTAAAAATACCAAAGTGGTTTCTCTGAATTCTTCAGCACTGTATACTTAGTACCTGTTTTCCAGTTGTGTCTTGTTCTCCATCAAAGTCCTGGCTAAGAATTTTGAAGTCTTTTAAAATTAAAGTGGTATTTTATGAATTAATTCAAGAATGTTAGGGCACATGCAGGCGTGCCAGAACAGATGGTCAAAACAGTCTCTTGATGTCACCTAGCACACTAGGAATTTTTTCCTGTGTAGAGTTTTGTCATTAATATGGCTCAAGAACATTCCCTATTTTGGGGTGAATCTGGGTCATTCCATGAAAATTGCCTCCAGTGACAAAAGAAACAGTCACAGCCACATTTAATTTATTTGTACAGATACAACTCAAGTGTCACAGATACCTGTAGATGGTGAATATGGACTTCAATTTCTGGCAATTACTGCTGCGTCATTCTCATCAGTGTGTTCATAGTCTGCTTTTAATAAAATACCATTATGCCAGCACATAATAATTAATATTCTTAGAAAATTTAACTTTGAGTATTGAACCACTGGAGATTAGAAGCCATATTTTAATATTGTGCTGAACTATGCTTTCTTCTTCCCTGGGATATATAAAGCAAAAAGCTTCCATATGAGATTTTTTTTATCAGAAGCTGCATCTCAATAGCAGTTTTGCTAATGTGAATTTCAGATTAGATCTCTCTTTTCATCACCCTTGCTGTCTTGACTCACTATGGTAGAAATTGACTGCAGTGTTGGAATACTATAGTTTTAATCTTACTTATAAAAAGTAAAACTTTGAAACTGCTATCAAGCTATATCTTGGTCTATTGAATCAATCTCCTAGACTTTGCAAAAGAGTGTTCTCAGCAAAACATGTATGATTCACAAAGTTTTTTAGCGTCACCCTTTGCAGCGTTGTTCCCTATTTGAAGGAATCACTGCTGAAATCTAGTGGATCATATGCTTACTATTTCATAAAGGCTTTTAAAATTATCCTCAATGTAAAAGTGAATGTGACAGTTTGGAAAAGATTTGCTAGAAGTAGTGTGTGATAAACCATAGCTCAGAGTTGCTATAACTTAAGTGGAATCTTCCTGTCATTTCTACCATAAAAACTACTAAATCTTAAACTTAAACCTAATAAAAGTAGTGTATCGACTGTAATACCAGATTGCCTCTGCTTCAGAAGCAAAAAGTTAATCATGATTGAGAAATGTAGGGAGATATTCAGCTTTGTTGTTGTTGTTGTTGTTTCTTGGAAGTCCACTTATTAAAAATTACTTAATTGTTTCTTGTTGATTAAATAATGACTTAGGTGATTCATGAGCCTCTTGGGAAGCTGGTATCTATATAGTGACAAAAATGGTTACTCTGAAGTCTTGCTGTACAGGTGGAAAAATCAAGAAGTTAAATTGCACTGACAATGTGGAAAAGGAAGTGTGAGAAGTCCTTGGTTTCCTATTAGTTCTATAATATTCATAAAGAGAAAACACATATCTATTTGTAGTGAGCCTTCTAAACTTTAGCATGCACAGAATCAAAAATGGTTGCTTTTGTATATATTCATTGAAGTTAGTTGAAGCACTGTAAATGACTGAAATAAGATCAAGCTCTACATTTTATTTAAAATAAGAATGTGTGATCTCTGCCACACTTTCCTAGAATGAATGAAACTATGCACTAGAAAATATTTGTGCTGTTTTGAGATATTCTTAAAATGTCTCATGGAATGTCTGCGTGTACAATAAGAAGAAATACTTTAGGCATTCTTGAAACTGCTTATGTACATTATTGGCTGTAAGACTCAGGTGATTTGATCTCTTTATTAGCTTCTTTATCATACTTACATTGTCACATCTGAACTCTTATATTTTAGTAACAATATTTCTACATAATTTACTATTATATTAGAATAGGAAGTGTAATACTCAGAAAATACTCTCCGGCCAACTAATAAAAGGTAAAGTGAACAAATCAGGTTAAGTTCATAAAACAATAGCTACATGCATTGATCTTAATTATCTCTCTGAATAAAAATTGACTAGGCAGGGAGATTTTCATAAAGATTGTTTTTGTGGGATATATCTACATTGTTAAAAAATCAACCTTGCTGTTAAATTAACAATTCAGCTGTACTAAAAAGCTGGGAAGAGATTAGGAAAAAAAAAGAGGAATAAAATTAGATTGATCAGATATTTTTACCATAGTCCTTGAATACCTGTCAATAGCACATGCAAGAAGAGTGATGACTTAAAAAGTCTTGATTGTTTTCTTTGTACTTGAGATATTGAGACGATGTGTTACTGTCATCTACTCAAAGTAATCTCTGCCCGATTGTTCTCTTGTCTTATTTCTTTATGTCTTTGACAGTGGTTGCCACAGAAGTTGCTGTAACTGTTAAACACGGCAAAGAAAATAGGGAAATTGGTAGGAGAGAATGTCAGATACCGGAATTAGACCTATTTCACCTCTCAGTCTTAAACCCTCCCAATTTATTTAAGTTTTGTAATTACTTATAGAACTTTTATGTATGTGAAGTCATGATATGTGTGATTCACATCATCATAAGTAACATTCCAGGAACTGATCATTTTGGTTACCTAATTGTATTCATTTTATCATAGCACATGTATTCTGGTGTTTACATATAAAATCTTTCATCAGTTACCAACATTAAAAGAAACCCCTAAGAGATGACGTTTCACAAATTGTTTTGACTCTTGTTACTACACCTGTCACCTATCCTTATATAGGCAGAATCATGTTTTTTCCTTCCTCTCATTTTTCTTACAAAGAACCATTAGTCTCTTTTCTTGAGAGTGAGTGAATTCCTCTTCGTGTAATAGCCTCATTCATACGGCTATTCAGAATTTCAAAATTTTTTTTTTCAATTTCATATTACATAATTGTTTAAATAATTTTATACATGTGTTATAATATCCATTTCCTGCAATAAATGGCTAGTGTTATTTTTGCTTCCCTTTCCTATATTACTCTGCTCTTCATTATTAAATTTGTTACAGTTTATTCCTACACTGCTTTGCTGTTGGTTTAGGTGTTTGTTATTGTGAGGTTTAAAAGTCTTCTATGAATAGGTTAATTATGGGAGAATAACACTTTTGTAGTGTTACAACCATTACCACAAACAGCCAGCCATAAGCATATGACAAAAATAATTCCTTTTTATGTTTTGTGGAAAGCAATCAGACACAATTATTTACAGGAGTGTACTCAAGAAAATTTAAAATATTTTAGCAGAATTTTTAAAGGAGAATGAAGAATGATTTGATACTACCTTTGTAACACTTAATCTAAAGGATTTATATATATACAGATTTTAAAAGCCAATGATCATTGAGTGTTATAGTTGCATTATCCTGGATGTCATATTTCACCTGGTAATTTCTGCATCTTTTATATGCTAATAATAATCTGTAGCATATGTTATGAAGAGATTTCCTTTCTTGAGAGAAGACCTTATGGTGATGAAATATGGCATTCTATAGGTAAGCTACTCCAGTGATTAATATTTTCATCAGCGAAACATTGTCTTATTTCTAACAAAAGAAAAGAAAAAGGGAAGGGAAGTAAAGGGAAGGGAAAGGAAGGGAAAAGGAAAAGGAAAGGAAAGGGAAAGGAAACCCCCCCAAAAAAAGGAAAAGGAAAAGAACTTTCTTCAAATATACAGTAGCCTAGAAATAGTGTCTGTTCACCTGATGTTTTTATGTTGCTACTTTACTGCCAGGAATATCTTACCTGGGCATGTCAGGGTATCAGATATCAGGACATATTTTTACCTGGAATTTTTTTTTGCAAAAATTTTTCCATATTCCATACTGAAAACTGCACCACAGTTTTCAAGTTTATGGGATTCTGTAACATGTCCATTATGCATGAGCCAATAAACTATTTTTAATGTTCTGGTAATGAGTTAATAGGACAACTTTCTGCAAACATCCTGCACATGACCTGTGTTTACGCATTAAATTTGAAAAATTCAGGAGGAATAGGAGTCACTCTTCCATTTGCAAAGAAATATGCAAATATATGGAAATTCCCATATAAATATATTATTCATGCTCAGATTTTCTCTTTGCTTTCTTAATTTAGGCAGAGCTTCTTAAATACCACAGTATAAAATACGTCTTCTAGATTTGATTTTATTTGTTCCTCTTTTTTTGAATGCTTTCTAACTTTCTGAAGTTCCTTCTAACCTCTTTTAATAGTGAGATACGCGATTTTAATACTGATGTAACTAGTTATATGTATGGGTATCGTCTGGGGTACAACCCCAGGAGATACTAGGTGGGATTCAGGAGCAAGCACAGACGTACTGCCATTTCAGAGTGCCACGGTGCTCTATCTGGCTGTTAGCTGCTAGTTCAGGAAGTCGTGGGTCTCTTACAGGTTGTCACATCTGTCAGTCCCAGGTGGGAGCCTTAAATACTTCTAGGGCACATTTTAGAGCTGAATCCTCTAAATTCAAGGGGGCTGGGGTTCTTTTTCCAGAGAGATAACAAAGTGATGAATAGAGTCATGCTTCATAATGAGTCATGCTTCCAACCTAGGGATTTATACACTGTCTGAATACTGGAGACAGAACAAGCGCTAATTTTTGCAGATACAGAATGCACCATCTGCAGTGCATCTGCTCAAAGACGTAGAGCAGGATTCACTCCTAAAAGAGCTTTCCACAGTGATATTGACAACTAAAAGCTAGATTAAAAATTAATCTTACTATTTCCTACTGTCTATGACAAATTTATTTGATACTAGTCTGTAACCACTTTCTTCTGCTAGGCTTTTGGGACATGGATTTTCAAAACAGTGTTTTATAGACAAACCAGTGATTTCTGTCAGGATATTGATTTGTTTAGTATCATGGACAGAACTTTGTCAGTCAAGACAGTCACAACAAATAGAAGAAAAATCATTGGCCAGAATAGCTCACTTTTAGGACTAGGGCTCCGTATAATTTGCCAGGCAGGATGTGGACTGGATGCTGTCATTGATACCAAAGATCCATTAAATTCTTCATTTAAAACAGGCCAGGCTCTTCATTAAGTGCTGATGAATTTTTTCCTGTGTGCCATTTACCCTTCTATTTTGAAGAATAATTGAAAAAATAATAATTTATTAGAAGTAAACACTGACTTCACATTAAAATAGTATGTTCTTTACTAAAAATCCTGTGCTCAGAATCTGCTCTTCTGTGTTATTTTAATTGCTACCTCTAATAAAAATCTGTGAAAAGATTCTTTGTTACTGTGTGAAAAGGGGAAATAAAAAATACACATTGGCAGTATGCAATAGCTGTGAGATTAAACCATAAAGTGTTTAAATGGCATTCATGTCACCATATTTCTTTAACCAGAACTGAGACATGTTGGCTATGTTTGTAGTGTAGCATGCCTAGAATTAAAAAAAAAAAAAAAAAAGTAACAAACTCTAGATTGTACTCATTCTTAGATCTTAAAGATACCTTTACCTGCTTGGTAATACACTGCTTGAGGTAGGGGAGTGCTTAGGATTTAGATTAGAAAGGAATGGACTTTTCCCAAGGCACTTTGATTTTTAGTCCACAAATGAAACTTCCATCTCATTTGATTTAATATAATAAAAACTAATTTTTATGTTCAAATTTGAAATTTGTCAGAAATTCTGAGAGTGGGTAATTTCAGATGAGAAATTTTCAGATCCTTTGGCTTCCACATTAAGTTTCAAGTTTTTAGCACCAATGACATTTTATCTTTTCTTATCTAATGGTATTGAAGTTTTCTAAAGGATTCTTACAATCTGTATGCAGATCAGAGCCCACTTTTGCAGGAAATATTGATATGAATCTCCATAAGCTTCATAGCTCATTATTTTGTTTGCAATATTCCTTGTATTGTTTCACAGTGTTCTTAATTGGCAGCACATTAACCAAAGATCAGAGGTAGTGCGGGTTGATCTGCCTGAACAAAAGTTCACATAGATGAGAGGCTGCTGACAACTACTCTGAAAATAATTGCTAATATGGTCCCCAAGTTTCATTTGAAACATTCAGTTTCTGTGCATGGTTTCTGAAGCTACACTGCCTGTGCAGACAGAAGTTGTTTGTCCTAGTAATTTATAGATTTTTATGGTACAAGGTCAAAGGATCCAAACTGTTCAATAGTCCATACTCCAGTTTTTAGCTGTAGATTGACATTTTGAAGGTCAGATCATTGCACTGCAGATTGTGAAAGCAAGAATTACAATATGACTTACAGTGTAACTTACCTGCTTGCTTCTAAGCATCTTCCCTCAAATAGGGACTCAAATTGGACTTGACTGTGATGTCAGTTGCAAGTGTAATAACTTCTTTACTTTCTGTAAAGAAATATGAAATTTACTGTTCAAAATGCTGCAGCTTCATTTTATCATTTAAATAGGTAAAATGTGCCAATAATCTTTAGTCATTTTACACTTCATGAGTATATCTCAAGAAGGCAAAATTATTACCTGTTCTGTCATACTGCAGATTCTTTGTTCAATGTCCACTCCACCAGGACTTTAAATAGTGAAATAACTCAGGGACAGTCATAATTAATCTGTTCTGTATGCCTTGGCACCAGTTGCATGAGAATGCAAAAAGTGCATGCAGGTTACCAAGAGACACTGCCATTTGGAAAACTCTGATCATGTTATTTAGAAGCCATATGAGATGGTAAACAGTAATTTATCAGAACAATGACTCCCTATAGGCATAATTAGTGTTGAGATCACAGTAAATCAATTGCTGTCAACTGCTGACAAAGATAATTGCTCTCAACTCAGGAAAAAGGTTTACTGTATTTACATGCTCCTGTTGTACTTCTGGGCATTGTAGGGACCTCTGCTGCATCTTCATCCACTTTAGAAACATTAAGGACTATTGTCTTCATCTGGTAGCTATAAATACAGGCATTTATGGTAAAGTTCTGACTGAAAACTTGGCTCATGAAATTCTTTAGAAAAGTAACTTACCTTGCATACAAAATATAGAAATAACATTGCTTTTTGCTTGGCAAAAATTAGTCAACAAAGTCACCGTTTAACTCATTTTGGTGGTCTTCTCCTCCTACTTGTGTGTGCCATAAATTTTTTTTCAGTGCTGTACAGAGGAAAACAAACACATGTATTAAATCTGTAGAATATGATAGATGATAGTTCAAATGAACTCAAAATCAAGTAATTAAAGGAAATTATAGTTTTTGATGTCACCCTTGCTTTACTAGAATTCATTCCCAGATAGAAAAAATAAACTTTGAAACCAATGAGACCTTTTTTTTAGTGGAGTCTACAAAATAAACAAAGAAACACACAAGCAAAAAAGTTTATCTTCCAAGACTTATATAGATATTCAGTACTACAGAAATTCTTCTATACATTTGAAAAAATCTTATGAGAGTTAAGAGCACCGATTATCACACAGATATGTGTTGTTGTTTCCTTCCTCTAAACTTTCTTGTTTTTCACTGTTACAGATGGGTTTTGAGTTTTGTGGTGTGGGAGCTTTAGTATATTCAAAAAACAAAAACAAAGCTAAAAAAAGCCTCCTGCATATTACATGATTGAAATGAGAAAAAATTCAAACTGAGAATCTCATTTTATATTATTCCCCATTACTTGGCTCATTTTGACAAAGAAGTAAGAGGAAAAAAAAAGAGATTTTAAACAAAAGTAGCAGTCTTACATCTTTGAAACTGTTTAAAATCTGTATTTAAAGTTACTTCAAATTTGCTTTTTTTTTGGTAATCCTCAAAACTTTCAATGAATGTCCAATACATTATTTTCAATAGCATTGCAATGCCACAGTATATTTATGATTTTAAACTATGCTGTTTTCTTGTTGCACACATACTGGTTTAGTTTTGGCTTTCTCATTTGTCTTTGAAGAATATTTTATGAACATGACTGTTGCAAGTATGAATTAAATCATTGTGTTGTATAATATTGAGGAGACTCCAGACTAAAATCCTTTTAATGTCTTTGGGGTGTTTGCAAACTAGATAAGGTGCAGGCAGTTTCATCTCAAAATTCTTGCTAACTATGGGTAATCTCACTTCCTTAGAAGTCAAGTACAATCTGCCTAGTGGGGAACGGGATATTAAATTTTCGTACATCAGGTCACTTGCCTCTCTGTAAAAGAAAAGTTCTTAGTGAATAAAATTGTTGCAGAATTGTCTGCAAATGTTAAATGTTCTCCCTACTGAGTTTTCATCTATCCATTAAGAGCTAGACTAGATATGAAGTACTAAATTTGGCAGTAGAATGATGTCAGTATGTTGCTTTATCCAAATTGGTAGTCTTGGTATGTGTGTGTTTTCTGGCCTCCCCATTTTCAAATTAAATTCTCACTGTTGACCACCTCTCAAATTAAGGGTTAATTCAAGCTTTTAAAAGCCTTCTGGTTGTACTCTGACCTGTGTAGCAAGAACTTTTACAGATATGGTGTGTTTTCATAAAACAAAATTTTATAAAACAAAATAAAACCTAACGTTCATATGTCTGTTTACCTTATTTAAGAAGTCTTTAGCTGTGTTGGGAAAAGACAAGTTATCTGCCTAATGTTCTTCTCCTGCTAACACTGAATTATTGAACTGCTGATTCATGCTCCTGTGATAATAAAATGAATTTGAATCCCTTCAGTTCTGTAAGGCCAACCAGCACAATACTTGAAGTTTTAATTAATAAAGGAACCTTGTTTAAAAGCAAAAAAAAAAAAAAAAAAAAAAAAAAAAAAACGGTTGTCTAAGGCATTGTCCGGGCATTGTCTCACCTTGTGTTAATGCTATTTTATCAGGACAGGATAATCCAATCTATTATGCAGAATTATGTATGTTTCCCATACAGTTAATGGAGACAATGACTTTTGGCAAGCAGTCTATACTGCCTAATTTAGGTTGTTTCTTTGACCAAAATATAAGGTCCCTCTAAGTGTTCAGAGTCCAAAAAGATTCAATTTCCTTATGTCTACTTAGCAGTTCAATCCTATTTCTGTCCTCAAATATTATGAAAAATGTAGATAATAGCAGTACCTACTGGAGATGGTATAAGTGGTTAGGATTTTCCTAAGGAAGTCCTAGGGATTTTTGGATCCCTAGGGATCTTAGGCATAGTTCAGATGCCTACATGCTGAAAAGACCTTCTAGGTAAAAGAACAGATCTCTTTGGAACAAGCAAATGAAGCTGATTGCAATGAATTTCCAGAGCAAAGAAGTCACATGAATTACACACTCATTAAGTTAGGTAGACCTAAAAGATTCCCTAACAGGGATGAATCAGTGTCCTAGTAACTATAGAAATATAAATATCCCCATTTTCTACCATAAGATCAAAGAAAAAAAATTACAAAAACGGTGAATGAAACCATATATTGTGGACTTTTGCCTCCTCTTTCAGGACTGGACACTTGGCTGACATGAGCAATAGTTAGTATTCATGGCCATCCTTTTAGTAAGTGACAATTTTTTAGTTTCCAAAGAGCACAGTACCATGTAAAACAACATCCCTCACATTCTTTTTGCCCTTCATCCTCCTTTCCCATTTTTCCAAATACTCAAAATGTATTGTGAAGGAAACAGTAAATTCTGCTATGGAAAGAATTAGATGAAAAATTCCTTATAATGAAAGTAAGCTACATTTTCTTCCTTTGTTACTCAGACTGATGTGTAGTTATCTGTGGCACCCATCATGCTTCATCACTGCTTGGCTCACAATGCTTTACGATAAAAGTTTATAGTGCCAGTATTTATATTTCTTCTACCCTGCCTAAAGCTAAATGTAGCAGAGAGAAAAACCATGACTGTATTCCAATGAGCTATGTAAAGAATTTCCCTTCTTGGTAGAGTCATATATATCTTTTAAAAAGTTTTTGATGATAATTCTTATTTTATTTAGTAGTGTGTTCACTCAATTTTCATTTATCACTATGCAATGTAAGATTTTTTAAGTTGCAAAGAGTACACTCCCAGTGTCTTTGATGATAAAAGGCTTTCAACTTGCTGCACTGTAAAATAATTGGTTAGGCAGCAATATAAATACTGTGCTCTCAGAGTTTGGTACCAACTCAGAGGCTTACTTGTTTGTGATTAACAGGCCTAATATTTTGTATCACTTTCTTGCTGATCTCAAACCCTGTTGAAGCATAAGGATGTCATTTTTGTGACTAACACCACTGGAAGACGTTAATATCAAGTTTTATTAATCCTAAAAACTGAAAACATCTCCCTGAATTCTGTAGCCTACCCTCTGTGTTCAACATCAAGGCAGCTTTCAAAGGAGCAACTGATTCTGCTCCCAGCAGTGTGTTTTGCTTCAACCAGTGGGAAATTATTTCAGTAGGATTTAGATGGTGCAGAAATAATTAGTTTAATAAAAAAAAATAAGTAAAAAGTCAAAAAGTCTAGTACTTGTTCACTGAGGTAGTATAACACTTCTTATATCAAGTGCTTGTATTTCCTTCTATTTTCTACTGCTTTAATGAGAGCAATAAAAAGATAAAATGTACTGAGTCATAATAGACCTCAATTATTACAATACCTTAATTCTGATAATATTTTACTGGTGCACATTCCATACTATTTCCTTTATCATTAATTTCACAATAAATAAGACTGTTTTATGTTTCAGTTCCTCCTATCATTCTGCAAAAGAAAAGTACACAAAATGTATTTATTTTTATTTCATGGGAAGTTCATCTTAAGAAGTGCTTTTTAAACTGTTTAAAACTGTAAAAAAACCACAGTAAAAACATAATATCCTAGGATAAAAGCAAATACAATATGCTGGTGAGACAAAGAGATGTTATAGACAAGTGTATGAAGAATAGGATAGTAGTAGCATCTGCTTTAGGTAAGGGGAAATTTTACCTCATCTTGTGTGATTTTTCAACAAAATTTTCTAGACAAGAATTCCTCATATCTGATTTTACAGTTTATTTCAGATTAAAACCAGCATATTAATCCTTTTTTTTTTTATGTATGTGAGAATATGAAAGAGGTATTTTCTGCATTAATTCCAGTCGGGAATTTCAGATTTAAAGGCATTTGATCTTTTTAATGCTCATCTTCCTAGTCTTGTTCATCTGAAATTCCTACATAGAAAAACTGAAGAGGTGATTATAAATTTCTGCAGAATAGTATTGGAACTTTCACAGAGCTGGGAAGCCACAGTCGGTATCTCAGCTTAGAACAAATGTGCTTCTCCATGACTTCTTTTTTGCATGCTTGTTTGTTAGTGATTTCTTCCAGTGGAAACCAGAAAATGGAGGTAAGCTGGATGAGCTCTTGTGATATAACTGATATCACTGTATTCTGAATATCAAAATAGTAATCTAGATAGCACCTCTTCTATTTCCTGAGTAGCCCGCATGCTACATGTACATGAATCTACATATTTGAGTTTTGATTTGAAAGTTTGACTGATTTCAGTCAAATACCTGAGGGGAGAATATAAAGAAGGTGAGGCCAAACTCTTCTTGGTGGTGGCCAGTGACAGGACAAGAGGTAATGGGTACAAGTTGAAACATAGGAAGTTCCATCTCCATGTGAGGAAAAACTTCTTTCCTGTGAGGGTGACAGACCCTGGAACAGGCTGCCCAGAGAGGCTGTGGAGTCCCCTTCTCTGGTGATCATCCAAGCCCGCCTGGATGCCACCCTGTGCCACATGCTCTGGGTGTCCCTGCTGAAGCAGGGGGATTGGACTAGATGATCTCTGGAGGTGCCTTCCAACCTCAACCATTCTGTGATTCTGTGAAACTTCTGTTCTTCAAAATATGTGTCAAAAAGACACATATTAAGAGAGCCCAATCACTATTTGATCAAAAGGATCGTAGAGAAATACTTTTTATTTTTTCCCCCACTGGAAAAAATTTAACCAGTTTCCAGATATATTTTATACTAGTATACATATGTATGTGTGTGTATGTGTGTGTGTATGCATATATGCTATACTGCTTAGATGATCTCTTATTGATAAAACACTTTGAAATTAAAAAAATAAATTGCATCCAAATATAGGGTTTTTTTTTTCACTGCATTGTTATTTATACTGAATAACAAGTTAATTTCTGCGCTAATATTTGTGACAATTTGCAAAGTTCTTTAGGAAATTATTCTCTCCAGTGTGGATGCCAATCCTTGTGGCATATTTGTGTAATATATGAAGTGTATTGCTGTATGGAAGGGATATAATATAGCCTTTTCCAATCATGAATGATAAAGGCATGCAGAAATTTGTAGTTGTCTTTCAGTGTTAATTGAATATTCTCTTTTTCTAATTAGCCATCTATAAATAAACGTATTCTGTGGGGAAAAGCAATGGTAATGTTTTATTTCAAAGTAGCTTCCTAGAACTGTTAAATAGACTGTGCACATCCGTCTGCTTGTTTGTTGTCGAGGGTTGCTGTAAGGATCATTTTTGGTGCATAAAACAGTCACTACAGTACACTATAGATGGTGTGACAGCATCATCATTAATATCTATAATACACAAAATTATGGTAATTTGACTTTAAAAAAATTAGGAATACCAACTAAGCGTTTGTGTAAGAATGTTTATGTCTATATCTAGTTTATGAAGCTATCACTGCATCATATACTGTAAGTATATTTTCATCAAACTCGATGGTCCTGTTTCATTGACCAGAAATGTCATAAGAGAAGCTTAGAATTTAACCAGACCTATTACTTCTGTTTCCTGTGTATTAGGTTCAAACTAGGTCATAATTATACAGAAAACAGTATATTTGGCTGCAAGCCAAATACAAAGAAAATAGTAAAACTTGTTTCTATTGTCATATCCATTTTATCCTCAGTGCTCTGCCATTATCTATAGCTCTAGGGTAGTATGGGTTGGGATGTAAAACATCCTAAAGGCAAATTCACTTCTGATGCTGACTCAGTCAAAAGTTGTTTGACCTTCATGTAGCAGACTCTTACTTCAGTCACTTTTGTCTCATTTTCACGTCTGTTCCAGGAAAGCACAAAGTGACAGGAGCTATTGTTTAAGAGGAGTCAATTATATTAGGAAATGAAATGAAATGACAGCAGAATATAAAATATGGGTAATATAATGGATAAAACATTACACACATCTACATAATTATGCTTTGCCTATCAAAACTGAGCTATTGTAATTCTTATCCCACCGGCAATAACCTTTAGAGGTTCTTTTCCATTTTAAAGATTTCTTTTTGACTTTGCATTGTTTTCACCCTGTATTCATTAATGATATTTCTTGATTGCCAGGTGTGCATTATCTTTATATCTTTAATTTTGAATACCAGGAAACAAGTATGATAGACACACGTTATCTCACAAATACTTAGCAGTATCACACTCAGGAGCTCAATCAGTGCAAGGGATGTGCATCAGTATTCTACTTTTTCTCATCTTATGGACGGTTTCATTTCCTGCACAATATTCAGTACAGTGATTCATAATTACTCTAATTGGTTTTATTTAACTGTTTAGTGACAAAAATCATGAAATGTCTTCATATCCCATCCCATCATCTGCAGTAAATCAGGCTTACAAAGTTGAAGTTGAAGTTGAAAACAGTCACAGAAACCTAATTTTCAGTCTGTCACATAAAAATCCTTTATTTTAAGTACAAATTTACTCAGATTAAATTCTTCAATAACAGTAGAGTAAGATACAGTCTATTAACTGCACAGGAAGTTCAATGATAGCAGAATTTTCGGGGTTTTGTGGAACATTTCTAAATACAATGTTCCACAAGATTCAGGTGTATTCCAATCTGCCAAACCCTTCTTTATCGGGGACTTAAGCACCTAAAATCTTCCTAAATCTCACAAGGCAGCTAACTCTGCCTGCTTTGCAACATTATGGAACTTCTCATTCACTAAGTATCTTCTGATTTAGCTTGAAAATCACTTGTTAGCCTAAATTTAGTTTGACCCCAGGAAGGCAGGAAGAACAGTACCTATTCGAGGGAAATACTAAGAGCCTTACTCTATTACTGTCTTTTTGTACAGGCTAAGGTAGGGACATATGAATTCTAACAATTTTTATCTGAGAAGTCCCTAAGTTGGATGAGATCAAGTATATCAACATTTTCAGTTTATTATCTTTACCTCATAGAAGAGTTCTCTGACCCCTTACCTGACTTACACTGAAGGGAGTGTTTTTCACTCTTCACCATGAAGCTGAGCCATTACATATCTGGGCATACAAATGTCACAGCCAAATGCAATAAAGATATAGGTGTAAATCCAATTTCACTGTAATGCAAGAATTTTGTTTGGAAATGGAAGCCTAGGATTCAGTTCTAAGTAATACTAGGAGATAGCAAGGTATAGGCAAGAGACAGACCTACACAGCATTTGGTCAGAAACCAGAAAAATTCCAGGAAATGGAACAGCATTGGAATAATGTCCCTCCAATTAGTGGCAGATGTGTAGAATGGATTCTGGGGAAATATATACACAGTGTGCATTATATATGGTTGTTTGGGGGGAAATTTCTGCCTAATGTGTTCCAGCAAGAGAAGACGGGCATTTAAAATACTATTAAAAACAGTCAATTTTGCTAAAAAGTATGAGAACTTCTGAAGAGAGAATTTTTGTGTATTGTTTACTTAGCTCTTTTGGTAATATCTCAATCATGTTTTTAATTTCTTTCTACTTTGACAACTAATCATACTGGCAAGAGTCAAAACAGTTCATTTAATTTGTGACTTAAGGTAAATCGAGGTGGGCTACATTTGCTGCTAATCTGAGGCACGTTTGTTTGACTTGGTTTATTTTTAAGCATCTTTTTGGTCAAACAATAATACTACTAAAATAAAATATGTCAAAAGAAGTCACCCGTGATTTGTCTTTGAATCTTTTTAGGCTCAGTCCTAAAGAGGGTTAAATGTGAAAGGAGAGAGCCTCTCCTTCAAGTGGAGAACTGCACATTTATATGTTTTTGTCCTGTTACAGTTTTGAAAAAAAATCTAATAATTAGATATGTATATCTTCTTGATAGGAATGCTAAATAATCAGTGACAACAATGAAACAAGTTGTTATTTATGACTTCGGAAATATGTAGAAGAGCTCATCATAAAAATGACACAATAGTTTGGATTTGTAAAGATTATTGGATGACACAACAAGCACTTAACCATGTGCTTAAATCCATTCCTGGGAAGCGATATACATAAACCTGTATCTAAATGCTCAGTTGAATTGAAGCCTAATTCATAGGCTAATGTAAGACAATTTAAGAAGGAAAGGTAGTAGAGCTGAATGTAATTAAAGGAAGTTTCTGGACACAGTTCGGATCAGAGTATCAGTGATCTTGGAAATGTGATTCTGCTCTCTGCACTGACTGGGACTATGGTTAATGAGCTTACTTTGCCTGGTGTCTCTCAATCACTTTTAAGTCACTTGTTCAAACTGAGGAAACTGAATCTAGGAACATTGAACACTATGAAGGGAAACCTTGATTTTGTATATGCAGATTTTAATTTTTAGTGCTAAGATTAACTTTGGCCTTCCTTACCTAGCTTTTAGCAATATATCATATATAACATGAACTGTCACAACAATATACAAGGCGTAACAGGTTATGTTGTATAATTATATTCTTAGACTATGTTTTGCATGATTTTGCTTTGATTGATACTTTCTGCAACATTCTTTAAATATTAGGTGTTCAGTTATATTTACCTGAATTAGATACACCATTTCATATTTACATATGGTTTGTTTTATTCCATTAATGCTAAAAAGATAATTTTTTTCTTTCTTTCTCCCAGCAAATAAGCAGTTATCACTGTTTTGTGCATGTTGTTGATTTTGTTTTATTAAATTCATTTTATCTTTTGTTATGAGCATTCATTAACTTCTATAATAATATGTAATTAACTTTGATTTGAAATAAAAATGTGAATATCCAAAATTTAAATCCAATGCCAAAAAAAGAATGACTATTTTAGATATGTATTACTGCTAACTACTTTATTCTAGTTTGAATGGAAGAATTTACTGTAGTAATAGCTTGCAAAATATCATGCAATAGCAAAGAAATCACAAAGCCAGAGGCAGAACAAGTAAGTTCCTGACTCATATCTGTGCATTACTTTCTTTCCATGGAGTACACGGGTGTTTTACATCTTGTCTTTGGAGAGAAATTAAACTGGAGTTCTAATTTTCTCCCTTTGAACTTAGTGCCCAAACCGCAAAGCTACTGTCAGATTTCCTTTGTCTTACTCTCCTTTGCTACAATGTTTTTTGCATTTCTGCCTTTACTTCTACTGTAAAAATAAAGGTTGAAGATTTCCCTTAATCAGTGTTGAGTGTGAATCAGCCATTAGGTCATCCACCTGATAGGGAAAATCTGTGTTCAAACTTTATCATACTGAAGACTTATATTACAATTGTCTTACTTCTGGAAAAATGGCCTAACAACTGGCTTGTTATTCAAAATGATGTCTATCTTGTCTTTCTTGTCTTTCCTTTCCAGTGGCGGTCAAGACCATGGTTAACTTCTGGGGTTCTTTCAGCCTTTTAAGTGGCTGTAGAGTCATTTGAATTATCACTGGATTACTTTGGATTTAAGAAAGAAATAGCTAACTGTAATCTTGACTCAGGACACTTGTGACTTAGAATATGTGAATATCAAATTTACTATCCAGAAAACTTTTAGCATGACTGGGGGAGCATCTAAAACAGTATCTAGACCTGTTAGTTTGCAGTGCTGGAAGATAAATGGCATGGCTCATTATGAAGGTCTGAAATGGATACTTGGTCACTTCAAAGTATTTTTTTTTTCTCAAAGATTCCCTTGCTCTTGGTTTTGCACAAATACTAAGGAGATTTTTAATCATAAAAGGTTCACAGTGTGAACAAACAAGAAAGCAGACACACAAAGCAGCAGAGTGATTTCCTTAAAGTTCTATACATTGGCAGTGGATGAATTACAGAATTTTTTATTTTTCTGAATTTCAATCTAATATCCATTCCTTAGATTTCATTGCCTATACTATGTTGTTATTATTCTGCTCTACAGACCACATTGGGAAAGGATGATGCTATATTTCAAGAAATGCTGTAGAGTTTCCTGCTAGTGATATTGAGTTATTTATTTCCTTTGAAATATAGTTGCATGCATATTAAAAAGCGATGTTGTAATAGCAGCATAGCTTGGTATTTTGCATGTCTTTTTGGTAGGATTTTTGCTAATCTTTCCTGTCGAAGCAAGGATTATGCCTGTCATGCTTTGTATAGATCAGCAAAGACATCCTTGTAATATTGCAGAACCCCTGAGCATTTCTTTCCATCTTTTGAACTGTGTCAGGCCAGGGTATTTTATTCTTTTGTTCTTGAGTCTTTCTATTGAGCATGGAATTCTTTGGGTAAACAAGAACTTTTGTTCAGTACCCGTGAATAGTAGAAAAAATCACATCACCGTGAGTAATTGTGAGAATTTCCAGTAAGAATTTATGACTATGTCAGTACAAAAAAATCTTGCTGTGAAAATGGTGGTATTAGCAACCTACAAAACAGGAGACTTATTAACAAGTTTTCCTTTACATCCTAATGCAGCTCATATCCAGTTTTCATTTGAAGGGAACGTCCAGTGCTGAGCAGTCCTGCCTCCTGCAAGACAGCAAACATTTACACACTGAGACTGAAAAGCTACAGAAATACAGATTAATGCAAAAATATAGTTAATAAAAGATTATTTAACTAGATTTGAATTGCTAGACAGTAAGATCTATCTATCTGACTTTTATTTAGATTGTTATAGACTATTTGCAGTTGAAAAAAAGGAAGAAATATACTGTGACCCTGAAAATTATTAGCTTTTCATTTGTTTTCGGTTTTTATGTTTAATGTGTAAGTAGATTGCTGGAAATAACATTTTATGGAGTTTTCTTGGAGGGAAGAAGTATCATTTGTCACTTGCTGGTAACATTTTTGGTGTTTGTGTTGCAAAACTATTATCCTTCTTCTGTTGATCCTTTCTACCAGTCATGGAATATCTGTAATCTAGTACTAAAACTGGTGTTAATATGGATTGCAAAAAAAAAAAAATTGACATGAAAATGAAATCACGTCAGTGATGTTCTAGAAAGTCTGACCAAAAATATACTGAGACCTGTAACCTGTCTGTTCCTTTATGCTTGGGAAAAGAGTATGAGAAGTAAAATTATTCTGAAGTCCTTCCTATATTGTAAATGAGCCATAGGCAGCACCCAGAGATTTTCCCTACTTCACCTTTTCTCCCTGAGTTTGTCTAACAGCTTTTGAAACTCATTTGCTTCAATTTTCGCAGTATTCTGTAAGAATAAGGTCCCATTATGTACTATGTGAAAATAATTAGTTTCTGTTACTTTAAACATGCTCCATGGGGATCCCCCATTGCACTGTTTATCTTCTTCATGATTTTATATAACTTTGTTCATTTCCACCTCTGTCTAGTTCATCTGTTCAGGTCTGAAGATTTCCAGTCTATTTAGTCACTGTGTTGGTTGCTATTCTACATTTGTACATTATTGCCCTCCTGCCTACCCTTTTCCAACCTCTCTTCTGAGATGTGAAAGCACAGTATTCATTGTATGCAATATTTCAAACGTAATCTTTTATTCCATGAAATGATATTATTAGCTCAGTTCATCTTTTTCACAGTAATTCTTTATATTCCATTTTCCACAGTAGCCAAGAAACTGGCTGAAGCTTTTGGCAAATGAATCACAGTAATTCCCATATTCTTTGCTTGAGGAGTAAAAAGTTAATTTAAAGTCTGTCACCACATCTTCATTCTTCACGTGCATCCTTTTGCCATGTGGAAAATTGTCATCAATATTCTGAGATGATTCTGGAACTCCTATAAGTCATGGTCTGTTTTTTAAGTGTTTGGCTGCAAGTCTATTCTAACTTTTTTGCATATTAACCAAACATTTGCACATGCTAAGGTTCAGTAATTTCATTGATACATGTGTATATTATACTGAGAGCGTTCTTAGGTTCTCAGTTACATGAACCTATGCAGAGTAGACATATTTTATGACTGATTTTATTAATTCAAATCCTGCTCTACAGTCCTTTGTTTTCACTGTTTTCTAGTTGTCTTTGGCCTTTGATCTGACATTATCGTTGAGTATGTTGTCTGCAGAGCATCACAGTCTTTCCTAGGTGAGGAGGTTATCCCTTGGATTCTGTGAAGACTTTGTACTCTCTTGCCCACACTGCTCATAGGACACAACTACTAAGAACTTATATAATTGTCTTGATTAAAAACTACAGTGAGTTTCAGATGAGGGACATGTAGTCCCTGAAGGCATTTTCTGTACAAATTTCAAGCTGAGGCATACAATAGCTAACAGCACTAAATCTAAAAATTTCTGGCAAGTATACAGTACAATTTATCATTGCACTTATGCAGGGTTCAGTGCAATTTCTTACTCTGCAAATTTAAATTAACAGTTTCTTTCCAGTCATTCAGAGAACAGAAAACTATAACTAGTTGGAATCTATCAGGAACTTGACAAACCTGAAAGTCGTCTCAATCTCACCTACCAAGACCTCAGTCCATGAAACCTATTGGTTCCAAGAGCTCACCAGTTAGATATGAAATACCGTGCTTTCCAAAATCAGGGCTTCAGAGTCTGCCCCAAACTCTCAGAACCTGGGGACAAATTATTTTTTTACAAATGTCAAGTCTCTGGTGAGACAGCTCCCTAAGCTGCCAAAATGTTCCTATTGCAGCATATCAGATGCTGGTGACCGAAGCTGTATTTGGAGAAAGCAATGAAAAAAATGAAGACAGCTTTCAGAAACCTGTCCACTTGACTGACATAAATTTGTTCAGTGACAAGAAAGAAATTTTTGTCGTCCTAAGATTTTCAGTACTCAGATGTGACCTATTTTGTAAGAAACAAAGATTGCTGTCTTACGATTTCACATTTTTGCAAATATATAGATTTGACAAATATTCAAGTTTCATCTAATGCATTTATTTCATTTGGAATATTTTGAAAAGTTTAGTAGAAAAGTTTTGTAAAACACAAAATTATACTTTCTAAATTGCTTTACCTACAGAAAATAGAAAACTGTTAGAAGGAAAGTTTAGATATAGCAATATTGATGTGCGAGAGAGTTTTCTGCAGCGGACATTTAAAACTTTCCCTGAGAAATACAACAAACAACTATTCAAAACCAAAGTGAACCATGCCTGTTTCTATACATGTTGTTCTGCACTCAGATGTGCTAAGCATATTTTATATTATTTTTATAGTATAATTTGCATAGAAAAGTTCCTTGCATTTTTTTAAACTCAGTGTGCTTTTAATTTGAAAATTTTCATCATCTCTAATCAAGATGCAACCTTTAAATACATTATTTTTACCTTTTTACATCTCTCTTTCTGTCATATCATCCCGTATATCTTGCCAGTAATGTCATACAATGAAAAGCAATTTTATTATAATAGAGGAATGGGAAAGAATAAGAATTTCTATTTTCCTTTCAATTATTCCCAATTTTCTTGCTCTTGGCATTTTTCTTTGAATTTAGAATGTTATTATATTCCATCTTGATAAAGTTAGGCATATATTTCTTCTAAAATTTTGCAAACTCTAGAAACCAAACTAACTCATAATTCAATTTTTGTAGTTAATCTGGGAATTAAATAGGCTCAATAGCTTATCAGAATACCTGATATTTTCTTTGAGTCTCCTATAGGCATACAGATATGAAAGTATCTGTAATGGTGCACAGAAATTTCTTTCTGAATTGGATTCAGCCATAATTCAGCCGAGACAATACTTGCATCGCGATAAAAAGAAATAACATAAATCTTTGAGTTAGTATATCGCACTAAAAGCCAATTTTGGAGTATATGAGAGTATGTAAACTTGTATTTGAATACAATTAATACAAACCCCACTTTTATTTCAGATAAAATATTCATAAAAATTCCAGAAACCTGTGTAATACCCAGCCAGTAGCATTTTCCTTCAGGTGCCCCATATGGAAGTTCAGGAGCTCCTCTGGTGACTGCATTTCTGCATAACTCTTGAAATGCAAGCAAACCATGCTAGCAATTCCACAGCAGGAACACTGCTGAGAATTTGCAATGCTTGCAGCTTTTGACAGCTTCTTCACCCCAACAGATCAGTATGGAGCGTGTGCAGCTTGTCAGATATCCTGCTATTTTCTGTGAAGGAAATCTGTTGCTGACCTGCCAATAATAGGAAATGAAGAGTCAGCACTTGTTCAGTAAAATGCTTTATTAAGCTAAGAAGGACTTCCTTAGAGAATTCAAGAGGACTTAACAAGTTCGTCCTCAATGTATAATGAAAAACATTCTAGCATGGTTCAAGCCAGAAAAACGTCAAGTCATACGGGTTGCAGCCCCCAGAAACTGTAGCTCAGTTGTGATGCTCAATCCTGACAGTGACACAGGCACCTTCTGCAGTAGGAGCAAATCTCTACAATATGGGGACAAGAAGGCGAGTTGAAAAGAGCATAAGCTTGAAGTCACAGGATAAACAGTGAAGCTTTGCATCTCTCTAAAAAGAGTATCAATATTTTGTTTTTGGAAGGAAAACTGTAAGAAGACAGATAATTTATGGTCTCCAAATGCAGTACTAATTTAAAAATCTTAATTGTGTGTGTACTCTTCTCTCTATTTTTTCATTTTGTTAACATTGCTTTTCTACAACTAAACACATCTCTTAGTCATAATTCCTTCCTATCCTTCTGCAGCGCAGCTATATTATACTGCTTTCATGTCTTCTCATGACAGCAGCCTGCTTATTGATGGGAAAAAAAAATTTACATTTCCTCTTCTTGTCCTCAGGTAGCAATATGAAGCACGAAGTTGTTTTCATTAGTGACTGTATCTTTCTGCTAAAATTACCACATGCTTTTGATGAAAATTTTAGGCAAAATGCACAAAATAAAAGTCTTTGAAGAGAAGTGAGACATAGTACCATCAAAAATGAATGCTTAATGCCCACATGGGAAAGAACAAAATAAAGCTTTGAAGGCCCACCAAGAGAACACAGGATACAATGAGTTGTCCCATCCCTGCCTGCTTGCCTACAAGGCACTGCAGCTCTGGAGCACTGCGGACTCCACAAGGGAATCTGGCTGAGTAGAGTAGGACCTCTGGCGTTTCTCCTGAATGCCAAGAAGTATCAATAAAATATTTGAGAACTACCTAAATAATTTCATATTTAGGTAGTTCTCATCAGTCACAGAGATTTCGTAGCTTTAATTCCTAATAATGTCTAAGTATATTACCATTTTCAAATTTTTTTTAAGAATGAAACTCAAGAACATAAACTTAGTATACTTTTGTTAATATTTACTTGATATATAGGCTCTGGGAGCAAAAAACCAAATATCCCTATCTCTTATCTCTTTTTTGTTCAATTAGCATTTTTATAATACTAGCTATAGCTAGAATGAAAACACTCAGAAAGGCTACTTTTGAAAGAACAGCTGATCTTGTAGAACATCCATGGAAGCTTTGGAATCATTGGACGCACGGAACAGCATCAGGTAGTCCTGAAATATTTTTATCAACATAGGATGGCTGTTATTCAATGCTGGGTTTTTTATTTGATTCTTTGTTTTTGTTTCTGTTTTTTGTTTGTTCTTAGGTTAACAGGTATTTTCTTTTTATGAATTTAGTTGTTGATCTGCTGACAGTCAAATTTCAAGTCCAGCTTTCAGGCCAAGATGGCATGCAGCACCAACGTGTCTCTCCCTGACCTTTCATATTAGGCCTTCCTAGCTGAAGGATGACCTGTGTTTTTTCTTGCAATGCTGTTATGACAGTCCTGTTTCTAGAAATTAGAGTTATTTTCTAGTATGATTATATTTTAGAAGAGCTGTAACTCAGAATCTGTATGTGAATATGTGAATACAGCATGTGAATACATTTTCTGCCTGTTTCTACATGTAAAATGTTATGTTCTTTTTTAACTCTTTTTTTTTTCCCAAAGTTTACATGGCAGTATTATCCTTGGATGTCCCAGGTGAGGGTAATCAGGGACCATAAGGCCTCATGATGCACTAAGGGATTACATAAAGATCCTGAAACAGTTTAAATTAAAGATAATGTGAATATATTGAATGAAATTGATATGAATGTACTTGCATAATTTATATATGTGTATTTGTATATGTATATAATTTCAAAACAAAACTAAACCAAGAATATGATTTTCATGAAAGTGTTTTTTGCTCCTTAGTGCATTTAAAGTTCAATGCTGAAGTCAGTAATTTTACTGTCTTATTTGTGTGAAAGCAACGTTTTGTGAGAATGCCTTGAAAAAATATATTCTTTAGGAAGAAAAAAACAGTAAGCTTACACGAAAGTGTGAGTCCAGTGCCCAAAATAGTCTAGATATAAGAATTCACTTCAAAGAACTACTGTGGAAATTGTATCTTAATTCCTGGAGGCAGCATACTTCTACACCTGCAGAGCTGAAATCTGCATGAATTTATTGTTGCTTTTATCATTTTTATACTTGATAAACTATAAAACCTGTGAGGTTTTCAAAATCACAATAATTACACATTTTATGTGTTAAAAGATGCTACCTGTTCATCTATGACACTCTTGAAGAATGAAGCATGAATGAAGCAGGAATGAAACTTAAGTAACTGGAAACATCTTTCCTTGATTCAGTTGTGTATGTCTAAGCTCAGCTTAGTTCTTTAAAAAATCTACTCCCCTAAAACAAGCCTGATGAGCATAAGCCTTATTCTGCCTCCTGCTGTTCTCCCACATCTGCTGTTTGCCACCCAGGTTGCAGGTAGGTCAGCAATCACCTTGTTGGGTGGATGATGGAGGTTGATGCAGAATTTAAATAACACTTCAATAATTATAATGTAATCTTTCATCCTTTTACATAACAAGGAAGCATGAATGTGCACAAAAAAAAAAAAAAAAAAAAAGCATTGTCTTATTCCAGGTGCTGCTTGGTACCTCTGAATTGAACAGACAACCTCAATACGTATTCACTAAAGCAGCGTTCTTCTGAGATGAAGTTATCTGCAACTGGTCCTGCAGTTAGCCAGATGTGCTCTTGTGGCCAGTAATAATGCCCACCTCAGGCCAACTGCTTATCCTGGATTTACTGATGCTTTCTTTGGCTTACATCTCTTATATTATCCCTGGGTCACCCAAGCAGGAAGACAGTTAAGCAATTCTGCTCTTCCCAATGCCCCTGAAGATCTTTTCCTTCAAAGTGTCTCTTTTACTCTCTTTCTTTTTTTTCCTTTGTAGTAGGTTTGTAATTGCAGGGATAAAGTAATATGTTGTTGTTTACAAAAGGAAGGTGAACAAACCAATATGGCAGTGTGGATATAGGATCATGTAATATTCAGGGAGAAGGTAAATATAGCAAAACATGAGAGTAAATGTCAGTCAAAGCATTAGGGTCAATAAAAAAGATTTTTGAAAGAATATCAAGGGAAAATGAAAGACTTAAGAGCATGTAAGCTTATTAATAAATGAGAAGGTAGATTAAATTAATCATTAATGACTCTAAATGCCCAAACGCCTAAGGATTTTTTTTTTAAAAAATCAATCTTAAAAAAAAAGACAGTCACAAAGCAACAGGAATGGGGTGTTGCATTGAGGCTCACCCCGAATCTCAAGTGCAACCAGACCAAGGTAGGTGCCTAATTAGGATGTTGAGATCCACAGTTTCAGAACAGCCTTTCTGTTCCTTTTGTCCTTAAATCATTCTCCTGCGGTTTATTTCCTAGTCCTCTTTGTTTTGGTTGTGCTGATTTACACCCGGGGCAGGTGATGAGGAACTGGTGGCTCAGAGGCACTTTACCCTGCTTTACTTCCTGAGTTAGCCAGTTAGCCAGGACTGTGATCCAGCCACTAGTAAATGAAAAAAAAAAATAAAAAAGGAAAATTCTCAAAATGTAAAAGACCTCAGTACATTTATACACACTTGATCGCAGCTGAAATTTATTCTAAAAAGGAAAGACTCCTGAAGGTCTCCCAAGGATTAAGACAGAAAGCTAAATTCACTTCAAAAAAGAGGAAGGGGTAGAAGGGAAGTGATCTTCATAAATTCTGCCTTGTCAGTCTAAATGAAATCCGTATGGAAAGGAGGAAAAAAGAATGCTAGACTAAAAGTATGCTGTACATCTCATAAAAACGATGCGCATTCAGATGCATGATATTATAAGTAATGAATCATGCTTCCTGAATAGTATTCCTATCGGTATTTAAAAAGTAAGGGACTTAAGAGGTAGAGGTGATTATTTTCACTCTTGGATGCCATTTGTAGTACTGGTCTTTCTCTTCAAAATCCTAACCAATCCAGAACTAAATAACCAGAAAACATCTCTCACCTTGTAGTCAGTCAAAGAAGTTATTTTCAATGCTACTTAGTTTTGCATATATTTGTATATATATTTAGATATGTACTGGCATTTACATACATGATATATATGTATATTTATATTTTTCTCTTTCCCTCTGTATGGGTACATAAGTGTATATGTATCTTTTCTTCAAAATCTTTTCTATGTATCTTTTCTATATATCTTTTCTTCAAAATATTTCCTAAGTGATGCCATTGAAATGGGACAATCAGAATAATAAGTGTTAGTAGGAGGTAATAAATAAGCTATTCATAAAATGAGGAGGAGCACTGGATGAGGAAAATGAGTTTATATTTAGGACAAGTTTTATCTAACATAATAATTTTTAAGATCAGAGTGTCTTAGGATAGAAATAATGCAATGGGACTAAAAAAGATTATTTTGAAAAAATTAAAAAAAAAAAGAAAATCTTAAAACACAGCAGAGGTGAGAAATCTGGAAACCGGAATAGTTTTATTGGAATTGGCATAGGAACTATGCCTTTCCTTCAGCTTAAGCTCCTTTACAGTTATGTCATATGCTATGGTGTTTTACGAAACTTGAGCTTACATTCCTTGCTATAACATTTTCATTGATCTTTAAAAACATTTAAATGGACACTACTTTGCTAGAAAATTCTATTAAAGGACATCTCTTTGTAGACTTCATTAATATTGAGGAATATTTCTAGGAATGTCAAATATACTGGAAATCAGTGTTGTAAATTCGAATGTCTGTCTGAAATTTCCAGAATGCCTTATAGTGCCAAGTTTTAGCAGAATGTACTGCTAGTTTTCTAGTTAAGGCAGCCAAACTTATGACACACTAGGGAAATGCTAATCACAGTAACTAGCCAGTCACTTACGGGTCAGTTCTCCTGTATCAGTAATAGTATTTTTTTTCCCAATTTTTCTTTGTACAGCAGAGATAAAAATAGAAATTGGACTTATCCAGTTACTTTCTTCTTTGTTTATTTTTGTCGAAAATTCTCTCACAAGAAACAGCAAGTGCACATACTAATGAAGTTAGCAGTATTATACTTACCTCACCTTAAAATAGATCATGATTTACTTAGTGCTTAGATTATTATAAGTATGTACTTAATGACTGAAAAGCCTTCAGGCAGTTGGTTCTTGTTATCTTTCTTGATTACTATCAGTTTGCTATATTTGTAGTTACTTCTGAGTTTTTGCTTGGTGGTCTGTGGTCAAACATGCATTCCCAGTGATTTAGAAATGAAATCAGATAACAAGGAAAATAGTTAGGGAATTAGCTGTTAAAAAAGCAAAATGAAGTAACCTTAAATTAGGTAATTGGATATCAATGAAGTACAATGAAGTAACTTTAGAAAAAATATATCACTTGCATTTCATACTGGAAATTGCTTCTAGAAACTGGTTTTCCAGGAGATAAAAATACATAAAACTCAGTATTCTTTGAGAAAAAGCATACTGGGATACAAGGCTGAGGTAAAGTTAATGCAGGTATTCTACAACTAGCAGTGTGGCCACTGTAGAATGCTATTACAAACCTAAATATGCTGTGTTAAAATTTTTCTCTATACTATTTTATTAATTTATTTTACTGAGTAGGAAGTGGGCAATTTCGATCACCTATTGATCTAGATGTCTTAGAGTTCTCAAGCAGAGGAAAGAAAAAGGATGCACTAGGAATCATTTCAGAAGATCATCTGTGTTATTTCTTTTTCCATTACTCACTGTACAGTCTGTCTCTCTACACATAACATATACACCATACACATGCCATATTGGGATGACTATTAACAACAGTTTCCAAGGGGGCCAAAAAAAACAAAGAAAATTAAACTGTAATGAAAAGTTATAAGTATATGATAATATTATCTTCATAAAAACAAATCTTTCATGGTAATATTGAGAACATTTTTCAAGTAATTAATTTCTTACTTTTAATTCTTATCTTAATATATTAAGTATATTTTCTTTATGAATTGTTTCCTTTGCTTAAAGTCCATGAATTCTGTTCAGAAAACATAAATTCTATGTTGATGTGCCATTGACTTCTATGAGGAGTTGCAGAGAAGCATAGAATTGTTTGATATATTTAGATTGCATAGTGTACAATATTTGGGCAATGAACAGTTTCTAAGGTACAGTTAATATTGCTTAACATGGTAAGATTTTACTTCTAATTGGAATGAATAAGTGCTTTTGTAACTGAATAAAATAAGATTTACTTTTAGTTGGGAGAGAACTACAAATGATACCAATTTTGAGTGAGGAAGATGAACCATGTAAATATATGGAAATAAATGGAAATATATGTTTTTTAAATTGTGCCACAGTGGTTTTGCTATTGAATCATAGATGTCATAGCTTGAAGTTCATATTTTTTTTAATAAAGTGTAGTGTATTCATGCTAACAAATGTAAACTAATTTGCACTATTATAATGTTATTAAACTTATTATAAAGCTTATTATAAACTTATTATCAGACTTATCTGTCTTAAGCTATTATAGGTATTTATTCAGAGATATTGTATACAAAAACATCATTAACTATTTCTGATATATTTGCTGCATGTTACTGGAATTTAAAATAGAAATTTCAAGAAAGTTTCATGTATAATCTTATTTCTATTAGGTTGTCCAGAGAGATTGTGGAGTCTCCTTCTCTGGAGCTCTTCAAGACCCACTTGGATGCCACCCAGGTCCCTTCCAACCTTAGGCATTCTATGATTCTATGATTCTATTTATGAGTTTGCTAAATTTCAGTTTCAAAAAGTTCTGTTATGGATCAGATTTGGTGGGAAATGTGATTTTACCATAACATTAAAATCAGAATACAAACCTTCAGAAGTCAAGTTTCAAAATATTACAAAATAAGGGATTTTTTCTTACTCATTAAAATATAATATATGTATATTATACATATATAATTTTATAACTATCATCAGCTTTACTTTTAGAGGTCACTATAAGCAGCAAAATAATTTTATTTTCCCTGTTCATTCAAGGAGTGAAGAACTCTGAGTTTATGCATCATATATATGCTGTAAAAATCTTGCAGGACTGCAGTTCATGATAGAAAATTCATAAAACATACAGAAAACCAAGAGATTAATTTTTGCACTCAAAGTAAATTCATCTTTTACTTGCTCAACATCTGAATCTCTTTAGAGCTAACACCCAATTAATACTTCTCTGAGAAAACTGTGCTGGCCTAAATAACTAGAAAAAAATATTTTAAAAACCCTGCAAGCTAAAACACAATGAAAATAATTTCATTTTCTTCCTTCAGTAAAATAATTTCTTGTAAAATTCAGCTTTTCTACCTGTAAGTAATATTACTATAACCTTGAGTAGCAGCTTGAAAGAACACAGGTAAGTCCAGGGAGATGTGGGTGGACCTAATAGAGCATCTTGTATTTATTTGTTTATATTTCAGTTTTGTCCCAGCTCTCTGTCCAAGAGAATTAAAATTCTAAATCTGAAGAATTATCTAAGTGATGTAATGCTGAAGAAAAACATGGTTTTGAACGTAAACTAAATCATTATTTTTAGCTTTATAACTGTCCAGGTTATATTGTTGTTACAACCCTTTGAGTATTTAAGCATTTTTCCATAAAAAAAACATAGCTACCGAGTGAACTTGAGAAGTATATTTTCATGTAGAGGCTAAGATTCTGAACCTGATCTTAGAATTGCATATTACTTTTTTGTCTTTTAAGCTCCTAATCTTGCAGTACATTCATGAAATGAACTACACTGAAGTTAATGGTATCACTCAAGTGTGTTCAGGATCAGGCCCATTATCAGGATTATCCTGCTTTCCCGCTCATGCAACATGCGTACAGCTAATGGGTGTTTCAACTGAGTCGTCAAAAGAATGGAGACACCAGTGAATCAAGGAAATCATTCTCATTAGGAACATGAAGCTAGAAAAGTACCACTTTCCAGAACAAATATTATTCTGAAAAAATACTCTCTGTGAAACAAATTGCCCTCTGTGGCATAATAAAATTCATGTAAAGAGAAACATCTGACATAATTACATAACTTAGTGTAGCCTAACATTTGAATGAATTTATTTACTTTTTTTTTTTTTGTCATGAACTGCTTTTAGGGCTTCACATTTCACCCACATGTAAATGTATCAGTATCTTACAGTATGTCATTTATTCATATTTTACATTAATTGCCTTTACAGTCATTCTACACATAAAAAATCTTGGAAAGTGGAATGTATTTAAATTTCAGAAAGCCCAGGGTAGGCTTGTAGAACTTTGTGTACAGTAGCACATTTCATCTCCAAGTGCTTTACAAACCTTCCAGCATATGGAGGTACTAAAGTGCAGGTGCTTTAGGGTTAAGAGGAAAGTTTGCTTTAGAGCAGGCAATAGAAAATATAATGCTCAGTAACTTAATCTAGAATTTAAACACATTTCATACAGAATTTAAACACATCTAACCTTTCATGTTACCAGTACCAGGTCCTTCTTTAGTCAATGGGAAAAATAACGCATATTATCAACATACTCCATCTGAGCTTCTTCACATGCTACTGTAAGGAAAATCTAGAATTAGTAACTCTGATACAGAGGTCAACACTGAATATTTGTTTATATTTATCCCACTGTGAGTGGTATAATTTGAATTTGCTAAAACCATGGTGTTGATTTTTAGCATTCTTTAGAAGAGCACTCAAAATGCTCACAGTTTTGCTATCTTGTGCCTATAGATACTGGGCATTTAAAATACTTGGTTCCTTGGATTTTAAAATACCAGATCATACTATGAGTAGAGATCAGAAATACTTATGCACCATAAATAATATGGAACAGGAATAGTGTAGATAGAGAGGTACTAGATTGACCCACTGATTTTTATACCTAATCTTCTTTGTATTGCATATCTGAGACTGAAAAGGGATCAGGTTATCCCTTTAGGGGATAACCTAGAGGGGAAGCCTTTCATTTAGGGATAGTATTTATAACGTGGAAATGACAGAGTTGGCGTAACCAGCACATATACCAAGACATATATATATATATTATATTTTTTATATATAGATTTTTTTTCAGTTCTTTGAATACATTTTTGTTTTTTTTCTCATACTTCTCATACTTCTTTTTTCTAGACTATTTGAAACCTGAAACTACTGTTGAAAATGTGAACAAAAAATTAAGATTCATAAAAATATGTTGAGTATACTTCAGAAAGGTTAATGTGCTCATCATATTGATAGTGTTTTACTTCAGTTAATGCAGTTTTACAAAATGTGTTTCCACTGAGTTTATGTACAGTCATATCTCCAGATTTTATAGAAGTTGGACTTAAGAAACTACTTCCTGTGAGGAAAGGGAATAAAATAACAATATTACACTGTATGAAATAGAACTCTTCATCTGTTGTGTTTTCTAGAAAAATGTGATCAGACACCCCACCACTTACCTGCTCTGTTAAATTGGTCATCTATTTTTGAGTATGTTAAAAAAATGTCTTCCTTGTGAACAAGTCTTCAGGAACTTTAAAAAGTTTCTTGTCATTCAAAAGATTCTTATAACAAACCATTTCCTCAAAATAATCATATATGCCCAGATTATAAATTACTTTCATCTGATAAATCCATTTTACTTGCTGCAGCTAGGTAAAAAGAAAGTGAATATATATTTTCTTATTGTTGTGGTCTATCAAACTGCTCTGAGCTCTTCAGCAAGTTATGCAAGAAAATGAATAAGCATGACATTAGAGAAACTGCTATGATATATAACTTTAAGGGTAAAAGAATCTTCACTACATGACGCCTGCAGTGAAGATTTTTCCTTTCAAAATGTAGAGCACATGAAAGTTGTTGTCTTGGATTTTTAAAGGACAAGGTACTTAATAAGTAGAAAATGTAGAGTAAAAAATGTAAATAAATACAGCCAAGAGCCTTCATAAACAATATTGATAATTGCTTTTGATATATTCTAGCAAGAAAAAGGAACAGGTATAGAAGAACTGTAGAAATCAAACATTACAAAATGCTTGGCATTGGTTAACTGATTGTATATGAGACTGATTCTACAAAGCACCTCAGAGCAGTACTTCTAAATGGCACTAATAAAACAAACAAATAATGTTATTATTTAATGAGAGAAATTTCAGTCCACTATTGTAATGACACGTGCTTGAGGAGACATTGACGGTTGCTGTTGGAATGCAAAACAGAGCAACTTCTGAAGGGTGATCTACGTACTGTCATTGGGCTTTTTTTTTTTTTTTTTTTTTTTAAATATGAGGTTGTGGCCCACTCTAGACATCTCACAGGGATTCAGTTTTTGACAATATGAATGAAAATGGCTTGTATTGGATGACAAATGACTTGTACGCTGAAAAGGAGCATTAAAAAGATTTACAAGTGAACGTTTGTAATATGAAGTGTGGATAACCAAGGCTAAAGGCAAGCACTTATGTGAAAGAATGACCTCAACAAGATTGGTATGGACTTTGATGAATGTAGCAGCGCAGTTGCCACCAATGTTCACTAGTCCACAGACAGTACAGTACTGAACAAAAAAATATTTTTGATGGTATTGCAGTTTGCCTTCTCTTTCAAAGACAGGGAAAATAGAGTTGAGGACTCACTGATTTCTGTAATTATTCAGTATATATTCTAGTAGATGAAAATGGTTTATGTAGAAAAGCAATACATTATGACTATCCTATTAAATATTATGTTCTTATATAATGTATTTAATTTGTACTGCACTTGTTTTTAGTGGGTCTAGTTCTAACCTTTGGACAAACATCACAGAACGTGATCTGTAGTGTGTAAGGAGCAATGCTTGCAAGAAGGAGCTTATTTTAAAACAGGGAAAACAAAACTGAAAGGAAACAATGCATTGTTACAGATTCTTTTGTAACAGCTAAGTTCAAAACAGTAAAACGAGGTTATGTTTATCTAAGGAATAGGGAGAAAATACAGAATAAGCTCTGTAAGCTGAATAAAGCAGTGGCACAGTAGATGGTGGTTTTATCTACAATTAGCTTTCAGTAGAAGAACCTTACGGGCTCTTGGTCCATGCTCCCCAGAGCCTACCCATTTCTCACAAGGAGCTCATTGTCTTTATGTAAAGTATCTGTAATTTAGTAGTTATCTAGACACTGGTTTTAGAGTCAAGTTTCTAAATGCCATTAGGGTACTAAATTTGACATTACCTTTGATTAATTCATAAGCATTTCTGCTAATGACAGAAATGGATTATATACACAACTATGTTCTGTTTATGTGTCTGTGTGTGCGTGCACGCATATACTCATTGTTATCCATTTATCAGGACATGCTAGAAAAGAGATGACCTTACCTTGGTGGCTTTGAATAAATATTTTGTTCATTTAGACCACTGATATTTTTCTCAGCTTTAATCAGGACTTTTAATTAGTTTGCATTCACGTTTCCCAGTCTTAAATATACTCATTTTAACATAATAATTATCACATGGAGCATATATTCAGCTGTTCATTACAGTTTGTCTTCTCTGTTTGTGCTATCATTTTTCTCAGCTATATCATCTTTTTAGTTATGAACCATGGTTGTACAACTAAGAGGAAAGTATACCTTCTTTGTCCTCATCAATACAAAGGTGTCTCAGAATTCGTTCTGTATGGATGTGCACGTGCTACATAATGTGTTAATGATCAGAACTTGTGAAGACTTGATAATGATTAATATTTCTTACTATTAAAAAAAATAATACCACATTATGTCCATAAAATGGAGATTGTGTGACTGAAAATTTATTTGTTATTTCCAGCTGCCTTAATAGAAGATATTAACCATGTGCACAAACCTAGCCGATATAAGTTTTTACACCCTAAGAAATTTACATATTTGCAAAGTACATGTAAGTATAAGTATTTTAGGCAGAAAATTCATGCATAATGCAAGATACCAGATAGACAGAGATGACTTTGAAAATATTACCACTAATATCTTAGTCTTTGAATTAATCCTAAGAAACAAAAGGTCTCAAACACCTTCTTAACTTATTTGGGAATTCTTGTGGAATCCATGTTACATAGAGTATGGTATATTCCCTGTTTAAGAGGTGCAAAGTAGTTTCATGTTTCTTTAGATTCTCCTACCATGAAAAAACTATGTATGAAATCAGGTTTATCTTAATACTTTTTCCTTATTATAGTTATGCAGGTTTACTGAAAACTGATTAAACAATTTGTAAGACACAGGAAACTTAATAGTGTTCTTATGGTTTGAAATAGTGAATAAAAAGAATGGGATATATTTCTTCTTTATACCAAAAATAATAAGTTCATCTGTACTAAAATTGCATTCAGCCTTATTACCCATGTACATGGTGTAGTAAGTCTTCATTGCCTGTTGAAGTTTTGTTAAATTGGTAATTTTGAATGTATAGAAACCACACTCCTCACATATTTCTGAGGTTAGCCACTACTGGGAGATGTTTTATACTTCCTGTAAAATGCCCACTGTGGCTGTTCTGCAGCCCCAGGATGAATCAGGATCTGAAGGAAGTCTCTATCCGGTTCTAGCTGATAGCTTCTGAGAAGTGAAATTCTCAGAAATTGTTTTTGTGATATAACTGATAAGTTCTTTTTCTTGGTAGAAAAATATCTCAGCCTAGTTCTATTTACAGATTTTTTTATTTTTTCTTCTTTAATAAATATTAAAATAAGTGTTAAGAGCTACTTACGGATATAATATTATATTTAGCAATGAGACTAAATATGAGAATAATAATATATTTATTTAAATTAATAAAATAAATGTGATCCTTCCTCATGTATTTCAAGAAGATAATCTAGTTGGACTGGATGATCTTCAAGTTTTTTTTCCAACCGTGGTGATTCTATGATTCTAGTGATGTTTAATTTTTATGGTAAACATGAAAATATACCTACTTAATTGTAACAGAAATATTTTGGGGGGTAATCTCATTAAACTATAGATGCTTTTGGTGCAGGTGTCTACATCTGAGCCGGTCATTCTTACAGTTGATAAGAGATTTGGGTATCTGTAGTCATGGCTGATCTACTCCATTTTGGTTGCACATTTCATGCAGGAATTTATATTTCTCTTTATAAAGAGAGGCTAGACACCTTGCTCAAATCTTGTTGTTTATACCATAATGCTTAAACTTAGGGCAGATAAATATTCCTTGTAAATATGTTGTAACTCAGCACTACAACTCTTGAAATTTAGGCATCCCTGACAGAGTGGAATTAAGAACCCTTTGTTGGGTAAAGCTACCATATTCTTATTAAAATGTAATTAAAAATAAGACAAAAAGAAAAAAGGAAAAGAAGAGGAATGTAAAAGCAAGGTAGAAGGATGCTCTGTGCCAGTCAGTGGGGGAGCTGTGCTTGTTTATGAACTGTCCATTCACCAAGGTTTAGAATTTGAATTTCTTTCTTCTCTTGACCCAGAGCTTTTTGCATCCTGTAATATTTTTGTTCAGAACTGAAATAGTAGTAGGAGGTAGCAGGTGACAGCTGCTACCTCCAAATCTTTGAGGACTTATAAGCACCAAAGTCCAATAACTCTCCAATAGTCCTGCTGTTTCTGACTCATAGATCTTTCTATACCTAGAACTTTTCTTAAGCCCCAGAACTCTTTTTAAACCTCTCTCAGTCCAAATGCCATCTGATGTCTGCCCAGACTTAAACACATCAAGTTCCCAATTGCGTTTTGTCCCAAAACTTCATCCCACTTCTTTTGACTACATAGAGATATCAGTCATTAGCAGTCACTTTTTTAATTTCTTTCTTTCATCAAGTATAACTCTCATTTGCCTGAGTCTCCTGTCATAAAGAAAAAGAAAGAAAAAAATTAATTGCTAGCTAGCACAAGCTTTCACTCATAAGTGCATATGAAATATCTCTTGGAGAAATATTTTGCCCCATGTTAGTTTTTCTTTGAAAGAAAAACAGCAAATGTAGTATTTTTGAGATTTAGTTCTACTGCAGGAAGTTAGTTTCCAGTATTTTGGAAGGGAAACAGTTTTAATGGAAAATGCTGATTCAGTGGCAATTACACATTCCGCAAGAACATGTTGATTGAGACAAAACAATGTGTCCTTCACCCATTCACCTATTTTCCTTCTGTTTTCAACTGGCCTATTAAAGTCTACAGGAACTTTGACTTTTATTATTTTATGACTATTTTTTCCTTTTTCAGTAGTTACCTTTCAAACTCCTTCTCATCCTATGGTTCTCCACACTTAACTGGCCTTTTTTTTTTTTTTTTTGTCAAATGCCCTGGCTATCCAAGACTGTTGAGCCTACTTATACTCTTGTCTGTATTTGCTGGGTTGTTGGATAGTTTGCCTGCCAATCTTGGCTAATCTCCCTTGACTGTGACCAGCATTCAATATTTCCTCACAAATTTCCTATCTCTGGCTAGTCTTATGGATCACCAGACTTCCCACCTGACTTGTTATGAGGCATCAAGTATGTCAGAAAACTAAACAGTCCAAGAAGCAAAAACTAAGCAATGTTTCCAAGGCAGACTTTTTTCAGAATTTCAGTGACAACAGAGCACAACAGACAAAAATCGACAGCTTTTCTCTAAGTTATTTATTAAAATCCCTACTGACGGATACTCTGCAACCTCATAAAGCAATCTGTTTCTAGAACTTATATATCACTTCCAGTAAGCTTATTTTTATGTCTAAATTAATCTCCCTTGTCACAGTTGAAGCTTGTTATTACTTGTCCTATCCCCAGGGACATGAAGAATAGTTTATTCTATTCCACTCTGCAGTTACCTTTTATCATCTCTTTCTAGAGTTTTAGGCTGTATTCAACAACCATTTACTTACATTTTTCATGGCAGATCAGGCTTACATCATCATCTCTGATTATTTTTGTTGCTCTGTCCTCTATTCCTTCTAGATAACCCACATCTCTTTTCAATTCTGGTGCCCAAAATCAAATATAATATTCCGGTTAGAGACTTTTTAAAGCCAGCTACATCAGAAAGATAATTCACATATTTTATAGGCTCTAGCTCTTTTTTTATAGACCACCATGTACTCTTTGCCTTTCCTACATGGCATGACAAACAACTGCTGAACTTGGTATCCAGTAAAGCTGCCATCTCCATTTTTTTTCCAAGCAGATTGTTATCCTAGATCTTGTATCTCTTCTATTGGTTACTTTTGCCTGACTATAGTATATATTATTTCTCTTTCTTGAATTTCGTTCTGCTTTCACGGAATATATCTAACATGCTGAGTCATTTTGAATTTTAGTTTCGTCAATAGGATTCCTTACAGCTGTCTTTAGCTCAGCAACACCTTCAGTTTTCATAAGCACATAAGCACATCTCACTATTGTTACGGAAAATATTTATTAGTACTAGGTCCACTGTAGATCGTCAAGGAGCTCAAATCGATATACTCTTCTTGTTTTCCCAACTAATTTTGCATGTAAGTGTAAGTAAATGAGAATGTTACAATAATATAAGATGCCTAAACTTTATATATGAAATCTTAAACCTCTATACATCTTGTTATACTAGTTCTCTCTCTTTCACACACATGCTGATAAAAGCTAACACATTTTTTTTTTATTGAAAATTTGTTTAGGCTCTTGTCTTTTCTGGGGGTTACTATTTGTTTGATAAGATAGGCAGTATTTTTTGGGAAATGAATACTAGTGTCAGAATTTCAAGGGTGCTGCCAGCCTGTGATCATGAGCTACTGCCCCGCTAAGCTACAGCAGTGCTGGGTCCAGCCCCACCATGACCCAACCCCTGCCTGACCATGGGCTCTCAGGGGGGTCCCAGCCCCTGAGGCGCAGTGACAGGTAGGCTGACTAGTAAATTTTCAAGCTGATTTCAGTTCCTGTTTTAGGGATAGATAGTAATTTGTTTGATTTTTTTCCCTGTCATCCGTAATCTCATTCGTCATCAATGAGTTTTCAAAGTGCTTCTGAAATTGTTTCAGCAAATTCTTTAGAACGATCTGAACTGCAGCAAGCCTGGCTGATGTTAAATGATTGCCTTGAATTTGTATTCTCTAACACGTTTCCTTTTCTGTCTTAAGTTTTTACTGCTTTGTTGCTCCTGCTAATTGCATTATCTGCCCGATTGCATCTAACCTTTTTAGTGAAGACTGAAGTAGAAAATGCATTAAACATTTAGGGTTTTGTTGGTGCCATCCCTTGATGGCTTGTTTCCCTGTTGAGTAGTGGACCAGCTCTTTCCTTTGTCTTCCTCCTGCAACTTGTACTTCATGATTTTTTTATAATTTTGCATTATTTTATCTTGCTCATTATTTCACATTTTGTGCTTCCACTTTTCTGATTGTGTCTTACATGCTGCTAGTATTTCTGTTATTTTGTTCTTCATTCATCATCTTAGTTATTGGATTAGTATTTATTTTCGGTACATGTTCTTCTTGTGTATGAAATAATTCAGGACTTTGATTTTACAAAGTTGGTATCACCCAGCTTTCTCTTCTATTAGGTAATGTACAGTCGCATTATTAATACATTTTCTTTAAGGAAGTTCTGTGTTTAACGTATTCTCATGTGATTTTACTAGTTATTTCTGAATTTCCTGATGTCTCTCTCTGTCTCTCTTTTTTTTCCCCCCTTGCATCTATTGTGTTTATTTTTTTGTTCTTCCTCCTTCCCATTTTCCCATTCTAAGAATTGCATGGGCATTGACCTGCATCTCTTGTCTTCTTTCCTAAGGCTTGGGTTTCTTGGTTTCTTTTTTTGCCTATCAAATTACAATCAATCTGTCCAAAGGAATTATTGTCTGTATGTTAACTATGTTCTTTTCCCAAATGTTGTTGAGTTAATTTCAATTTTGAATTATCTGTATGATTTCTGGGTGATTTCTCTTATAGCTCCCCACCTTGCTTCCCTCCTTACTGTAGAAGTTACTAGAGTAATCAGTTAATAATATCAAATCTAATGTTAACATGTGCAAGGACCTTTGTTGTTGTGATATGAAAACAGAGTTGTAATATCAGTGATGTTTCCAACGGACTTAATGGCCTCAGTAGCAGCTGGAATATTTACAGTATTTAATACATGAAGCATGGTCATCAAACAATAAGTAATCCTCCCAACATCCTTCTCATGCAAGTAGGTACATCATCCCAGCATTACAGAGGAGTAGGAATGGAAGTCTCGTCCAAGTCTTTACAACCAGTCATCCAATACGGTTTGACTGCCTGGAACTTAAGACTTCCCAATTCCCAGTATTAAGTCCAAACTACCCTACAGATTATTGTGGAAAATATTAGTTCTTTACTTTTATTTCCATATCTTCATCTGGTTCTGTATGGCTCCCTCAGTGCTCATTGCTAAATAGCGTATCATACATTGAAATCTCTTATCTGACAAAATAACTTTCCACTATAACTTGTTTATTTAGTAAAACATCTTCTAAATAGATTCAGTAAAATATTCTATTACAAGGGCATATGATATGAATATCTCCTAGCATTTAACAGCATCTAGTATTATTCTTAGTATTTAAACTCCTTTGAAACATGTAGTAAAACTTTACCTTGAAACAAAAAAACAAACAAACAAAAATACCCAATAGTTTTATGTGATACAGAAGCTTCATTGTTTTGTTATAGATAGATACTCTTTTTTCAACAAAAGAACTGTTATTCTGTTAACACAACTTATGGTCTATTATTTCAGTCTTATACTGGATAGCTTTTAAGAATTTAAGCATCGTGTAACTTGTTCGCTCAGTAAAATACATACTTCAAAGTGTTATTTAATCAGTCACTGTGGTGTAACTATGATGACAAGTTAGCGATGTTTATTGTTGGTTATCCCATAGTAAGAAAAAAAGGAATTTCAAAAGCAGTTTTTGTTCTGATTTAACTTCAGACTTTAGTACTTGACATTCAGTGAATGTAAGACCTCTAAGTCTATAAATCATTTTGAAAATTAGGTTCAAGATGCTATGTCCAGAGAAGCAAATTAACACCAAACATGGCAGCTAAAAATCCACCTCCCTGGATTGAGATGTCTTTCCCATATTAATATCTGATGCACAAATTTCAGTGTGATGTGTGTCAGTCTGGTTAAGCTTTATTCTGTATTAGCCTGTAAAGTGGCAAACATTCTTGATACAAGCACATGAATAGGAATAATACATACAGCTGATAACTACTTTTATTTGATGCCTGGAACATTTTTGGATGATTCATTTGCAAGTTTATCTTTGATAGTGAATACCAAAAGCTAAACAAAATTTGCTTGTATACATCCAGGACTGTAATCTGAAAAATGCACATTTAGCTGGCAGATAACTCTGTGGCTGCTGCAGTTTCTAAATTTCTGAAATTAGTCAGAATGTCTACTTCTGAAAATATGTAGAAACACCTTATTTCTAACATTTTTTTTTTGTGCCCAGTTTTAGTGGCATGTAGAAATTAGGGGTTCCCATCCCAGATACTGGACCTCATGGATGTTCAAGGAGTGTGAACGATTAAGGCCACTGCAAAAATAGTGTAACAACCCTGACTTTTTTGGAGGCTCCTACAGTAATCATAGTCTCATTGCATGTAGTAATCTTTAATACGGTGTAAAATGTAGGAGATCCATGTACATGGATCCTTTGTCATGAGACAATTGAAAACTTTTCTTACATTTTTTACTATTTTTGACTGTTTTTGCTATTTTTGACTAATTTAGCATGAAAATTCAGCTGAAACTATAACAGCTATGGAAACTTTTCAAACTCCACTTTCTGAAGTAGATTTCTTTCCTGCCTGCTAAGTAAGAGAACAACACTGTGTTCACTATTTATCCAAAAAAAGATCCTTTAAGGAACCATACTTAAAAACATTATTTGAAAATGCAGAAGTTTTTCTTTTCAGCATGTAATCCCAGATCTTTTCAGCTACCATCCCATTATCAGTTTTTCATTCTTGGGCAGAAAATTGAGGAGGAAGTAATCCCTGACTTCCAACAACGTAGGGCAAAAATAAATTTCCTGTGTGTTTCAAGGATCAGATTGCTGCATAGCACAAAGAAAGAGCAAGACCAGCAGCATAAATAAACAACAATTTTGTTATCAGTGTGAACAGTATGAGATTTCCAAGTTCATTCCCCGCTGTGGCCTATTAGATCAAAAATCAGAAAGTGACTACATGATGAAGCAGAAATAGTGGCCTAACCCAACATTTTTCTCCAGATGAACTCAGAAACTGTTACTGGGTAATTTTTTCTCTGGTTGAAGACCATTATCTGTTTCACGCTAATGGAACCAGGCTATCTATCCTGTACCACACTGTACTGGAGACGGGTGTATGAGATAAATGGATGTCACAACCTTGGCTACACTTGCACATTAACCATACATTACATAGTGCCTGTTGCAAACCGAAGCAACATAACTAACTGTCAGAATATCTTTGGGATATTGGCTTTTAAATAAAAGAAGTTCACTCAAGCAAGCAATGATCAGAAAAGGAAATGCTTTGAAGAATTAGGTGCTATTTTCCGAAGAAGTTAAAAGCTGCTGGTCAAAGTATTAGTAAAACTTGCAGCCTTCCTGCAAAGTCAGAAGAGTGAGCAGATAGCATCAATTCCCCCCAGATGGCTTGCTTTCACCTTCAGGATGTTAGGACACTGTTTAGAAGTCTGTCTGTATTGCCAGCTCTCCCAGCATACAAGCATTCCTGAAAAATTCAAGTGTTATTATTTAATAATCAAGTGGCTGCCTACCATCATGTCTTGATCTCCCAGATTTTTTGACCATGGACATTGTTAGGGACATGAATTGAAGTTTGTTTTCTGGGATAGAGAATTTTCTACATGCCTGGATTGAGTCCTACGGAGACTTAGGAAATGAGCAAATATAATAAGGCTACACAGCCAGATCCAAAAGTAAGTCTTTCTCAGAATACTTAATTTGGAGTGTATTTTTTCTTAGAAACAAATCATAGTTCAGCAAGTCATTTTATATTGGACTGCAATGAAAGTGATAGATTACTGGAAAAAGTAGCTTATATAAAGTGAACATGGTGCAGGCTGTTGCCATTGAAGTGTTTGTGTTCTAGTAACCTATTACTTTGGGATGAATTGGAGAAAATCATATTGTTATAGTACAATGATTCTTTAGGAAAAAATAAATTGAAATAACAATGTTCTGCCACTTTACCTTTGGAATAGAAATAGATATTTTAAAATCACTTTTGATAACTAATATCAAGCAACACAGTCATTGAAGTTATATATGAACATATTAATGATAGATATATATACTAATTATTACCAAATTCCAAAGCTACTAGGATTTATTTAATAGAAAATCAGTGACCTGGCAAGATGCATTTAATAGGATAGCTATAAAGGCTTCCTTTGTCTTTCCTCCAATGATATCCAGTGCTTCAAGATTTGACTGAACAAAATTATCAGTGACAACCCAACTCATTACTGCTTGACAAAATCAGTGCAGACAGTAGGAGCAGATTTTACCATTTTTCCCCCACAGGATTCCTAAATTTTGAGAATCTTTACTGCACAATATTCCATATTTTTATTTCATCTACAAATGTAAAGAAAATCCATTTAAAGTAATTTGAAACCCCATGAGATAGGTAAACTTAGTATTTAAACTATCTAGGACTAAACATGTTTTAATTTACAGTCCCTATGAGTGGGATTAATCTTTTCTACTTTTAGCTACCTAAAGTTTGCTAAATTTGTTTGTGTCTCCTCATTTAGGTTCCTCATAGTCTATGAAAGAGAAAGAAAAGCAACTCCCATCTGAATATGGATGACTGCCATAATCTGCATGAATTGCCCTTTGAAGGTCTGAATGGAAACTATGATTTGCACAGCTAAAGCATTTTTTCATTAATCAGTGAACCTAGATTTCCTTCAGGGTTAAATATGAGTAGGTGGTCGTCTGAACTCACTGATTATCCAAATAGCTAGGGTAGAATAAGCATTTAATGTTTAGATGGCTAATGTTAAGGTAAATTATGGTCTCCTTATTATAATACAATAAATAATCATTTTTTAAGAAAATAGAAAGAAAAATACAAGGTACTTTATTTTTCCCTCAATCTCAAAGCATTATTAACAGAAAATTCAATTTACAATCATGTCTTCCATATTTATATAAACTAGTCCATCCAGAAGAAATTTAAACCCAAGACTTTTTTAAAAAATCTGAAGACTACAGATTTTAGTGGATTGTAGCAGCAAATTATCAGTGATGCCTGAAATACAACTTACTGGACCAACAGCTAAAAGACACAATGAAGTCAGAACTTTGCCATTTTTAAATTGTGTTGTTATTGGTTATAAATTTAGAAAAGATAAAACCAGAAAAGCTTAAGAAGCAGAGAGCAATCTATGTGGAAGAAAAAAAAATACAATATTGCTTTCTGTATTTTTAACTTTTTTTTTTTTTCATTATTCCTCTGAGTCCTTTTTCATTTGTGCTTTCTTTAAAGACATATGACTATAATATGAGTGTTCACAGACCTGTGTCTGCTCAGTAGAATGGTTTATGCTATGGTGCATTTTTCCAAAACAAAAGTAGTTGTGGGTGTCATCTTTTTTCCCTGTAGATGAAGATTTTCCAATTTCCATTTTCCCAATTGATCCATGATGATTCTTGCAATGATATTTTTTTCTGTGGTTCCTAAACAACCAATGATAATTACCCATGTTGTACAGAAAGTCGATTAATTTATACAACTGAAACAAACCGAAATGATATCAGAACCTAAAAACAACCCCCCTAGTCCCCTAGTCAAATGACGGTTTCTGGATGCAGATCCTCTCCCCTCCTCTCCTGCAGTAGAGTCCGGCATCAGCAATGACGGTTGAGGAAATAGACAGAAAACCCCATCGCTGGCACTGGAAGCAAACAGAAAAATTAGAAGTGAGAGGAAAGGTGCAAAGAGGCAATAGAACTGATGTTCTATTCACCCAAATAATTCACCCACACATTCACCCAAATAATAGAAGGAAAGTTGACCAGAACTGGACCTATTAACTATATTGGCATTGCTAACTAAGGAGGTCTAGGGAGGCAATATGAATCCATAGACCAAATAATAGAATATAGCTCGTGTCCACATCACTTTTGGCTAGCTTCTTTTAGAGCAGACTGGCCATGTCTTTATGATATGGCATTGCATCTGCTTTTGATAATTTTCAAATACTTTTTAATGCTTTGTTCCAGTCTGAAATAACATGAAGGATGCACTACACCCACCAAAATTTTGTTCTTCATGCCATTAAGCTAAAGTTCTGTGTTATATACCAGAGGTGTATCAGAAGGATATAGGAGGTGGAGAGTTTCCTGGAACAATAATGGAAGACTGTGGAAAGAGACGAAAACTGTGCAGTTTCTCTGCAGTGCTCTGTGTTAAAAGTGGTCTCTGTAATGACCTGACTGGAACCACACAGTCTGTCTTGGAAAGTAGTAGAATACAAAAAGAGAGCCTTGGAGTAAGCCTTCAGTTGTGGCTCCAGGGGTCATATTCTTTCCCTAGACCTAATTTCTTCAGTAACCTTGTAGCCAGCATTAGTGAGTAGCTTTATGACTGTATTAAATGCAAATACTACATTCTAATTGAATCATGCAAATGCTTTGCCTTTCTTCAGTGTCTCAGAAAACTCAAGCATTCTGCATGAATCTTTTGCAGCTACTTTCAGTGTGTGGTCCTTTAAGGACTCTGGCTCAGTTGTTTCGTGTTCTTATTACTGTATTCATGCTTTGACATTTAGATTATGTAATTAACACATGTGTATTTTGTGGTGGTGCTCTGAAAGACAGTCATACTCAGGGATGAGAGTGCAGAGAAGATAGATTTGGAAAAAAAGACCCTCAATTTGAAGAATAATTTTCTACATGAGGAGTGGTTGAAAACACAAGATTCTCTCGAGGTTCTCAAAAGAGAATGTTAGCTCACATTGCATTCATGCAGTTGAAGTTAGATAAATATAACATTTTAAAACATTTTAAAAGCATTATAATTACAGGGGAATAGACTCTGGGAAAATAAACCTCTGGGGGAAACAAGAGTTTGAGCTCATATTCTGCAGTGCAAATTCAGGTACAGATATTGCATGTCAATAATACATACATTGTAGGTAAGGTAATGAAATTCCACAGCTGAAATAGCAAAACTAATTATGATTGAAATAGATTGCTGAACTAGTCACCATAATCTCCATTTATAGTAAACAAAGTGAGAGAGAAACTTTTTTGGTATGATTCATCTCTTTATAAGCATTTCAAATAGATCAGATCAATCATGTCTTAAAAGTTCTTAATACTTTTTTTAGTGTTTAGAAAAGAGGGAATATGATATTTACCTGCCGTAATAGTTGTATCACCACCCTGTACACTTGTTTGATAGGACGATGTTGATCTCTTGCTTCCCTTTTCCTTGTGGGTTTTGCTTTTGGCATTGTCATCCTTTTGTAAACATCACTGTTTTCATTAGTACTGGCATGCCTACAGTCAAGAATATATTGGTTGTCTCCATTATGAGCCTGTAGTACAGAGACAAAGTAAGTAAAAGCCATACAAAGTCCTTATCAGGATGGACACAAGTTATATTTCCTGAGGACAAGTTGGGTCAAGCTACTCTTATTTCTCTTTGTGTCAGGTAATGAAACTGGATGTGGAGGGAGTATAGATGTAGGTAACTTGCCTTCACTAAGCCTTTTTACACTATTCTCGTAAGTAAGTAGTAAATGATTAAATTATCACTAACCAGATGCAAAATTTTTTGGAAATCTGTATTTTATTTACCAGAGTTCATAGTCAAAATAGGTACTTCAGTTGAAGTTCTTGGGTAAATATACATCATTGTGTTTATTATTGTGTTGAATGATGAAATAAACAGCACACTCTTACCAAATGAGAGAAGGCAGTAAGGGCTCACATGCAGGCTGGCAAATAGGACAAGAATTAAAAATAATGGGATGCCATTCCTTGAGAACTTGTGAAAATTCTACATTTAGGTAGAGATAACCCAGTGCAGAGTCTAAGACTGGAGAAGGATTGTCTCAGTAGAGTTTCTGTTTAAAATGATGTAGAGACCTCAATGTTTACCAGGGTGAAGATAAGTTAGAGAAGCCATGCTATTGGAAAATAGACTAAAAAACCCTTTTTGAACTATCTAGTTAGTACAGCTATATGTGAGTGTGGGACCAGATACCATATTCATATAAATTTAGACAACTCAGGCAATTTGGACTGCTCTTTGGAAGTGCTTATAATTAACTTTGATCACATTCAGGCATATTGGACCTTACTTACAATTGAAGGGAGTGGAAATATTCATTTTAAAAAAAGAGGGAAAGGAAGTATTAGCAGTTTTCATGATTGGAATTCATCAACTAACTTTACATATCTTCTCTGAGGTAATCACTCTCTTCGTTTCTATAATTAAAGAAGTAGTATGATTCATCATATTCCATGTGGACTTCTTAACTAGGTCAAGTGAATCATCCTCATTCCTCTGTACTGGTTAGCTGAGTTGTAGACATCTGTTTAGTCTTTGGTCATGCAGACATTTGGAGATGTCTGCAGTCAGGTGAGGAGGATCTCATCTGAAATACCAGAATGAAGGAAGAAGCAAATTATTTGTCCTTATGAGGATGGAGAAGCACTGGAGTCATTTTCCTGGAAGTTATGGTCTATTACTGTGCATCTGTAATATTTCTAATCCAACAACCACTGTGAAGGAATAGGTTAGGTGAGATCTAACCTATAAATGTGAGATCACAGACATTGTTGAAACTGCTCTCGGTTTAAAGGATCAAATAGAGAGTATCTCCAATCCCTTCTAACCCTGACTTTCTATATAATTTCATTATTCCAGTGCTACATAATGTGGGGTACACAGATGGAAGTGGGCAGGAACCCCCGAAAACTCAGTTTTGAATCATGCAAGTCTGCCCAATAACATTATAGAGCAGAATTGCGTTACAGGATGGGAATAACTGAGGTTAACATTAAGGAGGTTAAGGAACATTAAGATATCAAACTCAATGTAATAATTTCATAAATCCATATATATAAGTACTCACACTTTGGTAAAAAGATTTGATTTACATTTAAATTAATATCTGTTGTTCTTGATTCCATCAAATGAGTTCCAATTAAACTTTAATAATCATTAAAAAGCATATTGCCAAACATGGGGTGGTAATTCATGAGAAAATTGCATGAAAATTGTTGCTAAAGAGGATTGCCTGCTAAAGAGGGGGCCTTCCAAATTTTTCATAGAATAGGATGCATCTTGGCCACATATTTTGACTGCATGCAGAAATCTAGGTATTGACTCCTTGCTTTCTGGTGCTATGATACTAGAGAGCTGGTCTGAAAAATCAACAGCGGACTTTCCCTTGGTCATCACCATTCCATCTTATGTGAGTTAGAGGATGCTTGGAAAGACGTTGGAGCCTTAATTCACCCCTTTCTCACACAGAAAGTATAGGAAGAAACATCCCTCCACCAGCTGCTTCTGACCTCTGTAGGTATGCCCACTTATTTTAACACTATGTGTGGGAACATTGCAGTAGAATGTTTTCCGTAGTGTGTTTTTACCTTTTTTATCATGGTAAAAAGGCATTTTTATTTAAATAATTTTATAGCCCATACCCAGAACTTTACACCTCAAGAGCTTCTGTTGCAGACTTAAATAACTGTACAAAAAAAGCATAGAAAAATGTCAGTAGCAAGGAACAAAAGGAATGCAAGTGAATGGGATCAGTCTGTTTTTGTTCTTGACTGTGTTTCCACTGAGAGAATCCCAAGTGGAGCTAGAGATCACTGCCGAAGCTACTGGCAGTCATGGATCATTTAAAATGTGTGATTTAGTTTCTAAAGAGCAGATTGTGAGTTAATGTAGAAATGAGTTTTGTTAAAATCAGGAGTCAAAGTAGAATGGACTGTTAAAATCCAGATCAATATTTGCTCCTAAGTTGTTATCATGAAGAGCAACTACAAGAAGTTTTCTGTATAAATGAGTCCTCCTACAAAGTTTTTCTTTCTTGAGAGTTCCTTAGTGCTGAAATATTCTTATTAATTTCACTTAAATATGATCAATTTATATAATAAAACTGTTTTTATAGACTTTTTTCTAAGCAATTTAGAGATTTTTTTCCTGTCAGGTGCTATTTTGTAATTGTGTAATTGTCAAAGGACATACTTGTCTTCCTGATTATCCACCTCCTCAGTTTCTGTCAAGTTAGAAATAGTATGTTTATTAATCTGTCTGAAACTTGAAAGCATATACTTCAAATGCATTGCTTACTGTTTACAGCATTCTGTAAAATGGATACTGAAATATATGTCATAAAACAAAATGTTTTTGCCATCATTTCCATTAAGCAGAATTTTGCACATATCACTCATAATAATGTATATAACCAGAGCTATGCAGAAGGGCACATCATTTTTCTTCCATATGCTGAGTAGTTAAATAGGAACATAAGACAAATGTCAACATGTTATTATAATACAGATAAAAATTAGAATTCCTTGTTAAAGTTTCCAGGGAAGATATGAAAGCTTTAAACAGTGAATTACTTTCTCACTTTTTTTTTTTTTTTCTCAATAAATATGAAGTGACATGAAAGATAATAAATGCCTTAATATCTTACCAAATGCTTTTGGAGAGTCTTTGAAATTCATGACATCTGGTCGTATCTTATGTAACAAAACTGCTCAGAATTTGTTGATTGGCTAATGCGACAACTGTTAGCATCATCCTGTGGAATTCCTCAGCCTTTCAGATGCAGGAATTCATACTTAAAAGGAAGGCTGTCAAAATAAATTTTCAGTGTTACAAAATGAATATATTTACTTGTTTGATGTGCAAGAAATATTGATCCATAAGTTTGCATCTGATGGAACTTGATTATCATTTCGCTTGTACCTGTGTAAATCAAAAGCCAGTTGACTGAAGTTAAGCATAAAATTGAAATAAATGAGAAAAAAAAGAATCAGATTTTAAGCTTTCAGGTGTAAAGGCCAATCTTCATCTGATGTTAATGATCATAGCTTTACGGCAATCTTCCTTAACTTGTTCTTTCTTTTCATGTGTGACTCCTCTGTCATCCTCTAATAATTACTTTTTAAAAGGATACCTTGTAAAGTGATGATGCTTCTGCGATTCTCTAGAAACCAGGCATATTCTATATTTAATTGTAAGAAAAACATGTTCCCAGCCATGCAGAAGGAAGGAAGGTTGGCATAAATGATCGTCTTGGTTCTTTATTCATATAAATCGCAGTATCATATTATGTTTGATAACACTCTTTCTTAATACCTATTCCTTATAAAATTCTCAGCAATTCACCCTAACTGAATGTAGATGTCTACATTTGAGCTATTCATTCTAATATCACTTTATAGTCAAGGGAGAGGAACAGGCATTTCCAGAGAACAATTCATCTCAACCAAAGTAGACATCTAACGTCAGACAGATGAATCACACCTCAGAAAGGCTTATTTCTCTCCCTTCACTTAAAGCGAGCTTCATGTGACTAAGTTGCATATGGATGTTTAAAGTTATGTGAGATGAAATTTACCCTACTAATTCATTCATTTTATGGCCTTCCTATCTCAACCTCATCTTTCTCTACATTGTAGCTTCCCTTTTCAAGGAATCCTTATACATTTAAGATAATCCACTTTCTCTATTTGCTATGGCAAATGTGTAAAAGCAGCTATCATAAATTATTATTAATTTACCAATCTTTTGTAAATGATGAAAACCTTTTGTGTCTAGAGATTTTCATACATCGTTATGTGATTTTTAAAGAAAGCTAGAGTAACATTTTAAACTTTCTTGCCATAATTATTTCATGAATTGATTAGATATTTAAAAAAAAACTTTGTTATTTTTATTTGTGTTAGTAAATATAGTAAGATGATGATAAATATTGTAATTTTCTTAAAAGCTATATTTCTATACCGAGATTTTTCAATAAACTATATTTATTTTCAGAAATTTAAAAATTGCCTGGGGTAAGTTTTCATGGTAAAATAATGTAAAGTATGCAGGTATGGTATTTAGCTGATAGGTGCATTGCCAAATTTTGGCCAGTTGCCGTTGGAGGTTCAATTTCTTTCTATGTGGTGAACTGCAAACATACAAGTATAAGCAAATTATCAGAAACAGTTCAGATGATAAAAAAAGGAGGTCAGATACATGATTCCCTGCTGTGTTCTGTTTGCTACTCCAATCATATTGTGCTCCATGATATATGCAGAATTTAGAAATACTCTGCTCACAAAAGATTTGCCTGCGTAGTAAAGAGAGTAATGTGAAATCAGAGAGAATTGGTAGAGTTATAAGTGTATGAGCACAGACAGACAGGGTTAGCATTATGAAAGAGAAATTCAGGAGGAAAGGAAGATTGGCAACTTCTCAAATGTTTCCATTTATGCACAGTTTCACAATTTGAAAACTTCAGAAAATGATTCTGAAATACCTCACAGCTTACAAGAAGCTTCCTGGGAGAATGTGTGGAAGAAGGAAAATGGGGTGGACATAAATATTCTTCCTCTACTGAACATTTTCAGTCAGACAAAAAAAAAAGTAATTATAATATGGAGAGAAAACTATTGACTAAGGAAGTGGTAAGAAAACCAAGAGTTTGTTTATGTGGAAAATGTTCAAAAAATGGTTCAAAAGACATGGATGGCTTTGCTATCAGCAGAAAAATCTAGAAAATAGTCTGACAAATTTAGCAAATAATAAAGAGGAAACTAGGTGGTGGGAACAATATCAACCAGAATATGAAAAAAAAAAAAAGGAAAAAGGAAAAGAAAGGAAAAGGAAAAGGAAAGGAAAGGAAAAGGAAAGGAAAGGAAAGGAAAGGAAAGGAAAGGAAAGGAAAGGAAAGGAAAGGAAAGGAAAGGAAAGGAAAGGAAAAGGAAAAGGAAAAGGAAAAGGAAAAGGAAAAGGAAAAGGAAAGGAAAACAGAAAACTTACCTACCTAAAAATAAATACTATTCTAGTATTCTTGTGGGACAGAATTTAAGTTATATATGTTATATGTTAAAATTAAAAAACGTTTTTCATATTTTCTTAAATACTGCTGGTTGTTCTTGACTCAGACACCGCACAAAACTTATCTATTCTTGTTGTTTTCAAAAATGATAAGATCAAAAAGCTCCTAAAAAATGGGTAGTTTGCCACTGGAGACAGGTTGCACAAGACAATGGTCAACTAATCTGAACACTAGTTTCTTAAATAATATTGGAATTAAATAGAGCTAAAATCAAACTAAAATAAATTCAGGAGCAGACAAGACCTGACAAATTCTGAAATTATGAGTAAGTATCACTGTAAATCCCTATGCATACCCTTAGCACTTGGCAATGTAAAATTGATTGGACCATGGAGTTACAAGTTTAATCTGTTCTACCTATTGACAATGACTTCAGTTGTGACTGTATAATCAAGTAAAGTGTGAGGTGGATTAATTTGAACTATGTATTAATGACACATAGTCTGTTTTTCATTTAACTTTAACAGATAATGCCCTATATATGTTCATCACTTATAAGTAATTTATATATCTTAAAGATTTTATTCTGCAGCTTTTTTTTTTCTTCCATGATAAATGGAAGGCCGTTGTCCCCAGGCACGTGGAGGACAAGAAGGTGCTCAGGAGTAGTCAGCATGGATTCATCAAAGGGAAATCTTTACTAACCTGATAGCCTACTATGATGGGATGGCCAGCCGGATAGATGAGGGGAGAGCGATGGATGTCATCTATCTTGACTTCACCAAGGCTTTTGACATCGTCCCTCACAACATCCTCCTGGGCAAGCTCCAGAAGTGTGGGATGGATGAGTGGACGGTGAGGTGGATGAGTAATTGGCTGGATGGCATTGCTCAGAGGGTGGTGATCAGTGATGCCGAGTCTAGTTGGAGGCCTGTGGTTAGCGGTGTCCCCCAGGGGTCAGTCCTCGGTCCAGTCCTATTCAATTTATTTGTCAATGACCTGGATGAAGGCACAGAGTGCTCCCTCAGCAAGTTTGCAGGTGATACCAAACTGGAAGGAGTAGCTGATATCGCAGAGGACTGCGTTGCCATCCAGAGGGACCTGGACAGACTGGAAAACTGGGCGGAGAGAAATCTCATGAAATTCAACAAAGACAAGTGCAAGGTCCTGCACTTAGGGAGGAATAACCCCAGACACCAGTACAGGCTGGGGACCGACCTTCTGGAGAGCAGCTCTGCAGAGCAGGACCTGAGCGTCATGGTGGACGACAGGTTGGCCATGAGGCAGCAGTTGCCCTCGTGGCCAAGAAGGCCCATGGGGTCCTGGGGTGCATTAAGAGGTCGAGGTCGAGGGAGGTGATCCTGCCCCTCTACTCAGCCCTGGTGAGGCCACATCTGGAGCACTGTGTCCAGTTCTGAGCCCCACAGTACAAGAAGGATGTGGAGCTGCTGGAGAGAGTCCAGCGCAGGGCCATGAGGATGATCAGGGGCCTGGAACATCT
>JAWLRI010000347.1:347159-365185 GCA_034781795.1 Crypturellus tataupa | reverse complement strand
TTCCTTCCTTCCTTCCTTCCTTCCTTCCTTCCTTCCTTCCTTCCTTCCTTCCTTCCTTCCTTCCTTCCTTCCTCTCCCTTCTCTCCCTTCTCTTCTCTTTCTCTTGTCTGCTTCTTCTCATTTAGCCGTCACAGGATTTACATTTCATCCCTTGGAGGATATACTTCTAGCAATAGCATCTGGCTTCATGGTGAGCTCCACAGGCATTCATACAAATTTTCTTCAGTTGCCTCTGGCTCTGCTATCTACTGTCTAAGCCGCTTTGTGTTTCCTGTCTTCAGCTCCCATTTTCCTAGTTTTATGTAGAATAAAGTGAAAAATCTGTTTCCTAGTTAAATCCATTGTATAACTTAGACTATTTGTAGAGGTTTTTTATTTTCTTATTTTGGGTTTTGCAGTTTGGATTTCTTCAAAATCTATACAGTCCGTGACTTTGCTGATATTGAAGTAAGAGAGATAACTGGTGCTAATGTCTTGTAAATATAGCAGAAATTGAAACCTGACATTTCAGACTGGGTAGACCAACATTAGATGATCGAGTAGTCATCAGAAGGAAAAAAATCCTGGATCATGTAGATGAGAGAGAAAAAAATATTTTCTCTTAGATGGCTTTGATAAAGTTCCCTGAAGAATTCTCCTTAAGCTGCACATGGTTCAAAATTAAACTATTGAGTTCTCATGATACTGTCATGCAATACAATGAAGAAGCTTCTGAGCACATAACAGCATAATAAATATATTTAACTATAAGATTCTAAGAGATAAATGTACATCCCAGGACAATTTTCCCCCATATAATTACCATAATATTGTGTAGGAGTAGCAATTTGGTAATTTCTCAACAATATGTTTATGTTTCTTTTTGCATTGTCATTTTTCCTTTAAATATTGAAAAGAGAGTAAATTTGACTCTTGATTATCAGCTGAGTGTAAAAAGAAAGATGCCTACTACTAAGTTATATGAACTCCACCATCATTCTGAAGAGAAATTACATTTTGAAATGGTATCCATTAGGTAGAAAGGGTCATATACCAAGTAAGATTTAGGAATCAAAATTCAGTTGCTGCAACATCAAATAGTTAGATGTTTGGTGACCAGAAGTCACCAAAATTGAAGCCAGAACAATGAGTTAAGTATACACATGCTTTATACTGTGTACAAACAGTTAGCTCTCATAGGGGCCTTTTAGAATGGGATTTACCACACTTTAGCATTGTGGCGACCTTAAATATAGTAACTATATTAGTCAAAATATTCCAGAAATAAGGACACTTTGTATATAGCTATAGAGAATTTACTAGGACAGGATGACATAAGATTTCCTCCACTTGTCTTCCAAAGACCATCTTATTTCTTTAGAATAGATTACATTTTTTTTCTTTGAAAGGCAGTCAGGCTGGCAGGCGGAAGAAGGAAGGAAGGAAGGAAGGAAGGAAGTTTTGTGATTCTTTTTAAATATTTAAGAACAGAGGTGTTCTCAACATCCAAATTAGCTTCCATTTATGACCCTTCAAGTCAGTCCTGTCAAGCCAAGAAAAATTATGTTTCTAATTTGAAAGCACATTATTTGAAAGGCATACTTTTCAATCATTAAGCAAAATATTTGATTTCATCCTGCTGTCAGGAAATTAGAAAAGAAAGGGAGAACTTGGACTTCTTCAAATGCCTTTCACCAGCCCAGTTGGATTTCCAGAAGCATTCATGCTGCGATGAGAGCTCTCTGTTACTGTAGCACTGTTAGCAAACTACAGTGAAATGAAGAAATTTTAGTAGATATTTTTATTTTAGGTCTTTTTTTTTTTTTTTTTTTTTTTTTTTTTGTGTGTGTGTGTGTGGCAGACTTCAGAAGTCACAGCTCAGCCTAGTGAAAAGATTAATAAAAAAATCATTCCAGTCACTGCAATCACTTAAGTCAGACCCAGAGAAAGAAAACAGAAAACACAAAGCAATCCTAGCACTATTTAAAATGACTAGTAAAAAGCATCGCAACCTCTCCGTTCAAGGACTGAGCACCATTCTCCATGCATCAACCATTCCTCCTCCTTCTACATGCCCATTCAAACATGGTTTAAAAATTAAAATAAAGGAACAAGTCATATTGACTTAAAGATCCCATTCTATGTGACAATTTTTATTGTCCTCATGCTGTTCAGGCAGTATGTTCAATCTTAATGCATATTACCTTGTGTTGTAAAACACCGGCCCGGTATGATGGCTCCAGCAGGAGCTGGGCTGTGAGGCGTGTGTTCAGGTTCCCTCCTGGCGTGGGGTGACTAAATTCCACCCTCCTCTAAGGGGTTGAGGCTCCCCCTTACCTGTCCCGGGATCCCGCCGGATTAAAGGGAATACAGGCTCCAGATGTTTCAGTCCCGAGACACTGTTGGTTAAGAAGCTGCTCTTGCAGGTGAGCTCAGTATTAGGGGCATTTCTCCCAAGGGACGACCGCGTTCCCTAAGGGACGACTGACATAAAGACGACACTCCACAGGAGTAAAGGTCGACCGCCAACTTTATTGTGGCATAACACAAACTTTTATAGGGTAGTCAAGGGAGGAGTGACATGCGGGATTGGTGGTATGGCAATCGGGAGCCTCAGGTGATTGGTGGAGCTCTGTAGGTGGGTGGTCATCCGGCCGAGGCAAACTGCTCCAGCCCCCACCTCGAGGCTTCCAGAACCTTCCTCACACATGTGTTGAGTTGCTCAGTCAGGCCTGTCGCCCTGACTGAGCATGCCCATTGTCCAGGGGTCATACAGGGGGCAGCTGTACCTCCCTGTACAATCCCATCTGCGCATGTGCCAGATCTGAGTTCATGTAAGGGGCATGAGCTGGCTCTGAAGGTGCAGGGAGGACACAGAGGCCCTCACTGCGCAGCCGCAGGTGTTTTCCATGGCTGCCTCCCTGATTCCCACAACCTTCTATGAATTTTGAAGAGTTTGAATGAGACACAGGACTAACAAAACCTGAGGTTCTCCATTCTGGAATTCCTTTGCAGCAATTTAGAAACACAGTGACTCTTTCTGTATTAAACTGGATTTTTCAGACGGTAAGAAGCTGATCTGGAGTGAAGTCCAGAGTGCAATCTAAAAATGAGCATTATGAACCTCTTGGAAATAGATTTAGAAAAAAAATGTTTGTGAAGAAAAGATATTTTGTCATTGTTTTTAATCAATTCAATCAAACTGTTCAGAAATGCCTCAGGATTTAATCTTTACTTTTTGTTATGTATTACAGCTTCAGGAAAATGCTCAAAAAGAATTTGATTTTTTCCTTCTTTGCTGAAGAATACCATACAAACAAAGCATCATGGACATTTTTGGAAACTGATCATTGCATAGTAGGAAACTATGTTCTAGTTAACCTGCCGAATGAGAAGAGCAATGGAAAAAGAAAAGAGCTGTGCATAGTTACGATCCGGAGAACTGTGTGCATTCCCAGCATGATGATCTCACTGGAATCACAGAGACATGCTGGGACAGCTCACATGACTGGAGCACTGTCATGGAAGGCTATGTGCTCTTTAGGAAGGACAGGCTGGGAAGACGAGGTGGTGGAGTTGCTCTTTATGTGAGAGCAACTGGAATGCATGGAGCTCAACCTAGGAGTGGATGATGAGCGAGTTGAGAGCTGTGGTGGGTGTCTGCTACAGGCCACCTGACCAGGATGAGAAAGTCAGTGAGGCCTTCTACAGGTAGTTGGATGTTGCCTCACGGTCACAGGCCCTGGTTCTCATGGGAGACTTCAATGACCCTGACATCAAAGGGAAGGACAACACAGCCAGACAAAAACAGTCCTGGAGGTTCCTGCAGCTTTTGACACAGGTTGCGGAGGAGCTGATGATGAGAGGTGGGCTACTGGACCTTGTACTAACAAAGAGAGAGGAACTTGTAGGAGATGTGAAGGTGGAGGATAGCCTCAGCTGTAGTGACTGTGAATTCGTGGAGTTCAGGATCTGATGAGGAGGAGGCAGGGCTGTAAGCAGCGTTGCAACCGTGGACTTCAGGAGGGCCAACTTTAGCCTCTTGAGAGACATCCTTGGAAGAGTCCCATGGGCTAGAGCTCTAGAAGGAAGAGGGACCCAAGAGAGCTGGTTAGTTTTCAAGTAGCCTTTCCTTCACGCACAGCAACAGTGCATCACTGTACAGAAGAAGTCAGGCAGAAGGGGCAGGAGACCTGCATGGATGAGCAAGGAGCTTGTGGCAATACTCAAGCAGAAAGAGTGGTATACAGAATGTGGAAAAAAGGACAGGCCACCTGGGAGAAATACACGAACATTGTCAGGGAATGCAGAGATGCAACAAAGAAATCTAAGGTGTGTTTGGAATGCAAGCTGGCAAAGGATGTTAAAAATAACAAGAAAAACTTCCTCAAATATATTAACAGCAAAAGGAAGATCAGGGGAAACGTGGGCCCGCTGGTGAACGGGATGAGCACCCTGGTTATGAATAACACAGAAAAAGCAGAGTTGCTGAATGCCTTCTTTGCTTTGGTGTTTGCCAAGGGCAGCCCAGTAGAGTCCCAGGCCCTAGTGACAAGAGAAGAAGCCTGGAGAGAGGAAGACTTGCCCTGGGTAGAGGAAGACTGGGTCAGAGAGCACCTAAGGCAACTCGACACCCACCAATCCATGGGCCCTGATGGGATGCACCCCAGAGTGCTGCGTGAGCTGGCGGATGTCATAGCTAAGACACTCTCCATCATCTTTGAAAGATCCTGGAGAATGGGGGAGGTGCCAGAGGAGTCAAAGAAGGCCAATGTCACACATCTTCAGAAAAGGCAAGAAGGAGGATCTGGGCAACTGCAGACCAGTGAGCCTCACCTCCATCCCTGGAAAAGTGATGGAACGGCTCATACTGGCACGTTTCCAGGCACATGGAGGACAAGAAGGTGCTCAGGAGTAGTCAGCATGGGTTCACCAAGAGGAAATCATGCTTGACTAACCTGATAACCTTCCATGCTGAAATGACCAGCTGGATAGGTGAGGGGACAGTGGTGGATGTCATCTATCTTGACTTCACCAAGGCTTTTGACAACTGTCCCTCACAACATCCTCTTGGGCAAGCTCCAGAGGTGTGGGATGGATGAGTGGTTGGTGAGGTGGATTGGGAATTGGCTAGATGGCAGAGCTCAGAGGGTGGTGATCAGTGTAGCAAAGTCTAGTTGGAGGCCTGTGGTTAGCCGTGTCCTCCAGGGGTCAGTCCTCGGTCCAGTCCGGTTCAATATATTCATCAACGACCTGGATGAAGGCACAGAGTGCTGCCTCAGCAAGTTTTCCAATGATACCAAACTAAGAGGAGAAGCTGATACCCCAGAGGGCTGTGCTGCTATTCAAAGAGACATGGACAGACTGGATAACTGGACAGTGAGAAATTGTACAAAATTCAACAAAGACAAGTGCAAAGTCCTGCACTTAGGGAGGAATAACCCCAGACATCAGTACAGGCTGGGGACCAACCTTCTGGAGAGCACTTCTACAGAGAGGAAGCTGGGCGTCATGGTGGACAAGTTAACCATGAGGCAGCAGTGTGCCCCTGCGGCCAAGAAGGCCAATGGGGTCCTGGGATGCATTAAGAACAGCATCTCCAGCAAGTTGAGGGAGATGATCCTTCCCCTCTACTCAGCCCTGATGAGTCCACATCTGGAGTACTGTGTCCAGCTGTGGGACTCTCACTACAAGAGGGATATGGAACTGCTGGAGAGAGTCCAACCCAGGGCCACAAGGATGATCAGGGGCCTGGAACATCCACCCTATGAGGAAAGACTGAGCGAGCTGGACCTCTTCAACCTGTAGAAGAGAAGGCTGAGAGTGGACATGATCAGTGTATGTAAGTACCTCAAAGGAAGCAGTGATGGGGCTGGCCTCTTTTCAGTGGTGGCCACTGATAGCACTAGAGGAAATGACCAGAAACTAAAGCATTCAAAGTTCCTCAGGAAGTTAAGGAAAAAATTCTTAACAGTGAGAATGGCTGTACTGGAGATGGAAATTTCTATGATCTGTAGAGTCATAAAAAATCTCCTGTGTGAAGCAGAAGCCAGACCTTTAGAGGGAAGGTGTTTGCCTGCCTAGGCTGAGTGATAAGGAGCATGGATGCAGCTGCTCAGCCCAGTTCACAGGCAACCCCCTCCAAAAACCTTTTGAAGGTGGGTGCTTGACCGAACTCATAACCAACTTAACCGCAGGCATCCTCCAAACTATCTTTGGAGGTCAAACACCCGGAAATGAGGAAGAAGAGGAGAAAGGCAGGACCCTCAAATTGAGAGCTGGGACCCCCGATTGGCATGCACGCCTGCACACCCAGTGGGAAGAGTTGCGCAACTGAAGGTGGAACTTGTCTGCCCGCCGGCCTGCCTCCTGGGTCGAACTGACCCTGCGTGCCAGGATGCACCGGGCATAAAGAGGACAGTGAGGAGAGAGGGAGAAGGAGAAACTCCTAATTCTGAGGCCTGTGCTGTCTCCGCAGGAGCCGGTCAGCAACTCTCTCTCTGATCTGCCAGCTCGAGAGGATGTTCAGGTCCAGTATCCTGCCGGCATGTGAGTAGTTATCCACACTTTGTTGCTTTTATGTGCTTTCACCTGAATAAATGCTTGATGTAGGCACCTCGTTCTGGCGTGATTATTGCCAAATCCCAAGCCCATCCGGAACAGTGACAGAACGCTGGAACAGGTTGCTGAGCGAGGTTGTTGAGTCTCCTTCTCTGGAGATTTTCAAAACCCGTTTGGACGCAGTCCTTTGCCACATGCACAGGTCACCCTGCATGTGCAGGAGGGTTGGACTAGATGACCTCTAGAGGTCCCTTCCAACCTTAAGCATTAAGCATTCTATGATTCTAGTGATTCTGGAAACTAGTGCGTTTTCTTTTCGCATGTATGAGAGTCAGGGAACTTAGGGTGAGGAAAGGTCTGGAGAAAGAAGACTGCAAGCTGGAAGGTGCACCAGAGATGTATGAAATAAGAACACTGAGAGAGCAGGATGCAAATGATCCCAGCGGTGTGCAGACCGAGAGGACTGTTGCCCTCCCGGGGAAGTGGTGGACTCACCGTGCCCGGCAGTGATCAAGAAATGCATAGATGAGGCACTTAGGGACATGGTTTAGCAGGCATGGTGTTGAATGACTTTTAGTTGAACTCAGTGATCTTGAAGGTCTTTTCTAACCATAATGATTCTATGGTAATCTATCAATTCACATTTAAGTGTTTTATTTCAGTGAGAAAAATGCATGGAGAAAGAGTGTTTATCTTGCACAGCTGAACTTCATGTTACTCATTAACTATCAAATATCTGTCTGGAGAAATGTATTTGAGAGTTACCTGTTTTGGGTGACTCTTTTTTTTTAAGACTATCACTTCATAATGTGAATAAGTAGCAGAAGAAATTCCCTAGGAAGTTCATCTGAATATATATTTTCACTGTTTGTTATACAGAGGATTTTTATTTCATTGAAAATATTTTTAAGTAAGTTTAACAATAATTTGATTGCCTTAACGATAAGTCTTCTATCAGTCATGTTAAATATGATAAGTCAGGAATCAAGGCACACTACAGAAACTCACCAACCGCCTCAAATCAGAAACAATGTGTAATTACTGAGTTAGTGAATTGAGCAGTTCCTGAAAGCTCTAAGATATGTGAACTTGAAGAAAAGTACATGGGTAACAAGGAACTACAAAGACTATTTTGTGTGACAGTATCTAGTAATTGTCTTAGTCTATGAAAGGATGATCACTTTTTCAAATTCTTCACAGGTATTATGCTTTACCTGTTTTCAGGATGCTTCTTATTCCATGCTTTTTGTAGGTCTTTGACCAACTGGACCTCTCTTTTTATTAAAACAAGAGGATAGCAGTCACACCTTCATCATGGGACATCCATCACTGAACATTATCACTGAATTATAATGTTAGGAACATTCATCACTGAATGGGAAGTTATGGCTCATTTATTGCAGACAATTTGACTCTCAGTCTATTTAACTAGGAGTTTGCCAAATAAAATGCAAAATTATATACATGTGGTGTCCTGGTGAGGGCAGCAAAACATTCAACATACAAGCTTGTAATAAGCCAGTTGTGTTCTATGCAAAACAATCTTAAAATTACAAATTACAAGTATTTTATTTGTTTTAGAAATAGATTCTAAAAGATCGTGTTTCTTCCATTTTATCATTCCCTGAATGATAGTTTCTGATATTATCTAAGGAGGGATTTACTCATCTTCCCCCCAGGAGCAGGATTCTTCTTTTTAGCAATTCTTTCAGTAATCCCAACTCATGTATGACTCCCAAACTTTATTTATGGTAGGAACATGAAAACAGATACCAAAATGAAAAGTATTTAGTCTTATGTAATAAAATAATGGCAGGTCTGGTTTCTTTTTCCTAGAAATGAAAAATGTATTTATAAGCTATAAACCAGATTTTGTAAATATCTATTCATTTGACCTATACACTGCTGACTTTTGCTTCTTTTTGCCTGATTTATATCAGAAACTCAAATACATGTGCTGGAAAATGGTCTACCTGATATATTTTTGTCAAATGGAAAAATAATGTTATGTTTCATGCTGAGCAATAAGCAGAGAACCTTTTTAGAGGAAACATGTACTGCAATTATTGTTAAGCACATTTGTTATGTTTATGTTTGAAATTATTTTCAACATTCAGTCTCAAACTAACCTTGAATATGAATTGCACTTTATATTTCAAATCTGTCGGTTGCTCTCTGTAATATAAATGTTTTCATTTTGTGTGATGTGTGTTCTATTTAGGAGGAAGAGAAAGCAGTTCAAATTAAGAGAGTGTTGTTTTTAAGACACTATTATGAAGCTCTGCTTTTACAAATTACACAAGCTATGAAGTCATTTAAAATGATACAGAGTTCTTCAGTTTTTAAAATTTCACTATGTGTGGGATAATTTAAATATCTATTGAAAGGTTCTTTATCTGTCCATTTTCTTTGATTTATCTAAAACTGTGAAGATTGTTATTACCTAGCTCTCATGTAGCTATTTTATGGTCAGTGATCATTCCGTGATCAAGACTGCAAGCTAGCTTCTGTTTTTTGTTGTTGTTGTTGTTGTTTGCTTGTTTTTGTTTGTTGGTTTGTTTTGAGAAGTATTAAACAAAAGGGAGGAAGGTAATAGAAAATGAGTTTCTATGGAACCTAAGAGAAAAAATATTGCTCCTATCCAACCTAATAGGAGGGATGAAAGAAAAATATAAATAAGAACAATATCTAAAAACATGGAAGGGAAAAAAAAAACTCGTCTTCCTTCATTCCTTCTGTTCAGATCTTTCCCATATTAAATCATGTTCTCTTATCATTAGCAGTTCTGGAGAGAGTTTGGGGAGACCAAGATGATATCATAAAGATGCATATTTCTGATACTGATAAGCATAAGAAGAGTATTTATTACCATGAAAATTATGTATATTGCTCTTCTGTTTCTTTTTATCCAGAATGCAAGCTTAGGGAAAAAAAAAATAGACAAAAGAGGAGTTAACGACTGGAGTGCTGCAATTTTTGAACAAGGTTGGGGGCCCTTATTATACTAACTCTACTAGTGAGCCAAAATGACACCTACCAGACCATGAAGCTGTCACCACAGGAAAATGAAAACATAGGCATATGCTAGATAGATAGAGAAGATCTTTTATTAAAATAATTCTTCACATTTCTTTGCTTCAGCTTCCCTGGGTAGTGTGATATCTATATTTAGGTTTTCATTACCATCATTTGGGAAGTAAATATTCCTCGGACTCATTTGATTAATCTCTGCTTGTTTTCGGCCTACCTTCTCATTCATTTTTTTTAATAAAAAATCCTCAGCTTAATTTTGATAGGATTGCATACTTTATGCTTCAGTAACCAGCTAATAAAAGGAGTGACTTTCTCTTCCCCAACTCTCCAACACTTTCCTTGATGAATGAATGTTTTACAGACCTGCTTGCTGTGCCATTTGCACACAAAGATAAGGGGCTTTAACTTCAAAACTAAATTTATAAATAGTCACTCCTCTGTATTCTCTTGTTTTATTTATTTTGTTGTACAACTATGTATTGCTGTACATACAAGATAAAGCTGTACGTAGTAGCATGTGAAAAGTATATGGAAAAAAGCGTAAGTAATCATAGAATCATAGAATGCCTAAGGTTGGAAGGGACCTCAAGAGGTCATCTAGTCCAACCCCCCTGCACACACAGGGCCACCTAGAGCACGTGGCACAGGACAGTAATCTTTTAGAGCTTAGTTCAATACAGAATGTCTTTGGAATTATTAATGTGAAAATCCTCTCTGTAGATCCATTGCAAAGCATCCAAATTATATAGAATGAACATTTTTACAAAACCAGAAGGGAGAAGAGGACTAAATCATTATCCTAAAGGAAAGAGACATATACATAAATGCTATGTTTCCTAAAAACATAGGGGCTGATCTTTTACTTTATTTCTCTAATCTTACACATAGCACATGAGAGGAAATGACACCCATTACATATAATGAGTCCTTAATTTCTGGTACAGCAAGTCTAAAAAAAAATGGAAAATGTGTATGAATATATATTCAATATGTCAATATGGTTAAGAATTATAAAAGAGTTGCCTCCCTGCACTTCATAGGAGTTAAACATTTGTTAAATGCTTTACAAAACAACAACAAAAAAAGACCAAAGCAAAAAACATTTTGCAGTTTATAACAACTGTAGTAATTAAGGCATGCACATTAGTTTCTATTGAATGTGACAGCATGGAGCAATACTATGATGAATTGCTTCTTACATACAATAAGTATTCATGGAGTATACACCTATAAGGAGAACTATTAATATGTCTAAATATTTACCACCTCAGAGCCTAAACTTAGACAAAAAGGCTAGGAAACTTGCAGGAGAATCATCATAGTTGTAGTTAGGCAAATATGGCAGCTCTGCCTACAGATTTTCCTTCATGGATATGGATATGTTTTATCTATAGCAGTTTTATCTATAGCAGTTACACTGTAGAGCTTTCTAAAGTGCTGAAGATCAACCAACAACAAGTAAAAAAGTTAGTTCAAGAAATTCATCATTGAGATATTACTATTACGAATACTTCTAAATGCCTTGGCATGCATTGCAAGAAATTTCTGTTTTATGTGTCCAAGTGTGACTTGGCCCCACATTATTAATACTGTTGAATATGAAGAGAAAATGAGATATCCTTGGAACCAGCAAAAGTATTAGCCAGCCCAATGGATGAGAAAAGCTGGTCATCTGTCTGATGAAAAACAAAGAAACAACAACAACAGCAAGCATATTTATTTAAATCATCTGAGTTGATTTTAAAAAGCTATCTTTTTAAATATTTTTCCAAAACAGATCAGAAGTCTCTCCTTCATCTGTAATTATTATTCTTTTAATTAATGCATTTTTTCTATTCACAACTCAAAGCAAAATCATTTTGAAATGAAAAATAATTATTTTCATTGCAAAATGCCAAGAATTTTGACATTGCAGAAGTCTCCTCCCCACACACCTTTTTCATTTTCTCTAAGTTAAATATTTCCTGAATCAAAATGATTTGTTGATTTGTTGTTGTTGTTGTTGAATAGGTGTTTTCTCAATATATTTTCTTTTTCCCAAATGGTCTAAATGTGAGACATCAAGCATGTGGCTGTGGCGTTCTGCTGTTTCAAGGGAACTTCTGGAAGCCGTGTTATTTCATTTCTGCCACAACTGCAGTGTTGTCATTTAAGTGCTTGGTAGTAAGTGAGTACAGACTCACACCCAAAATGAATAAAACTGCTAAAAACAGCTATATGACATGCATCGTATGCCTTCAGTGCCTTATCTTTAAGCAGTAATGCCTTTTTCACTACCTTTTTATTTTCTTGTTATAACATCTTGCCTCTTTAATAGCACAGCAAACAAGGGACCTATCCTGCCAGGTACCAAATGTGCTTGATTTGTATTAAACTGATGAGATCACACTGAGATCACACAGCAAATCTCCTGAGCAGCTCCTGAACTGACAGCAAGGTGCTGTGCACACTGGAGAGTTAGACAGTGATGTAGCTGCACTTGTGCAGCTCTGCTTTAGAAAGGGAAGGGCAGACTTGGGAAACCCAGGGAAAAAGGTCTTGCTTTGCTACATCTCTAGAGCTCTATAGATATGCTTGTGTTCAGGATAATTTTGTGTGAAAATAAGACCAAGTGCCAGTGTTTTGCTCTTTAGTTCTTTTTTTCCTTCAATGGCATTTAACAGCCTAGAGGATCCAACCCCCTGTTTTTCCATCATATTAATAAAATGAAAGAAAGGGTTGTTCATAGTATGTCACATATGACACATTGTTTTCTAGTCTGACAGAGTTTTTCTTTTCTATATTTTATTATTTTAAAAACTAATTGAAGAATCAAACTATTTTATGAAGTATATTTCCTTATTTCTAAAGCATTTTGTACTGTAGCTGCAAAAATGCTTTCTGTAAAGTGTTTCTAATCCTCAGCCTGCAAGGAACTGTAAGAAACAGCTTAGCTAAAGCAATCAAGATTCCTGTAATCCAGGAGGTAGAAGGGAAAAGAACCCAAAACAAATACACTTTAAAATCTAAAAAGGTAATTACAGAAGACAGGAATAAAAGGGAACAATGGTGACTATTTTCACCATTCCCTAAATTTGCCTAATTTGCCTAAATTTTCACCAGCTATTCGGCAAGATTTTATTTATTTATTCATTTTTACTTTTTTGTTTTAGCTAAACTCTTTTGTAAATTCTTAATAAGATAAAAGGCTAGGGTTTTTTTGGAAGGTCATTTTCCTTTGCAATTACTTTTGAAAATAGACTATTATGTGGAATGGACTCTTTTTGTTAAATAGAAAAAAAGTATGTATTTAAATCTCAGGAATCATGGAATTAAGGAGAAATAGGCTCTGTTTTTTTGGATGGACTGAGGCGGCAAATGTGCCCTCACTGGCAGTAATGCAGTCCGTTCTTACAATGTAATGATCAACTGACATTTAATAAGATCATCTGCCAAAGTCTTTCTCTTTAAGTGGTTCCATTTTACAGAGCAAAATTTGCTACAGTTCTGCAAAAAGTTTAATCCTGCTTATGATGCTAGTTGGTAGAAGTTGAGAGTAGATAAGCCCATGAACATCCCTGGCCAGTGAGAAAAATCTTCAGTGGATATTGCCTTCTTACAGCTACCGTTACCAATATTGATCCCAACTAACTGCTGCATTACATGGAAATCAATCCAGCTACATTCCTTTGAGCTACCTAAAACTGGAGCGCTACATTGTTGAATCAAGTCCATTGACTTGAAAAAGCCTTAAACACGCTTGAATGTTAAAGCACCACAGAGATGTCACTTGAATGTTAACACTGAGAGCAATAGGACTATTTTCTCCTCTCATGACTCAAAAGCCTTCTCAAATCAAATTGGTGGGGTATGTATTGTGAAAACAATAGCATTTGAAGAGAAAACCATCCTTTTTGCTATGTGGTTTCCTTTATAGCATGGAGGGCATGGGCAGTATGGGAATGTACAGTATATATTTAGACTGATTTAACCACAAAAGTACCTAATAGTCCCTAACCTGAGCTAACCCTGGGCCTCAGTGGGTTTTGTGCAACTAACATGACAGAGATATGATATTTTAGTCAAGCGGCTTGTACCCAAACAGAGTGTATTTTGTGGATGGAGACCTAAAAACATCCAATCTGATTATATGTTGCCGTGAAGAGAGAAAACCAAGCATGACCACCATATGCCTTATCTGTCTGTTCATTAGTACAGGTTAAATACTACTGCTACTTGCTGGACTCGCCAGCAGTGAGGACAGGGATTCTTAGAATGCAAAGTTACTTGCATTCACTGTGATTAAAAAAAGAAAAGCTTTAGCTTCATTTGATTGTCTGTACTCTCATTGTACTTTTGCATCTGAACCAAATTTCCAAATATAAAGGTGAGAAAACATTAAACTCCTACACATGTGCCTTATGAAATTACTTCTAGTATAGCAACCTGCCTGAACTGCGGATTTTCTTTTGCCCTGCTGTGCCAAGATCCAACTCCTTTCCTCATTGACAAATGAATCTTTATTTTTATACAGTGAATCCAACAGGAGACACAGAATATTGTTTTGGAAGTAATGTCAACTGGTAAACAGTGGCAATAAACACTGTATAAAGAAAATCCATTCTTCATGGGCAAATGTCTCTTTTTTTCAGTTGTCCTAAACTTCCTCAATGCACATCCTATATCATCTGAGGTATAAAAATTTGTGACTACTTTGGTAATGAGAACTTTAATTTTGCAGAACCTGCAAGCACTTTTTGTTTGAAGATTGTGTGCTTTAAAAAGTGCCAAAGAAGCTCTGCTGATTTTTTGTTTTCTGGGTTTTTTTTTTTTGTTGTTTTCTTTTTTTTTTTTTTTTTTTTTGTTTTTTGTTTTTTTGTTTTTTGTTTGTTTGTTTTTTCAGGATGGGTGTCATTATATGTCAAGGCAAGGTCCCTTTCTAAAAACAGAGAGAGTTGTTAAGCTAGTCTACTGCTTCAAACCAATTTATTAAAAATAGCTCTTTCAGGTTCGGGTTGTATCCTCCTCTTATGTCTAGTTCAGGAATTTTCTATACCTTTTTAGGTTAGGGTATGACTAGCAAGGTACAGTTCTACAAGAGCTCATCCATCCCTTGAGTCTTGAAGACATTTGCTGTCTTCCTAATCTGGTCTAATTTATGTCTCTTATTTGTGCAAAGACATTCACTGACACTAAAGGGAATGGGATCCCCTGACACCAAAATTATTCTCAGTATAAGGATCTCAATCCCAGGAATGTTAACTGTGCTGCAGAAACATCAAATGAATTTCAAAGTTTGTATCCAAAAGCAATTATAAATTTCAGCACCAGATAGCTGTGAGATGAGGCATATTTGTTTCTTGCAATTGATAATCCTTTGTTAACATGTTTATTGACAATTAGCAACTTGTGTTTATTATGTGTGACAGCATGTTGTTGTTTTTCTTTGTTATTTATATATTTATTTTAACCACAGACATCAGAGTTATTCAGTGTCACTTCTCAGACAGAAGAAGGTAGGCTTTCTTCCTGGCAGATGAACAGATAGGATTCTTACAATTCTGGCAAACGGATGCTGTTATTAATCAAACGTATTATTCTCAGAAAACTTTAGTAGTAAGAAATCATTTGAAAATGCATTATTTTTAGATATGTTATTCTATCAAATGATGAGATTAAATGTTTGATATAGTGAATACAGTGGATTTTTGTCTGTGTAAAGAATAGCATTAGTGCAGACAAAAAACTACTTATTTATAGTATTGTTCCACTAATCTAATTCCTTCTCTAAAGACACTTCTGCCTAAGCTACATCACATCTGCATCACTGGGTAAGCAATACAGTGCTCCATTTCTTTTTACTTTTTAAAGTATATTCCTGTCTATATTCCTGTCCCTAATTATTTTTAATTATTATTATTTTTTTAAATTTTGTAGTTGCTTTTGTTTTAATTCCTTCCTTCCTCCCTTCTTCCCTTCCTCCCTTCCTCCCTCCCTTCCTTCCTCCCTCCCTTCCTCTCTCCCTTCCTTCCTCTCTCCCTTCCTTCCTTCCTCCCTTCCCTCTCTCTCTCCTTTTTCCTTTCTTGAAAGTCACAGCTGTTGAAAGTTCCAGTAAAGTGAGAAACCTACTAGGCAGATGCTGCAAAAAAATCTTCTACCAAAGTTCACAGTGAAGGTATTGAAAGCTTTTCTACCAGGGGAGATTAAAATAAAATAAAATAAAATAAAATAAAATAAAATAAAATAAAATAAAATAAAATAAAATAAAATAAAATAAAATACAAACCCCTTTCTCTGAAGCATTCCCCTTTGAATTAATTTTGAGTTCATGTCTTGTACTACTCTCAGGACAGCTTTAGCCTTCAATTATGTTAAAGTACAAGGAGGAAAGAAAGAGTTATGCTGCAATATTTTACATCTTTGATTCAACTTGTTTATCCTCAGATTAAAGGAACAGGCACATACCTAAACAATATTAGAATGTATTATCTTAACATGTAAAATCCAAAAGAAAATAGAGAATAGGCCAGCAGTAGGTTCTTAAACACATTACCAGATGTTCAGAAAAAACAATCAGATTAAAAGGGTATGAAATAAACTCATAAATATCAAAATATTTCATGCATTTCTAGCAGAAAGTGTTAGTTTCAACTTTATTCTGGCTTTAATTTTACAACTCCTTGTCTAAACTGAAGATGACATCACCAAACCAAAAAACTTTACAGGCATTTCTTGACATTGTGCAAAAATTCTGAAAAAATAAATATAAATATATTATATTTAACTACATACACTAATATTCACCAAAAGATCACCAAATACAAACATCAGTAGAATAAACACCATATAATTTCTCCTAATTTAATGTCTGGGGCTGTGAACACATACAAAAAAGTGGTAAATATTCTCAACTTGTCCTCAAGTTATTTGTGACTTGTGAGGACAGGTTTCAAGTGTTGTTTACTTGTTTGTTGGTTTTTTTCCACCTTAATACTTGCACGGTGAGTGGAAAAGCTAAGAGCAAGTCCGGGCTTCTTGGTTCCTAAAACCCTAATTCACTATTTGGATTTTTATTTTCATAGATTGTTCTAATGGGAATGACCCTTTGTTGAGTTTTAGAGAGTTAGAAGTTCCCACAGGGAAGAAATCTCTCACTCTGTTATGAAACATCTCTGCCTTGCTCTACTGTATGCTTAATAAATATCAAATATCATAACACTACCAGATATAATGTAAACATATAAAACTACTGTTTAGTTCTACAAGGCTAACATGTGTTTCCCTGCTCACTTGCAGCTAGCATTCTTTGTTTCAGTAACTCAAAAAGAGAAAATATATATATATGTCACTCTAAGTTCTGTCAGACAACTACATGATTATTAAGGAACATTGTAGGAGAGAAAAAAATAGATTGAGAAATTCAGTAGATTTTTCAGTAAAATTTGAAGGATATTTTTTCTTGTAATTTCATTAACAAAGTTCATTGTGAACTTGAAGAAAACTTGTGCTTCGAGAGTTTTGTTAAATTATTAAACATATTTCAATACAAATTACATAGGTACTTTCTCTCCATTGACTGTAGAGATATCTAGATATTTAGGATTGTCTAGATGCTAAGAGCTAAAACAGTCACCAGATTCCTGAATTATTCCAGTACGGATTTGCTTCAGTTTCACTTTTAAAAGATAAATTTAAAAGCATTAAAATATTTTGTTATTATTTATTTTTTAAAAAAATATCCCTTTCACTCTCAGCAAGTTTACAAATGATACCAAACTAGGAGGAGTGGCCGACCCTCCCAAAGACTGCGCTGCCATTCAGAGAGACCCAGAGAGGGGCTGAATAGAGAGGAACCTTATGAGGTTCCACAAGGACAAGTACAGGATCCTGCACCTGGGAAGAAATAAACCTAGGCACCTGTACAGACTAGGGGGTGACCTGCTGGAAAGAAGCTCTGTGGAGAGGTATTTGGGACTCCTGGTTGACAACAAGTTAACCATGGGGCAGCAATGTGCCCTCATGGTCAAGAAGGCCAATGGGATCCTGGCTGCATCAGGAGGAGCATTGCTAGCAGGTCGAGGGAGGGAATCTTGCCCCTTTCCTCAGCTCCTTAAGGCCACTCCTGGAGTACTGGGTGCAGTTCTGGGCTCCCCAGGACAAGGGGGACATGCAGCTTCTAGAAAGGGTCCAGCATGGAGCGACAAAGATGATTAAGGGACTGGAGTCTTACGAGGAAAGACTAAGCGAAATGGGCCTGTTTAGCCTAGAGAAGTGAGACTGAGAGGAGATTTGATCAACGTGTTCAAGCACCTGAGGGGTGATTGTAGGGAGGATGGGGTCAGGCTCTTCTCCGTGGTGGCCAGTGGCAGGACAAGGGGTAATGGGTATAAATTGAACCACAGGAAGTTCCACCTCCACATGAGGAAGAACTTCTTTCCTGTGAGGGTGACAGAGCCCTGGAACAGGCTGCCCAG
>JAWLRI010000347.1:336485-347059 GCA_034781795.1 Crypturellus tataupa | reverse complement strand
TTAATAAAGAAATTAGCATAAAATTTTTTAACTTAAAAATCAATTTTTTTTTTTTTTTTTTTTTTTTTTTTGGTTACACCAATGATCTAAAAAAAAAAATCAATTGTTCGGAAAAATGTAGCTTTACTCTTTAATCTTTTTAGATTTTGCAAAGTCCATGAAAGAGAGGAGCTGCTGCTCTGAGTCCTCAGACAAAAAGCCTCATGTTATCAGTTGATCTCTTTCTTGCTGGCTTTTGCTTTTTTGCTTTTCCTTTGGTTGATTTTCCATGGTTAATTGAAAGAACACAAGTTATCGAGTTGGTCCTCAACAACTTGAACTTTCACAATGAGTGTTATGGGGAAAGAAAATGAAGAAGAGGGTTAGAGAGAAGTGAGTTCTTCAGCACTGACCCCATATGCCCTTCTACAAGTATTTTCCATGAGTGGCCATGCATTCCTTTAGTAAGCTGCCACATTTTCATAGAGAGGGCAGAGATACTAAGTTTTAGTGTTTCTCATCATAATTAGGAATAAGAATAACTATACACAGGCTGCACTGCATGTGTGCAGTACAGAGAGGTAGTGTTCATCTCTTCATCCAACAGTCACAGTTCTACAGTGTAAATACTGCACATGTACACCAGATAATCCACTGAAGAGCCAAAAATACAAATCCCCAAAATACCTATCCTGCAGGACTATGTAATACAGACTGCTCATAATATTTTTAATTACATATGTTGAAATGCTAATGCATACTCAGAGTAAAGAAAGTATAACTGTAAAACAGTGTCAGAAAGCAAAACTGTAAAACAGTTTTGTAAACTCAGAAATACACTACCAAAGTTTTCACAGGTTCCTCATGGGTAATAGTAAGCAGGTTGCTTCCATCTAAAACTGACCAAAAAACAAAAACAAAAACAAAAAACAAACAAGTCCACTTTATAGACAAAGTTCTGATTCATATGCTATTATTTAATTGGGAATCGGTAGTAAACTACTTTCAAGTATCTTCTGCTGAAACCACATCAGATTTATCAGGATATAGCTGAAGTAGTAACCTTATAGCCAAAATAGAGGCCTGTTATATGTAAAGTAAAAGCAGACTGAGCAGGTCATAGTTTTGCTTGCTTTGAACCTAAACATAAGCACACTAAAATAACATAATTAATCACATTGTATAACCATTCTGTAACATTGCAACACTACTAATATCTGCAATATTAGATCACTTACAACAAAAAAGAAAATATAAAGGTGATACATAACAGCAAGTGGAGACCTACTGTATAATTACACAAAAGTGCACAAAGAGAGCATGGAAAAAAAAAAAAAAAAACAGGTAGAGGAAGAGAAATCTCCCAAGAGCAATGGATGCAGAACAGATTGGAAAAATGCCTGGAGGGGAAAACAAGTCTCCTCCAAGGCTCCTAAAAATAAATTAATTATGTTGGGAGCAGAAGAGAGGCACCCTTCCTTCCAAGAAGCTGACCACTGGTTTGTAGCCATCAGCTCTAACTACATGATATGAGCTCCACAATATAGAAAACACACAGACAACATAGAAAATGTTTGTTAACGACTAAGCATGGGAATATGCAGTGATGATAATTAATCATCTGTAAAAACTGACTACTGCAAAAAAGTATTGCTATTTAAGTATTTCAATCAGGGCAAGCTCTACTGACCTAACTAAACGTACACATCATATGACAGAATCACTTAAGCTTAAGGTTGAAAAGGACCTCTAAAGATCATCTAGTCCAATCTCCCTGCTCCAGCAGGGACACCTAGAACACGTGGCAGAAGTTGGCAGCCAGGTGGGTTTGGAAGATCTCCAGAGAAGGAGACTCCACAGCCTCTCTGGGCAGCCTGTTCCGGGGCTCTGTCAACCTCACAGGAAAGAAGTTCTTCCTCATATGGAGGTGGAATTTCGTGTGGTTCAACTTACACTCATTACCCCTTGTCCTGCCACTGGCCACCACGGAGAAGAGCCTGGCCCCATCCTCCCTACAATCACCCCTCAGGTACTCGAACATGTTAATCAAATCACCTTTCAGCCTTCTTTTCTCCACACTAAACAGGCCCAGCTCGCCTAGTCTTTCCTCATATGACATATGCTCCAGTCCCTTAATCATCTTTGTGACTCTCCGCTGGACCCTCTCTAGAAGCTCGATGTCCCTCTTATAGGAGCAGCCCAGAACTGCACACAATACTCCAGGTGCGGCCTCAACAGAGCTGAGGAGAGGGACAGGATCCCCTCCCTCGACCTGCTGGCAACGCTCATCCTGATGCAGCCAGGATCCCATTGGCCTTCTTGACCATGAGGCCACATTGCTGGCTCATGGTTAACTTGTCAACCAGGACTCTCAAATCCCTCTCTACGGAGCTGCTTTCCAGCAGGTCAGCTGTACTGGAGATGGAAATTTCTATGATCTGTAGAGTCATAAAAAATCTCCCTTGGGAAGCAGAGGTCAGACCTTGAGAGGGAAGATGTTTGCCTGCCTAGGCTGAGCGATAAGGAGCATGGATGCAGCTGCTCAGCCCGGTTCACAGGCAGCCCCCTCCAAAAATCTGTTGAAGGCAGACGCTTAACCGGGCTCGTAGCCCAGTTTGGTGTCATTTGCAAACTTACCGAGGGTGCCCTCTGTCCCCTCATCCAAGTTACTGATGAACAAGTTGAAGAGCACCAGGCCCAGTACTGATCCTTGTGGGACACCACTGCCCGCAGGCCTCCCACTAGACTTGGCCTCATTTATAGACACCCTCTGGACAGCCAGTCCTCAATCCACTTTACAGTCCACACTTCCTAAGCTTTCCTGTGAGGATTTTATGGGAGACTGTGTCAAAATCCTTGCTGAAGCCAGGGTAGACAGCATCCACAGCTCTCACATCGTCCATCCATCCGGTCACCTCATCGTAGAAGGTGCTAAGGTTTGTCAGACATGACTTCCCCTTGGTGAATCCATACTGACTACTCCTGAGCACCTTCTTTTCCTTGACATACCTAGACATGGTCTCTAGGATGAGCTGCTCATTATATTTATATATGTATATATATAAAAGAAAAAACAGTAATAACAGTGTCATGTGAAACTCTGTTTTATGTAGTGTATACTTCACTGAATAATTCTAAGAGATTATGGTCCAGATTCATCCTGGATAAGGATTTGTGAGGACTGGGTTCTAGCCTCCAGTGTGTACTCATTCCCACTGAGCATAAGGATCCTGGCTTAGTTGTCTCAGCAGCAATGCTGATTTGTCCCTGCCATCGGCTAGGGCAGGACACAACTGTTTGTGGACCATGCAATGAACTGGATCAATAAAATGATCTTGGTTAAATAAAAAGCCCTAAGCAACTAGATTTATTACCTGGGGGCTGGCAAAGGATTTCTCAAATCAGCTTTTGTCAGAGGGGGAAAAACAAAACAAAATGAACAAAATACTACATCCTGAGTCACCACTGCGTTGTTCTAATTTTACATCAGAATAGTGCATGTGAAATCATTTGTGATGCAGTGAGGTAAATTTGACTGGTACGGTGATTAATCAGGTCACAAACCTATTTTCCTTTATTTCTCTGAAGCATTATTTAATTAGAACTAAAATGTCATGTGGGATTGGTCCCAGGGCACAATCTCTAAACATTGCATAAATACGCATACGGTATTCTTTTATTGTTATTTACATTTCATCTATTCAGTCTCCTTACAGTTTGCTGATGCCCAGCAATTGTGTTCTAATGCTCAGACATCACATGATACTCTCACAATGGATAATTTTGGAAAGCTGTTCAGAAATTTTCTATCAGATAATTCCAATTCATGTTAATCAAAGCAAGGGAAAATAATTTTGATAAAATATAATTTTGAAAAAAAATACATGAAAAACTGATACCAAATTCTGTTTTCCTGATATTCCATTCTGATTTTCCATTTCAGAATGTGTTTTGTTTTATATTTGAAAACAAAAAATACCAGAGATATAAAAGAAATTCACTCAACTCAAATGGTTTGCTTCAGTTTTCTATTTTGTACTCAAATTATTTATTTGTTTGCATCTTTGACAGGTTGTTTTGTTTTTATAATATTTTCAAGCAAAAAGTAGAAACTGATAGTCTTCTGGAACAGAAAACAACTTCTTCCCAATCCTGTATATACAGGAAGTTCCTATGTTATTTTTTATTCCAAAATGTTTCTTAAGTGAGAGGTACTTTATGTTTCAAATGTTTTGTTATTTGTCTCTGAAATCAGTATGCTTACTAAAGTCTCAATTTTAAGTCAGGAAAAGGCAGGGAAAATAAAACACACATTTTTCCCCCAGTTAAAATAATTAAATTATTGTGAATTAAAATGTGATTTCCTAAGAAAAAACAAGTCTTGATATTACTGTCACACCACATAACTACATTAGGCCTCCAGAAAGAAAATGACTGACATATGCAACATTTGATGCATAAAATCAAGCTTCAGAGAGGACAAGAGGAGACAGAAGGCCTTTAGTTTTTCTTTGGGATCTGACTTATTTCTCTATTTGAGTTCTAAAATGCTGGGGTAGCATGCAGGGCAAGGCCTCTGAGAATCCCGTCTATTTCTGGTTCTATCAACAGCTTGATGTGTGACCTTCCCAAGATCAGTGCCTCTGTTTTCCAAGTTGTTGAACAAAGAAAATTATACTGTGTTCCATTGTAAAGGTCTGTGAGATCTGCTGATAAAAAGAACTGGATGTTACTCTTACATGAGATTTGACTCTCTACTTCATGCCCTTGAGTGATGAATGATAATGATTAGCTACCATGTTTATTCAGCAATAGGCTCCAAGGTGTCTTTGGCTGCATAATTCCTTTGACTTACAATCAGGGAAACTGAGGCATGGGAAAGAGAAATAACTTACCCAGAATCATGTCTGTAAAATATTGGTGAAGCCAGGAGTAGGGCAAGCGTCAGTCTAAGCCCTATGTTCTACACTGCAAAAAATATTTCCCTCTCCATAATTACACAATAAAAATGCGCTAGAGTTAGAGAGAACAGAAGCATACTTTTATCTACTTTTGTCCATTTAAATGATCTTTACATTACCCTGAGAGTACGTTGTGGAAAAGGATAAGAAAAGAATTAATGAGAACACATTCTAGATGTATCATCAGGCTGATGTGATTCAGTTGGACTATCTGCTCAAGCAATAGATCTAAATTTTGGACCTTTTTTTTTTCTTTTTTTTCTTTTGGAAGATACTTCTGGATACTTAATGTATCTCTAAATGACATTGCTATTTATATCACATGAATTAATTCATGCTCTTCCTGTCTTGACGCATGAGTTTTCATAAGAGGATGGAAGTAATTTTTAACTAACTTTGCATGATATGAATACACTTTACTTTTTACTCAGTTAAATATGCTGGAGAGTGACCTGCTATTTGAATCTTTTGCTTATTTTCAGACTCTAGTGTTTCAGGAAAGAATGAGATAGGCGAGCAATCAAACTGCAAAAAGGTCACATTAGTAAAAGTAAAGCAATATATTGTATCTTGATCACACTACATGGGAGTCAAGTTCTGCACAATGTTGAGAACTGTTGTAACAAGTACTTAAAATGATAACACTGGAATCTGTTAAAAAAAAAAAAAGGATGTGCTGAGGTTAGAACATGATACAAACATTATCACTTCTTATTAAGGATTATAAAATTATGTTAGCACTTTCCTTGTAGTATCTGAGCAAAAGAACAAACATTACTCACAATTCTAGTTAATTACACTCTAATATTTTTTTTCTCCAGAGTAAATGCATGTATATTATTACCAAGAAAAAAAAAAAAAAAAAAAAAAAAGAGAGAGAGAGAGAGAGATAAAAACCTAAGTATTTGAGTGCTGCAGTGCTGAACACTGCAATGCCAAACTTAAGATGCATAAACCTGGAGTGGAGTCCAGATCCCTTAATCTGGCAACTGACCATTTCACATGCTTCACTGGAAAAGTAAAGAATTAGGACTTCACACTAGGGTCTAGAGCACTGAAGATGCAGCCATTTAAGAGAAATGCTGCAGTGGAATCTCAGTTCAAATTCTGGGGTCAGGACTGCAGCAAAACTTCTCTCTCTCCCTGAGCTCCACAATTTGAAACACCCTGCTGAAAATAGATAACTCACCTCTTATTTTGAATCAATTTTCCTTTAAATTTTGTGTGTGTGTGTTTTCGGAGAGACGAATGAAAGGAGGTAGTCTCCTACCTTTCTGCTTAACATTTATGAATAGTATCCACAGGGAGCAGAACATTCTTCCCAGTCAGGGTCAATTCACTGCTACGCTGAAGGAGGCTCAAATCTGTCCCTTGACTTTTCTAAAATACCCTTTTCTTCTGAAGGCTTGAAATGCCTGTAGACTATGTTATCAACTGCAGTAAGGGAAAAAGTATAGTAAAAGAAGAGAAAATACAAATGTGAGAGAGAAAATACAAATGAGTAAGTGTGAATTCAGTGTTTCACTAGACAGCTGTTCTGAATACTCCCACTAGTAAGGATGGTAGTTGCGGATTTCAGACCTGTCCTAAGAACTGTTTAAGTATTTTAATGCAGTGGTCACAGTGGTTCACAAGCCCAGAATATATATAATATACAAATAAGAGTAAAAGAAAAAAAATCCTGGACATAACTCTGGCCTGGCCTTCTCACTAAGTAAATGTCCTGCATCCACATCATCAGAACTGTGGCATGACTACATGGCCTGGCCTTTTATGGCAGAATAGACTCCTGTTGGATATAAAACTCAACTACCTCTGTGAGATCTATTCACTTTTCTGATACGTAGTATTTGAAGATTTTAAGAACAACCCTATTTAAGAATTGTCCCTAATCAGGCAAATTCTCACAGATAAAATTGTCAGAGTACTAATGAGTGTCTCTACTTGAGCAAGAAATGTTTCTAGGCTTTACTACAGGCTCCAAGGTCTAAACCTCTGATGTGCGAACTCCATTAAGTCAAAGTTAAGCTCATCTGAAAGCACAATGCAAGCAAATCCTCCCAGGACTCCACATATCCTGGCAGGTGCTATAAGCAGTAGGCTGCAAAATTCTACTCCCCCACTGCCTTTCTTGATCAAGAGATCTCAAAATCTTTCTTGTAAAAGAAAACAGCTGCAGCAATGCAGCAAGATGGTTGGTAGCCTGGTGTTTGAGGGTCTGAGCCAAGAAAGAGGAACATGTGGGCTGGAATTTTCTTACACTTCTTTCTAATCCTGAGCCAGTCTCCTATCCACTAGACAAAGTAGACAAATTACTTCTCCAAATACTTTTTCTTTCCTTCCTTCCTTTCCTTCTTTCCTTCCTTTCCTTCTTTCCTTCTTTCCTTCCTTCCTTTCCTTCCTTCCTTCCTTCCTTCCTTCCTTCCTTCCTTCCTTCCTTCCTTCCTTCCTTCCTTCCTTCCTTCCTTCCCTCCCTCTCACCCTTCCTTTTCTTTTTATCACCATCATCCACCACATCATTTTGCAAAGCCCCATAGGCAGATTTGAAACACATTTTCATGTCATTGCCCTCAGGAAAATGAGGAGCAAAAACACCTTATTTCAGAAATATGGTTGAGTCTATAATTCAGGTGGAAATAGTAGTTTTGTGAACACTCTCCAGTGAAATATACTGAGATAGAAATTTCTGAGAGAAGATCCTTATATTAGCTTATGTCTTCCTCCTACATTCAGTTAAAACTAGATAAATCAACCCGATTTAAAAATATATAATATACCAGGGGAATGTATCTTCTGCAGAGATCATCAACGTATGTGTTAGCTTCCCCTCCCAGAATAGCCAAAATCTGAAATCTGAAGAAGGCCATAATTCCAAGTGAAAGTATGATACTTGTTTTATTATTATTATTATTAAAAAAAAAAAAAACATGCATTGTTCTCACTCCATCTTATTTTGGACTATACGCACACATACACACATATAGTGGCGTGTGTACAGTACAGGACTTCTTTACCATATCTCCCATGGAAATAAAGAAGACAATTTTAAACTAGGTAGCATGTGTACAAGTGGGGTGTCTATGGTAATAATTTCTCCAGTACAAACTTTGCAGCTCCTCTAAGTTCTGTTTTCCAACATCTATAATCTCAGATAAAGCAATGAGATTCTGAACATGTTTTGATATATGATAAATAGATCATGAGCCAGTTTTACTTACTGGTTAGTCATAGCAGATGGGAGAGGGTAGATTGCCAAAGGGGAAAATTGGTAAAAATCATCCCCACACCTTTTCTTGTTTCAAGATATTTTCCAGACCAGGAGTAAAGGCTGTTCACAAGGCAAATATGATCCCCAATCCAATCTGTTCCTGTCTAGTCAATCATGGGAATTGGTATCCAGAAGAAAGGTACAATTGGGGACCTCATTGTCTTAGGCTTCCCGGAGTTGTAGAACAAGCAGGAGGTAAAAGATGTCAGCTATGGTAAAGAGCTAGAGAAAATATGTAGAACTCTCCTTGGTGCAGCTAGGATGCTCTGATCTACTGGATAACTTGGAAGCAATAATGTGAGTTCCTGTTATTCAACCTGTGTATGGGTTGCAAACTGAAATGCATATCTTTAAAGACCCAAAGTCAGTAGTATTCTAGCGCTGCATGTTCTTTATTGCACTCTTTAAACAAAACAATGAAAAAATCTTAGTCATAAAGATTCTGATCATGCTGATCCAGGATCACGTGTTTTCTTAAAATACATAGAAGCAATGTTTCCATACTTAATTCAAGAATACAAAAGGAAAATCTGAAGATTTGGAATTATGTCACAGAGCAAAGGTAGACTCATTTCCTGAGTCACATGCACCCTTCTTGTGTAATATAATTCAAATATTTAATTTAATATAATTCAAAATTTCAGATACCAGATCTAAAATATGTGATGCCTCTTTTCCTCCATGACTGGTCTTCTAGATGGTAATTTCTTCAGGATAGATACTCTCCCAATATATATATCAACATACATGAGGCATAAACCTCTCTATATATCTTCCATTTTACACAGCTGCTATCTGTATGCTATCTAAATATTATCTCTTGGAAGTTATGTAGCATACCTGAACACTCTTACATCTTCTGGCCAATGTTTTCCCTTTTCTTTCCACTTTGAATTTTCAAGCCCCCAGTGACTTCCACCGGTTCCCACCTCTCAGTAGATACCGTAGAAGAAGCGGACAGTTTGTCCTTCATGCTTTGACAGCAGGTCATTATCTCCTTCTTATTATTTGATTCATACTTATTTATTTAATATTTTGCTAATGTTCAACTCCTCTGGTTGCATTTTGATTGTTTCTATGGTGCCTGAGCAATTTTAATAGCACAAAGGCAAAGATGCTAAGAAGCTTTAGTCTACATCAGAAAGGGAACATGCTTTTTAGCCCTCCTGCCCCATGTCCTGATGAGCATTTGCCAGGCTCCAGGATTTCAGCATTTCCTCCCTTAGGATACAGCTCGTGGTGAGCAGGTCACACTGCTGCTGCAGCTGGTGATACCAGGTGCGTGAGTCTCCTACCCCTGTCTCTAGCCCTACTCAAATCATTGCCGCTTTTCCAGCTCCTACCCCTGCCCTCACACCTAATCCAGTCCCAACCTGCTCCCCTTTCCCCCACTATCTCTCCCAAGGGGTTCCTGCAGAGTTCCCTCCCTCTGCAATTCCTGATCCACAGCAGATTTCCAGTCTGCCTGATGATACCCCTCCCTCCATCTCCCCCACAACATGCACCGAGAGACAAAGTCAAAGAAACCGTCAGGAGAAATGAGTTAATGCGCCTCAATGTGGCGCCAAGTTTCCTTTCCCTCTTTCTCTCCTGATGAAACAGCTAATATATTTCTTGTGGCGCTTTCTGTCTCGATGGCATTTTATCTGTTCTGTTCCGTTTGTAATTTATCGAGATGGAGCTTTCACGGTCAGCATTTCTCTTTCTCTCTATTTTTTTCTATCTTTTTCCTTTTTTTTTTTCCCTTTTCTTCATCTGCTCCATTTCCTTCTCCCATTCCGTTTCCTCCCCCGCGCCCCTCCCTCCCATTCCTTCCGGACGCAGCGACGCCCGAGGACCCCAAATGGCCACGGCAGCCCCTGCAACTTTTCTGTGCCCCGATTACACTAATTTGATAAGTAGCTCCCCGGTGGCAGGGGGCTCATGTGCTCGGCGGTTGCAGCCAGGAGGAAAGAAAAACGCTTTGATCCAACTAGCTCACCGCTGAGAGCAGGGACTCCGGTATTCCTATAGTCCCCTGTTAGTCCCTAACATCCCTATATATCATATCGCTATATATAGCATCCCTCTTCCAGCCCAGCCCAGCCTGTTGCCCCCCGCCTCGCCCCAACCCGTACCGGGATGCTGTGAAGTTCCCCGCAGGGCCGCCGCCTCCTCCCCAGGCCGGCCCGGGTGCCCGAGGCGCGGAGGGAGGGCGCGTTTCCACTCGAATGGCCAGAGGTGCAACTGGTTCTCCGCTCGTCGGCATCTGAAAGCCATCCAAGCGATGCAGAAACTTTTGTGTGCTCGGCTCCTTTTTCTAAGGCCAGGCACCGTTTTTTTTTTTTTTTTTTCTGCTGTGTATTCTGTTTTGTCAGAAAAAGCGG
>JAWLRI010000347.1:305473-334851 GCA_034781795.1 Crypturellus tataupa | reverse complement strand
TAGAGGGAAGAGTGGTGGAGGAGGGGGATTTTTTTTTTTTTTTTTTTTTTTTTTTTAATATATATTCTCTTCCACCTTTTTTTTTTTATTTATTTTTTTTTCTTGCGTGCCTTGCAGTACGTGCCTGAATAGTTTGTGGATATAATTACTGACTGGAATCTGGGCTGTTGCAGTTGTACGTGGCGGGGGGGGGAAGAGAGGGATACATCAGAAAAGAATCGTGTCCCCCCCCCCTCCTTCGCCGACCCTCCCTGCTCCCCCCTCCCCGCCTTTTTTTTTCTTCCCTTTGGTGGCGGTTCGGACATTTCGTGTATTGAATGGACTGGAATTTTTTTTCCGTGTGAGGAGGATGGTGGCTGCTACTTTGTGATGAGATCGGGAATGAATCGTTCGGTTTAAAAATGCTGCTTTGGATTCTGTTGCTGGAGACGTCTCTTTGTTTTGCTGCTGGAAACGTTACAGGGGACGTTTGCAAAGAGAAGATCTGTGCCTGCAACGAGATAGAAGGGGATTTGCACGTAGACTGTGAGAAAAAGGGTTTTACCAGCTTGCAACATTTTACTGCCCCAACATCCCAGTTTTACCATTTATTCCTGCATGGAAATTCCCTAACTCGACTTTTCCCTAATGAGTTTGCTAACTTTTACAATGCAGTCAGTTTGCACATGGAAAACAACGGTTTGCATGAAATTGTTCCCGGGGCTTTTCTTGGGCTGCAGCTGGTGAAACGTTTGCACATAAACAACAACAAGATCAAATCGTTCAGGAAGCAGACTTTCCTGGGGCTGGACGATCTGGAGTATCTCCAGGCAGATTTTAATCTATTGCGGGATATTGATCCGGGAGCATTTAGAGACTTAAACAAACTAGAGGTGCTGATTTTAAATGACAATCTCATCAGCACCTTGCCCCCCAACGTATTTCAGTATGTACCGATCACCCACCTCGACCTCCGGGGAAACCGTCTTAAAACCTTGCCTTACGAGGAGGTCCTGGAGCAGATCCCAGGCATTGCTGAAATCCTGCTAGAGGATAACCCCTGGGATTGCACTTGCGATCTGCTATCGTTGAAGGAATGGCTGGAAAATATACCCAAAAACGCTTTGATCGGCAGAGTGATTTGTGAGGCTCCCACTAGGTTGCAGGGCAAAGATTTAAATGAGACCACAGAGCAAGAGCTGTGCAAAAAGAACAGAGTGGATTCTAGTCTAGCTGCTCCCCCTGCCGAAGAAGAAACCTGCGATCCTGGTGCCATTCCAACCCCCTTTAAAATAGATGGCAAAGAAGACCCTGCCACGCCAGGATCTGGTCCAAACGGAGGTACAAAGATCCCCGTCAACTGGCAGATCAAGACCAGACCTACGGCTGCTGTGCCGACAGTCAGCATGAAGAGCAAGCTACCAGCTACCTTGTCCTGTCCTCACATCTGCAACTGTGATCAGATCCCTGGCTCGGGTTTAAAGGTTAATTGTAACGACAGGAATGTGAGCAGCTTGGTGGATCTGAAGCCCAAGCCGTCCAACGTGCAGGAGTTGTTTCTGAGAGACAACAAAATACACACTATCAGGAAATCCCACTTTCTGGATTATCGGAAACTTAATTTGCTGGATCTGGGCAACAACAACATAGCCACCGTTGAGAACAACACCTTCAAGAACCTCTTTGATCTGCGATGGCTCTACATGGATAGTAACTACTTAGACACCTTGTCCCGGGAGAAATTCGCTGGACTACAGAACCTGGAGTATCTGAATGTAGAGTTTAATGGGATCCAGCTGATCATGCCTGGCACCTTCAACGCGATGCCCAAGCTGCGGGTCCTCATCCTCAACAACAACCTGCTGAGGTCTCTCCCAGTGGACGTATTTGCCGGGGTCTCGCTCTCCAAGCTGAGCATACACAACAACTACTTCATGTACCTGCCGGTGGCGGGGGTGCTGGACCACCTCACCTCCATCACACAGATCGACCTGCACGGCAACCCATGGGACTGTACTTGCCCTATTGTGCCTTTCAAACAGTGGGCAGAGATGCTGCGCCCCAAGGTGATTATGAGCGACCTGAGATGCGAGTCCCCAGAAGATTTCTTCAAGGAGGATTTCGAGTCTCTCTCCAACGACGTCATTTGCCCACAGCTAAAAGTCTCGCCCACGTTAACTTCCACTAATAAAAACAGCACTGGGTTGGCAGAGACGGGTACTCACTCCAACTCCTACCTGGAGACCAGCAGGGTCTCCATTTCTGTGCTGGTGCCGGGTCTCCTGCTGGTTTTTGTGACCTCTGCCTTCACGGTGGTGGGTATGCTTGTGTTTATCCTGAGGAACAGAAAGCGCTCCAAGAGGAGGGACGCCAATTCTTCCGCCTCTGAGATCAACTCTTTGCAGACGGTCTGCGACTCGTCCTACTGGCACAACGGGCCCTACAGCACCGATGGAGCCCACCGGGTCTATGACTGTGGCTCCCACTCACTGTCAGACTGAGCCATTGGGGGGGGGGCGCGGGGGCTGCTTCCCAACCACCGACCAGGAACCCAGCGCTTGAGTCTCGTCTGCCCCTGGGACCGACAAGGGACGGCCCTGACCTGAGCTGCTCATCGTGAGAAACAAAACACGCACCCTCCCCCTCGTCCCGCCTTCCCAGCAAACACTGTGGCCTGGGGAAAGGGAAGCCCGGCGAGAGAGCAGTTTCCTCCGGCGATGGCTCGAGCTTATGCCGGGCAGTCACTCTCTTCCCTTGGTGGGTTTTGTTCGGCTTTTCTTCCTGGGCACCCCGCTCCCCTGTCCCCTCCGCAGCCCCTGAGGACCGAGGCCCACTGAGAGGCTGGGACAAAACGGGGGTCAGAGGAAAGGCCGGGGGTGGCCTCCTCTTGGTGGCAGAGCAAGAGCGGGAAGTTGCACGAAGGCATGAATGTAATGTAAATAAATGACTCCTAGAAGAGACAGACAAACAGACAAACAGAAAAAAAAAAAAAAGTGCTGCATGGCTCGCATGGATTCAACGCACCCCAGGGACGCACCAGCTCCAGTCTACTGGAAACCAGCGTCTAGTTCACACCATCATCCCTCTTACCTGATAAGTCCCTTCGTATCAAACCTTCTATATACGAAATACAGTATGATAATAATAAAAAAAATGCCATTTCGCCATTTCTGTGTGATCAATAGGCAGTAGAGATCGTACTTTTACTGTGGGGAAAAATGTAAAGGTTTTATTTAAGACATTAAGACATACTTGCATGAATATTCTTATTGGATCTTTTTTTTTTTTTTTTTTTTCTAGGCAAGAATTACTGTGTTGGCAGAGATTTATTTTGTTGCTGGTGGGTTTGATTGATTTCCTGGGGATGGGAAGTGAGGGGAGGCTTGGTTTTCTTTTATCCCTCTTCCTTTTCAGTATACATGTTCAGTATTGCCTTTCCATCTGAATGTAAAAATTAGTATCCTTGATTTCTATTATGGTAACAGTGTAAACACTCAAAAAAAAAAAAAAAAAAGGAAGCAGATAAGCATGACCAATTAATGTCACTCTAGTGCTTAGGCTGCAAAGTTTAATGGTAAAAAAATCTGTGCTGTTGTAAATCTTACTATAACTTGAGGAAATCAGAACTGAGGAAACAAGTGGAACTTACTAATTCTATTCGAGGATTTTATAATGGCATATTTTTTCAGTATTAAAGTGAAAATATTTTCAACTCCGGGTCCTTACCATTTTTCCAGCACCAGCTCTTGCAAGCGGGTTATCTGGGTTTAGGGGACAGAGCTTCCTTTCAGTACTCCCTCTGTGAGTGTCTCACTCCCTTCTCTCCCTTCCCTCCCTCCCTTCCTCTCTCATTCATTCACAAGTAGACACACAAACACCCTTCCCTCACCCCTTCCCCAATGTAAACATCACACAGAAGTTTCCTGCCTCCTTCTCATCTCCCTTTTGTTTTTTTTTTTTAATGCGGCAGTGAATCCCTTTATTAATACTGTGAATCTCTCCCTCCTGCTGCTGCTGCTGCCGCCGCCTCTGCTACACACATACACACACACACACACACACACACACACTGCAGATATATTAGGGATGTTAGCGAGAATTTGATTTAATTGACTCTGCCTAGCTCGCTGTCATTAAACCGGAGCCGGATTTGAGCGGTCAGCACTTCAGGCCCATATGCAGCTTCTCCGACTATCAGAAGTGGGAAAACTAATTAGCGAGAGGACTTTCCCATCTCTACTCCTGGTAGCTGCCCCGTTGCCATAGCGAGCTAAAAAGAAAGAGTCCCTGGTAGCGCTACTGTCTGACTGCAGCCCCTTCCTGCATGAGAATGTGCCCCTTAACTCAGTGATACCTGTAAAAGCGAAAGTCCCAGCAAATCACTTGTAACTCCTAGCTCAAGTCCCAGCGGAGACATGGAGGATTTGAGTCACGTTGCTTCTGGTTTTCTCCAGGCAGAGAATCCTTTTTAAAGAGTAAAACACTGCAAGGGACTTGCTGAACTTCAAATGCTGATTTGGTTTGCTTTATAGAAAATGCTCACCTTTGGGATATATGATGAGAAAACAGACATGCATATACACACATTGCAGTAGATACACCCTTGAAAACGAGGCAGAAGTCTAATCCCAGGTATTCATGAAGAATTAAACTACTGAATAGGTCATTCCTCCAGAATCTTTTATCACTGTGGAGAGGTTTGCAGTCTTCTAGAAAATACCTTGAAGTTTCCATATGCAACTCTGGCAACAGAATATCCATTTAATTACATAAATCATTGCTATTGCCAAGACCCTGCTTTATTTCCCAGGACTGCTTTGTTAGGCTGATTGTTCGGCCAGGCCATTCTGTGTCACACAAAGTGATGGCAGCAGAGTCACTAGTTTGCCATTCTGCTTTCCTCCTACCAGCTGGAGAAGAAGAAGGGGAAAAAAAATACATGTGAGCCAGTATTTCTGTCCTTAGGAGCCCATCAACTTTTAATTCTGGCATGGTCCAAAGAGCACTTAAGAATAAGAAAATGCACTTCTAGATTACCACCAAAGTCTTGCTGCCTTCTCCATGATATTGTGAGAGAAAATTAAAGAACAGTGTGCAGTGAGAGTACAATCAGTGTTAAAACTCACCATTATGTTGCAAACGTTGTTGCAGAAGATAAAGATATACTAAATTAAAGATATGCTAATTTAAGAGTGTCAAATCATTAGCAGAGGCCAGACATGCGTGAATGCCAGAGCATATGATGCTAAATAAGGCGCATATGACTTTTTTCATCATTAAGCAGTGATAAAATCTTATAACTTTGATTATTCACTTTCCTTAAACTCACCAATGTTCTCAGGCCTACTTAAAGAAATACCAATTGAAATAAAATGTTAAAGACATGTTTTCAACACTGAGTTTCTAGTTTAGGAGTGGGAGGAAATAACAATAATAAAAATAAAAATCCTCTCTCTCTCTTTTTTCTTTTTTTATTTTTTTTCTGTGTCCCTTTCTGATTTTAACACTCAGGTAGTTTTTTCTTCCATCTGTCAGGCGCTCACACTTAAGACACATAGATCTTCTGATGTCTGAGATTATATCATTAACAGACTTTGAATTACAACGTTTATCTTATTTTTATGACTAGCATTTCCAAGATCTTTTCATCAAAACAATACACTCAGCCAAGGGAAAAATAAGAGAAAGAAATGGGATTAATGCATTTAAAGATAGTGAAACATAAGATAAATGAAGGACAAATATATTTAGCTGTACCACATTAATAAAAAGTTATTAAATATTTTACTCATTTGATAAAGTATAACTGTTATGATAATACTTCTAACACTGGGAATCTATATAATACCCATATTGTAGCCATATATGTTGTTTTATGTTGATTTTTTTTTCTGACTAAGATAAGAACGTCTTAAGTTCAGGCATAACATACATCATATTAAGTTACTTCTTATTTCTTCCATTTATCACAGTACATTTCTGTTGTTTCAGAAAGGATAGAGAGGAATGAAAGATTAGTTTTAGAAAGTTTTAAAAGTTCTTTTTTTGTTGTTTTGTTTTATTTGTCCTGCGAAACCTTCAACTAAGAATGGCTTAGAATCTAAATTATTGCTGTAGAAAAATATACTTGTATGCATGGTAGAATTCAATTCAACTTTCTGTTGAATAACATTCAAGAGGTTGCATGCTACTTAACAGATGGTTGAATTTAATTCTAGTAGCAAGCTGATAAGATGTTGAACTAATATCAGTTAACACTAATGTGTCATTTTCAGCAGAAGTGGTGGAACTGCCCTGGGCCAACTTGCATTTTTATATCACTTTGTTAAATTTATTGATTGTGGTAGGGTGTTTTGTAACATTTGTTCAGTCATACTGAAAACAGTATTTCAGACCTACGTGCACTAATGTGCTGTAAACTCCTTTGAGCTGGATGAGACTTACCTGAGTGGAGAAAAGGCCTTGTCTGGAAATCTTTGCTCAGACAGAGCACCCATTAACTTCAAATGTGAACATTTCACAGTTCCTTAAATCCTGCTTTCGTGAGAGTTGTTAGCAAAACACATTAAAGGAAAGTTAGTGCAGCAAGAAGGTAGAGAACCCCCCTCTTGTCCAGGAAGAGTCCATTCCAGCCTCCACTTCCCATGAAAAGTTTTGTAGTCTCCCAACAGTAAGAGTTTCCTCCCAAAGGCAGGTAGCTTTCGTCAAGGGCAAATGCATTTTCCTTTATTAATTCTGGATAATTAAAAAGACAAATATTATTTTGTTTAAGAATTTAATACGATTGTTTATACTTCTTCATTCACAGTTGGCTTTGCTGCATTTTTATTCAACTGAGATATGCAGTGAGCATTTGTAAGTCATTATTAACTTCAGACTTTTCATATTTAGAGATGTTGTAAGTATATATGTAAAGTAGGACATTTTCTTTGGCTGAATCGTATTCCATGTGTTTGTGTAGCACAAATTTGTAGGAGTTCTTTGTGATTTATGGCAGAAATTTTGAAACAATAGATAGGATGTATGAGTTAGCTGCTGCACAAGTACCTCTTTTGGTAACGTTTGAGTACGAGTCAGAAAATGAGGAATTTTTGATGTATGACGACAAACATCAGTGTCCATAAGATCACTTATGTATTTATATACTTTGTCTAAAATGCTCTGAATCCTGTATTAAGATTATGACCATGACCAATACAAATTTTTAAAATATTATTTATTACTACTAATTTTTCCTAGACATAATATTTCTCTTTTTTTTTTTTTTTTTTTTTTTCTCCTAGCACTGGAGAAATTGTGGACTAAAAAATACTGGAAGCATTGTGTTATAATTCATTGCATTTATTATAAATAACATCAGCAAATTGAAAATTAACATATTATGTTCTTACTATGTATTTATAAATGTATTGTTTAGAAGGTCAACTTAATTGGTTAGTTTGTAATAGAGGACAGTATTTAACATACCTGAAAATTTCAGAACTGTTATCATATTATCTGATAGGTTGGGAAATGTGAATGAGATTCATGAACATTACTGTTCTAAGGTTAATTCCCTGGTCAACTGACATATTGGTGTGCTGAATGACTTCGTCTTCTTGATAAAGTTTCTGAATTAATTTTTGTGCCTACTTCTCAAACATATTCTTCAATTATATGACAGAGGAACAAAATCAACAGAAATCCCACTAAAGCAAATGGCAGTCTCCTTCATCAAACACTTGAAGGCTAAGACTGACAATTTGTAGTGCAGGAAAGTGTGGCTTAAAATAACCCATTCCATAAGACAGTGAGTTGACTCAGTGAGGGAAAAGGGGAAAAGACTGCTTCAAGCACCATAGTTTGAGTGAAACTGGTGGAACAAAGTGCTCTAGAATTTACCCCATTGAAATACTGCTAGGATCCATCCTTCTTCTCCATCTTTCTCCCTTTCCAGTAATAGTGAGAACATCAAAGGAAAATGTAGTGCAGATGAGATATGAAGAAAAGTGGAAGCAGCACAGTCCAGTGAAGAAATTTAGGGGATGTGATTCATTTCCTGGATAACTACATAACCTGAAGTGTGGGTGGGATTTGACTCATCTAAATTGATAGACTTGGTTTAAATGTCTAAGCACAAACAAATAAACCCCTCAGAGGCACCCTAGCATATCTGAGATGTCTGCATGAGGCCGTCAGATAAGACTCAATGTCTGGGGTATATTCTGGAATGGCAGCTGGAGGTTAAGTTGGGAAGATTAGTTCATATCATATAGCAGTAGAAACACATGTATAAAATTGGATTGAGCCCTGGATCGCCACAGAGGGTTTAGTGGCTTGATTCAGTTACTCCCAGCTAGGGCCATTTGAGTTAGCTTGGTATCTGAGCTGCCTGCATGGTACTAACATGAAAGATTCAAAGCTTATATGAGATTTGGTCAGTTGGTGGCAGGGTAAAATACTCTAAGACACCACAAATAGTAGAGTAATTAAACACTAAATATGTCTCAGTTTTCTACACCTGCACTGTAGAAAATTAAACAGAGATGAGAACTAAATCGTATCCCTGAAATCATGTAAAATGAACCATATCAAAGATGTTAGTTGAGACATGAATTTGTTTTTAAGGGTGATGATTAATTTTTGGATGGTATCAGTTGGTCAGGTATATCCTACAGAAATTTTTTCCTTCTGTTTTCCTTAGTTAGGTTTGTCTTTTCAGATTGATGGCTCTTTGACTTGGAGATTGTATCCTAATGGTTGCTTTTGGATGAGACTCCTATTTCAGCTAGTGCCTTCAGAAACTGCTATAGTACATAATAACTATAATAGAAATATCATAAAATAATAGAAGGCTCAGGAAACAAAAATGTAACAACAAAAAACCCTGACAGTTATTACTACTACCATAACAGTAAATAACTGTTTTTTGGGTCAGGTTTGGAATATAAATACTCCAGGGTTGCAGGCATTGTTGAGGTCATTGAGAGGATCATAACGAGAGATAAATGCTAGCAATGAATGAGAAATACATCAGGAAGTGTTTTAAAAAAAACACACACACACACAAAAAAAAAGGGGAAAAAAACCTATTTAATGAAAAGAAAGTGTCAAATTATAAGTGTTCTTCTGCAGCAGGATTGAAAGGGGAAAAATATATTTTAATTATGGGCACACACCAACAAGCTATTCACATGAGATATCTTAAAGAGAAGACAGATGGTAGAAAAGATTTAAGTGCAGGAGGTATACGTGGCTGGACCCCAGAGACTATTAGTCATATTGTAAGTGGATGTATCAAGTTGCCCAGGATAAATATGGCATGACAAAGTTGGCAATATTTTGTACTGGGCAACATGGATTCTTAGAGAGGAGTGTCAGCACTTAAGTTGGTTAGAAAAGTAGAGAATAACAGTCTAAAGCAGCATAGGATTTTCTTAAGAGTTCAGGAAGAAAATGGTTCAAAATTAATTAATGTGGTTATAAAAGTTAGTTTGTCAGTTGTCTTTATCATGGAATTTTCCATTTGATGGGAATATTTTAGCTAATTTGGCAATAATTTATTGATAAACAAGAGGAATGCACTAAATATAGATGCTAATCCCAGAAGATTTGCTGCAATTATCTAAGAAGAACTGTGGGTTCAAATAGCACAGAAGAGGTTCTTGCATTAACTAGGCGTGCCCAGGGGAACCAAAGGGCACTTAGGTGGTCTTTCATTAATAGCAGCTTAGTCATAGAAAGACCACCTAAGTGGTCCACCACCTAAGATAATTCTAACAAACTAATTTTTAGTATAATACAATATTCTGTAGGTACTAAATAATCCTAGGGTATATTTAAGATAATAAGTAGATTTGTTGACTTTGAACTTTTAACAAGGCAACATTGAATCGAAGCTGTGAATGAAGTGGTCTTACTATAGAACCATAAATTACTAGTCTGTCCAGATTTATCAGCTCTATTGCAGGCATGCTTATTTAAATTAGTCCCATTTGTGTTTTGCACAAATTCATAGTATTCATGGGTTGCAATATGAATAGTAAATGTAATGATTCTGATCCACATTTTGCATTATACCTGATCATGTCTTTTTTGCTACATAGATCAAATTTAGAACGAAATCAATGGAAAGAAAATATTTTGTTAGGAAGGTTTAAAAACAGGTTGCACATTTTAAAAGATCAGTTCTAGCTACTAGTATTTCAACATTAAAAGAGTATTGCTCAGATATTATTGCAATATGGGTAATTTACATTAATTTTATCAGTGCAGTTAGATTAGCCTCTAATCAGGAAGCAACAAGCTTATAATAAAGACGTGTAGTAAATACTGCTAAATATGAGATCCTTGTTGTAGAAGAGTTGATCGGACTGATATTGATGGACTACCAGGCATACCCAGCATGATACAGAAAGCTAATGGAAAATGTTCATATATGTATAGATATATATTTTCAGTATTCTCTTGGTTAACAGTTCTTCTTTCAAATATCAAGGTTTATTACTTTATTTTTTGTAGAGAGAAGATAATTACAAATTTCTGCTTTGTGTCTTGATTTCTCATGTGGAACTAAATTGTCAAACAGTAGTGGAAGAAACAGAAAACAGAATGTGTGCAAGAGTATGATATAGCTCCTTTTACAATGGATTAAGAACACCATATCTCTTTGGTTTGAACAAATCTATCCTGCTAAAGAAGTGTACTCAGAACTTGAGTGAACTCAAGCACTGGACTACTAAACTATAATGGATAATCCATAATGGATAATGCCTACAGAAAAATAATAAATAAATAAAATAAGAGGTTATTTCCTAGTTCTTTTTCATTTGTACTTCTTCATTAGCTCAGTTCAAAGGAAAACTGATAAAGAGTGCTTGGCACCTCAGTGCTTGGCAGTTTTTATGTAACTGAAACCAATACAAAAGCTTAAAACATTTTATCTGCACGTCTGGCAGCTGAAGTCCAGGCATGACACTTTAGCATATCATAAATGTTGCAGATGACTATGTTTAGCCAATTAAGTGTTCCCTGACTGAAACGTAGTGGCTATATTGTGAGCATGTTAAGTTAGCTTAATAGTAGATGAATTGCAGCTGCTAAGGCTGAGGAAAGCTAAATCTCAGCTAAGCTGTTTAATTTTTATATGGCTAGTTAGGTGTGATGAATCTCATTCTGCCTCAGGGTAGAACTTATTATTAAAAATTATTATTATTAAAAATAAGAAAATATGCATTTAGGAAGACAGCAAAGGAGTATTCTTGAAATATTCATGATCTTTCTTATGTTAAATCACAGTTTATTAAAAAAATTACAGATACAATTGATGGGTTTTTTTGAGACTTTATGATATAGACTGAAATATATATCTAGCTGTTACTGATGGCAACTAATTATTTTTAAAGGTGTCGCTGTTGGTCTTAGAAATACATCTAATTTACAAATGCTATCAGAGTAAGACTTTTTCATAGGCAATTATTGCAGTATTGTATCGATATATAGGGCAAAATCCTACTCTGCTTATTCATACTAATCCAGTGAAATAAGTATCAATGAATAAAAGTGAAAGACGAAAATGACTAGGCCCAAATCTCTCTTCATAAGAAAAGTAGGCTAAGTATTTAACTCTGTAGTAAGTTATCAGTGTGGACTTCTTTGTAGTCTTTGAGTTTGTGGAATGAGTCTCATTTTAAGCAGAATTCATAAGACACAGAAATCAATATAAACACAGCTGGCACTAATTGACAAGTCAAATTACTAGTATTAGGGCAGAAGCCAAGAAACTGGGTACTAAATCATTTTTTTCTCTTATGCACTAATTCTGCAGTTCAGTTTAGATCAATTGTGACCACGTTTCCTTGGGTCATAGGTTATGTTCACCAGATTAATAGATGTGGCCACTGAGATTTACTTCAACATTACATTCTGAGGCAGAAATCCAGTATATTAATTCCATTGAACTTCTGATATTGCAGCGTAGATACCTCCTTACTGAGTAAGTCAGCTTTGGTCTTCTGCAGAATCATTGAGGAGAAATGGGAACTTGTAACATTCACATAATACGTTTGAGTTCAATTTCAGACTGAGATACCTGAATTTAGGTGAATATATTTTTTTTCAGATACTTGCAAGCTAGGCATCCGAGCTTTTAGTACAATCATCAAAGCCTGGTCAGTAGAGACTAGAAGGAGTCTCAGTTTAGCTTAAATAAACACTCAAAATGAAATTTTAAATTTTATTATCAACCTGAGCTTCCTGGAGTATCCAGTCTGGCTTTTAGCTGATCCTCTGCAGGGTTGTAGATCTTTTGTAGGTCCAGTCCCATGAGTAATTATTGGGACTCTGGGATATCATAGGGCATCACAAATGATACTGACCATGTTTGTGTAGGACAAGATTTACACTGACTGCAACTGGAACTTAGACACTGAGCTCATATTTAGATTCTTACATTTAGAAGTCTTAATCTCTAAATAAATCCTATCCATATTTAGAAGGAGATAAATCACACTTTAGAAGTTTTATTTCTTTCCATTGACTTTAACAGGAATCTAGGGCACCTTGTCTAAGTATATATCTACAACTATAAACAGCTACATTTGCTCAAATTAATTCTGCACTTTGAGTCTTTCGCCCGGACCATATATCCCTTTGCTGTAAACTGTTACAGTTCCATTGATTTTCCACAGTGGAGAAGGGAGGATACCAGTGTCTGGATTCTGCCTGCTCTCCTCAGTGGTCTGCACATCCAGAAAGACAGCACCACTGGGAAGCAGCACAGGTCTCACAGTGCACTGAATTGTTCAAACCCAAAAGGCACATCCCGCGTGCTCAGGAGTGTGATAACTCCAAGATGTAGGGATAAGAGACATGCTTGATTCTTAGACTATTTTCCTTTTTTTGTTTGTTAGTTTCCTTTCTCTCAAGATGTGAATATCTTGTCCTGAAACTCTAGGAGATATTAAGAACATGAAAATACGAAAGTAGTCATCAAAGGAGTTTCCTGTCTCAGGAAGAACTCATATAGGCAGAAGAGTTATGTCAAATCCAAAGAAGCTGCTCTTTTAGCAGTTAGTGAAAATATTATTTTCTTCCTTTCTTTCATTAACATCGTGTTGGTTACACAAAATTGAAAACTATTACACAAAAAATTATGTAGAGGACATCTATAAATTTCTTAGGAAAATAAGTTTTGTTGTGGAAAGGATAAGTGGAGACTTTAGTAGACTAAAGCACAAATTGCTAAAAAGAGTCAAAACTCATTAAGAAGTTTCCTTGCAAGATTCAGAAGCAAAGTATAAAATCAATATCTTTGTTAAAGTCAGTAAAGCTATTTTAGGATTTATAGTTATTGATGACACGAACTGATATCTTCAAATAGATTTGAAAGATTACAGGAAACAAAGTTAAAACAAGAATGAATTGTTTTAAGCTTCTTAGCTTCAGAAACATCAGATATGGTTTTAAATAAAATAAATGTTATCTCTCATGAACAATGCTGTACAACATAGCCACCATACATAATTCATGGAAAATGATTTGGAGAAAAAAAAGTCAGCTTTCCCAAAGAAACACTATACTGAAATAGAATTCTCATTTCAAGAGAAGTCTGAGAAGGGTGAATCAGAATGAGGAATTTCATGCTGGATTTTTCACTACATTAGGCATTCTGTGTGTGACAAACAGAAACAGCTCAAGTTTTCATTACTAATTGACTCAGATTCCTTGCAAATTATGCATATGAACATAGTTCTGTAAGTAAGTTTTAATTATTTTCCATGTTAATAGAATATTTAAAAAGTTATTGTACATGACTGTTATGTTCGTTGTCACAATATCTTGCTCATCATGTTCAGTGTGCTACTAAACTGTTCACTGAATTGCCCTACAGAATGGTAGAATAGTTTCAGTTCATTAACTTTTCTCCCATTTGCCAATCTTTCAAAGCAAACTTTCAAGCTTGAATTCTATCACATAATTTGTGTAACAAGCCATTTGTAAATGACTGGGTAGATCCTCACTTAACTTTCTAAACTGAGTGCTATATTTTTAGCAATTTCCTAGGATTGTGAAACAGTTATGTGGAAAATCAATTGAAATATGTAGATAAGTCTTCATAATATGAAGGAAGACTTTTTGCCCTGTCAGTTCAGCAGAAATTATGATAACAAGGCATTAGTCATAGTGTAAAACCTTGATGTTGCCTTAAAAATGGGAATATTAGATTTGCATTCCAAGTCTGCACTGTTTCTGAACTTTCAGACCATACGCATTTATTTAGTCAAGACTAAAATAAAAATAAAAAAATCTCACTTCTGTGTCTCTGTGCAGTACTGTATAATTCAAAAATCATAGCAAGGATAATAAAGGAATTGAAAAAGTAAAAAAAAAAGATATTGCAATTACTGTTGAAAAAGCAAAGTGAATACTTCATAAATTGCTGGATATATGGGACAGAACTTACCTTCTTTTTCCATAACCACTTTTTTCCTACTAATGTTTACATAACAATACTTTAACATGTCTTTAGTATATTATAGACCCATAAATCTGTTTTCTGTCAATTTTAGTCCAAAATATGATAATCTGGTTTTACTTTGACATATGTTTCTGTAAATTAACATTCAAATAAAAAAATGGAAGATTTTCTAATGGTAGAAATGTAAATTTCTAACGTAAGTTTAGCATGAATGAAGCCTTGATCAAAGTTAATACTCTGTTTGCTTGGACATATCTATACTATGGTCCTGTAGTCCTTGCATATAAAAAATTAGGATATTCAGAGAGAGTAATGTAGGAATGGTAATGGTGGGAAAATCTTTCTCCTCTAGGTTCTGCTCTTAATTGAGTCGCAATATCGAATTATATTAATATAATTTTTGGAACACGTGTTTCAAATTGGAGAAAATATACTTACCAAAATGGGGGGACAGGAAGGGTGTTTAATCAGAAACTAGTTAATTCTTCCTATTTGGGTAAGAGAAGCATATAAACGTATAAACAGAAAAGAGATCTAATTTATACTGACGTGTAAAACAAATGGAGTCAATTAGGTCCCTAGTGGAGGTTTCTACCATCTAAAATGTTTGACAAATTTTTATGGAGCTGGAAGATATGATGCAGGATCTATGACAGCTTCACCTTCTTCTGGTGAGACAGTTGGAGGTCAGGCACCCTGTTCCAGAACAAATAAAATGTCACTGGTACCTCTGTTAAGGCACTTACATAACAAAGATAGATGATTAATGACCTACTATCAGTTGGTTCAAGACTCCTTCCCAGGAATTTTCTTTAAATCTTGTTTTAAAGAAATATTATATTATATTATTTTTCTTTTCTTTCTGCAAAGTTATGTTTTTATTTACACATAAACCATGCACAGGAATTGTTATGTAATGTAAATTATATATGAATTTCCAGTGTTTTCTTGCTTCAATTATGAGTCTTGCAGCAGTGGACTTACTTTGAAAACTTTGAAATATGTAAATTATCAGTCTCTCACCAAACATTTTTTTTTTCCACAAAGATGAAAACCAATAACATTAATTAAAACCAAATGATTATTCTATACCTGGAATTAGGGAATGATATCTCAAAAGTGTTGAAATTATCCCTTGATGAAATATAGGAAAACTAGAGGAAGCAAATATGTTAGAAATAAAGATTTAGAAATATACAGGTAAGCTTTTATTATCAAATGTGGTCAATAGAAATAGAATATGTGAGAGATCCAAAGACTGATTTTACTGGAGGAGAGATACTAGCAGAAGTGTCAAATATTAGGCTGGAAGAACCTGTGATTTGATATTTAAAGGGAGGCTTTGTGTTTAATTATATAGCTTATATATACATATATAATTTATATATGTACTTTCAGCTACTTTCACTCTCCACAAAACTATAGAAATTTGTAGATGTTCAATAGTTTTGTATACTTAGGTCTGCTCACAAATACCCATCCAGAAGTGTAACATTAAGCATTTATATTTGAAAGTGTTGGCTTTGGCTGTGACTATTACATGTGTAGGTGTTATAGAATATTGTATTCTTCTCTGATTAGAGGAAATATTTGTCTTTTATTTCGATCATAGCTATACTTCATAATGCATTATTAGTTGTACAAAATAATTTTGCAATCTGATCTATTTTGTATATGCCACTGAAGGACTGCTTAACTTCGATTTCTAGACCCTATTCATTCCTTACCTGGATTTGGCATATGGCAGGGCAATAACTTTTACATATTTTGCTGTGCACACAACAGTTCTTAATATTTTCACACTCTCCTTTATTTGCTGTCGTTAGAGATTTAGAGATATGCATGAGACGACAGACATTAGCAGCCAAGAGGAAAAATCTAATAATATTTCTTCTCAATGTATCTCAGAGAGGAAGAGAAAAAGGTCTGAATTTCAGTAAAGTTTCTAAAACTATCCATCCTTGAATCTTAAAATTTAGGTTCTGTCCTTAACTCTGAATCTTTTCAGAAATCAGAGTTCATAATATAATTGCCTGTGCATATTATAATTGCATTTCTACATTTTTTTAAGAATACTAAAGCAATATTTAGTTTTATATACAAAGGAAAATTCCATCTATCTTGGTGAATTTTTATTTGATTATATTTTGCTCTTGACAATGAAAGCAAGATAACACATTACTAAAATAACTTTATCAAAGTAAGTAGGATTTGTATCTCAGAAAAAAAAAACAGGGAATCTGTATAAAAGGAAGAGAATGGGATAGCATGAATTCACTAGGGTCTGCTTGCAGGAAGGTTTACAGAGTGTTGGGAATTTATTCCTTCTTATTTATTTACTTATTGCTGTTCATTGGACATTCATTACTAGGTGCAATAGACTAACACATTCTTTCATTTCTATTCATTAGACATGAATAAGTGCAACAGTAACCTGTATATTCCAATATGCCACACAGGCTCTTCAAGGAAAGAGACACGTTAGTCCTTCTACATGGGCCCCAAAGGGGTGGAATTGTAGTACAAAAGGAAAAACATCTACATTAATATGTCTAAATATTTCATCTGGTTCTTTCGAGATACTCTTTTAGCAAAGACACAAGTAAGTTACAACAAATGAAGGATTTCAGCTTTATTTGGAATGGAACATTTATTTGATTTCATATTGAGCATATCTGAAACTTTTTTTTTTAAGATGATGATGGTATAATTTGGATAGAATCAATCTGACATTTAAAATTCTGTTCAAAATTTCCTCTTCCTAGTGATTGTCTTTATGTCAAGTTAACTGCCAGATTTTTAATTTTCATTCAATTATTTGGAATTTAAATCCCTAAAAACTGTTCTACAACCTAACAGCAGCATATGTCTCACTGAAAGGCACATTTTTTAACATATAAAAGTATCTATTTTTGTTTTAAAGACCTATAAACACAAGTCAAAATGACATTTTCAAATGGGCTTCTGAATCCAGCTAACCAAAGAATTTCATTTTATAGTATAGGTTATAAATTATGCTGTCAACTAATTTCAATATAATCTAATCCATTTTATTATCTATGTAAAAGATGTTTCACGTCATCAATGAAAAAAGCATTTTTCATTGTTCATTCATTTTCATTCATTGTTTCTCAACACATATGCATTCTCCATGCACACTTATTTGCAAGCTAATACCTTGATCTTGCAAAAAATGTCATGCAGGCAGGACATGTCCCTGCAAGACTTAAATCTTATATCTATCTGAACCTAATTTCAAACCAAGTAAAGTATTTGTCCGCTTTCTACTGAGAAGATAGGCAAACAAACAAAGAAGGAAATTCATAGACAAGAACTCAATTGATACAGTCATCATTAAGCTTAAGAGGAAAAAAGAAGTGAGTTTTCTGAATATTTTAATTATAAATTATCAAAATATTCAGAAAGTAGTTCTGTCCCTCTTTTGCTCCTCCCTCATCACCAGTAACTATGTAGTTCAAAATAAATATTTGTAACTAATATGTAATTTACTCTTGAATTGATTTATCATTTTTCTTCATATTTATGTTCATTTATGTTTGAACACATAACAGTTATACCAAAAGGTATCTCAATTGAAACTCAATTGAGCCAAAATTTTGACAGCATTTTTATTTTAAAAAAATTTTAAATGGGCATGGATATGACTGTGAGTGGAGACATTGGCTTTGCCAGCTGCTAGATGTACCACTTTGAAAAAGACCCTTGGTAAAGCTGTGGAAAGAATATTTTAATAAATCAATGGAATTCTAGACCAATACATGTAGAAGTGTTCCGAGTCCAGTCGAGTCTCTTTATAATTGAAAGTTATAGCACTGAAATGTTTTTAATACTATTTACATTTGAATTCCTTAATAGAAAATTCAGCACCTTTATTCTTTTTCTGGTTAAAAATGATTTGCATAAAATGCTCCTACAATACAAGAAGAATGTCCTACAAGTCATCCTTCTTTAAGAACTGTAATATTTAATTTCTAGGTCAAAAAAAAAGTATTTTTCTCTCCCCCCCTTTTTTTTTAATGTCATGATAAATACTTCAGGTGCACATGCTCAAACAAAAATATTTTCACAGTATTTGATGGAATAAGATGAGAAAAACTGATGAGAAAAATTAAACTTTTCTTTCAAGTACATTTTTGCTGCTTTCATTCTATATTGTCAATGCTTACTACACTCTGCTTTCATTATTGTCCACAGAGCTGCAAATCAGGAAAAAATTGGAGTGGCAAAAATTTACAGATGTATTTGCTGTTGGATACTGTGCTTTTATGCTAAGTACATTTATTCTAACTCTTTCCTGGTAGATAAATGAAAAAGTGTATGTGTAATTTAATTCTGTTTTGTATTCAATATCTTACTCAGAAATATGTACCTCTCAGCACATTTGCCCTAATATTGATATTAGCTGGACACCTATGCCATAAAAACATTAGCATGATTTTATTATCAAATGACTCAGAGCCTAATTTTCATGCATTTGTCTAAGCTGAAGGCCTTCCAATAGTCTACAACTATTATCTGATAATCCTTTAGCAAGAATAAGTATAATTTGACACAACTGATTTGCAAAGTTTATTCTATTGTAGCAAATGTGTCATCTGAAGCTTGAAATCTTTTCAGATACTATTATTTGTTCTCCTAGTGCCCATAATATTTGCAAATATGGTTAACGTACTTTTTTCACGAATAAATATTGGTTGCTGCTAATAACACAACCTTCCTCTAGCTAGGTTAAGCTTATACTTTTGTCAATTCAACACTATACCAAGTTCCAGAAATAGAAATGAGTGACATTTTTTTTTCATAAAAATATCTATATCTTTCCTTTATTGGAAATATTTACTTGTGCTTTTTACGTGTACTATATTCATTTTCAGAGTGGTTCTATAATTTGTTGAGTCCTTGCTATGTTTAACTAAAATTTCCTAGACTCTACATTCATCATTTTCTTCCACAAATATTTAAATCTACATTTGAGTTATACCATAAAAATGCAATTGCCTGCCTTTTAGCCACTGATACAGCTTCATATCACCCTTCCTGAATCATGATGAAACTCTGTTATTTTCATGATATAAAGCTTATTTTCTAGCATAAAAGAAAACGAAGTTTGAGGAGTCAGAGCTAACTGTTACAAGAAAAAGACTAAAATTTCACTTTTTTTTTTTTTTTTTATTGTGCCTAAGGTACTCAGTTCACTCAGGAGGAGACACAGAAATACAGAAGGACAGATAGGCCCACTGAAGGCCTAGATCTATCAGAATTTGTCAATTAAAATAGTTATTATTTGTGTGGTGTTTCACTTTGTTTCAGTATTGATATTTAGTAGTGAATGGACACAGTTTTAATTTAATGAGGAAAACCATGAAAAACTGGGAGAGTAAGCGAAAACAGAAGAAATAGTCTGAGGTATTTACCATCAGGGGATCACTCCAAGGTTCCCTAGAAAAGTCAAATTTAAAGGAAAGCACTAATAAAATGTTCAGAAATCAAGCAATTTATTTTTTGTTTAAGAAATCCTGACATTATTTTATTATCACTTTAAATAAGTGATGAGCCATTGGCTTCTACTGACTGCATTGGATAGAGAAACTAAGTAAAAATAATTCACGGCATTGAAAGTCCAAACCAATTTATTTTTGCTTCCTTTCTTATTTTTTAATATCTTGTGTTCCTAGTATTCTCTTAGGCTTATCCTTAATTTGTTCCCTAGTTCCCATCAATTTATTTTAGTTTCAAAACTTGACCAGTGCAGTGTGATTAAAACAGACATATTTTGCTATGAACATGTAATTTGCTGGGCTAAGAGAGAGAAAAAAAAAAAAAAAAAGCAAAAAATAAAGTCTCCTAATTGAGCACTGAACACTGCTTTGATGAAATGAAGATCAACAACAGATTCTGTTCCTTGAGTAACAACTGCTTGCACATTGGTCTCGGGTGCCATACAAAAGGCTGCCAGGGACATCCTTCCATGTGCCCATCATGCCTGCTTGTGAGTAGTTAGACCATATCTAGATATGAATTAACCATGAGACATTAGACACCCTGATTCATTTGTATAGAAATACCTAAATTTGAGTAATTTTCAGGGTGATTTGCAATAAATGGGACCCAAAACTCCTTCAATGTCCTTTACATAGATGTTTGTGTAAGGATGAATCAAATATTTTTGCTGCTTGCAGAAGAGAAGGTTTCTCTGATACACTTCTCTTTCTCTTGAGTATCTTATTCTCAAAAAAATTAGTGGAATTGTATTTTCCACAGTTGTATTGTGTTTGTCTGGATTATGCTTATGTAACACAAATACTGAACACCTTAGTTATCAGGAATCAAGGATCACATAGGAAAAATAAAACCTTGAAAGATTCTCTTCGGGCTCTGAGGTGTCAATCAAGTTCAGTAAGTGGTGTTGGATAAGAAGAAGAGTATATTTGAAAAAAGTAATACATGAAAGCAATTTAATTGCTTGATTTCGGGTGACTACACATTCATAGATGAAAAAATATTGGCCATGATGCAGCTGAGTCATACTGAAGATTTTAGGTCTACGTGATGAAATTTCATAGTTGGGGAGAAAAGAAAGAAAAACGAAGATTTAAAACAACAACAATAACAACAAAAGTAGTTTAGAAGTGTTCAGTATAAATGGATTAGTCATAGTGTTAAATCATAGTTTTACATCATAAACTTAGTGAGATATATTTCTATAGATGAACTTGCATGCTTTAATTTTTGTAGTCATAGTGACAGCAAAGAGTAGAGACAAGTTATCAAGTGACTGAGTCTCTCACATTGAACGAGGAAGAGGGAATAGATCTCAACAATTCCCAAGTGAATTTGGCTCAGTAGTCTGTAGGAGAAAAGGAGAACACATCCAAGTCTTCTTATTGCAATTTACCAATGCAGAAATTATTTTATTTTTAATAGGCTTCCATAGTAAATGGCTTTCTCTGCAACACTGGCCAGTCTACAGCTGAGTTGGGTCTGAGGAACATACTTTTTAGTCTCAAATGCCTGAAGAGAAAATCAGTTTCCTGAAATTCCACTTCAATAGAAAAAACATATATTTAAGTAATATTACTAACTGCTCAAGGATTGAGATAATTCATAATGACTTCAAAGAAAAATTCTATTTTTTATTTCTTTCTAGGCACCAGCATGAAACATAAAAAAATTCCATTAAAATCAGAAAGGATGCTTCATTCAGAACCACCCTGTGTATCACTATCTTGATCTTGATTTTTCGAAGAAATGTGTGAAGGCATTGGTAAAACATTTTCTTGAAGAAAAAAAAAAAACTAAAAGAAAACAAAATTGGTGCATCACTTTCCAAAAATAGGAGTTAAAAGTTCCACTTGACTCTTCTGAGAATTAAAAAAAGGCCTAAAAGATGAGCTTTTTTTTTTTGTCCCTTCCTTATCTAGTTTTGCCTATGTGTAACATCTTCTTTCATTCAGTATTTTGGACAGATGACAGCATATGAGAAAGTACATTTTCCTGACTTTAGGTACAGATATATTTTGCTGATATATTTGCAAATATTTGCAAATACACCACAATCACCACATTTTGCCCTGGGTGATTAGATAGATGAGCCATGTTGCAATGAGAGCAGGTTTTTGCTGTTGACAGTGAAGAGAAACCTCTATCCACCGTCAAAAAAGCAAACCAAGTTTCAAATCCATGTGTAATATTTATTGCATGTATATAATAGAGACGCAAGCATAATATGAGCCTGTTCCATTATGAGCTGCAATGGGGTATATGCAAAGACTTTTCAAATATAGGAATGTCAGAAACTGAAAGATCTGAATTTAGATAGTTTTCTGATAAAATGTATTTAAAATGCCTGATTAAAAGCCATTGAAGCTAATGAGAGAATTTCCAACGTATCAGGTCTTTTACACATATGTACAGATGTTATGTATATTATGTACAGTACTTAAGTCTCAAACCAAATACATGTCTTTATTGAACTATAATGGAAAACTTTGAACTCTGTATAAATTCTCCCATTTACTTCAACTAAAATTGGACAATATCCTTAAATGGGAGACATGTAAAGTTACAACATCAGAGAAAATAGTGACTAGCAAGACTATAGATATATTCTAGATGTACAAAAGATACTACATATTGCAGAAGTAGTTGCTCATACTAATTAATACTGTTGGCTGATAAATTACATTTTGAATCTCTTAGGCAGTATGAAGAGTATGTTTTTTGTCTCACTGTTTTCAGTGTATCTTATCTATAATTTATACCAGTTTCATCAAAGTGATGTTAAATGCATGCATATTTTCCATCGCATAACTGTGAATTTTAAATATGTTCATTATTTACATATAATTAGTAATAATACAGACATTTAATTTTTATAGTGTGTACTAATGACTGCATCATTCTGTTGGCAGGACTTTTTTATATTGTGATAACTGTCCTAGGCAAGTGCTCTTTTTATTCATTTGAATTTCATTAACATATGCATTAAAAACTAAAATTATTGCCATATCCAACTATGTACTTTTTTGTAAAGTGATTTTTATGAAAAAAAAATGACACCAGTTCTTGGATAAATACGTATGAATAAATGTACAAATGAACATTTCTTGTGATACTTGCCAGGAAACAAAAAACAAACAATAACACTTGCACAGAAGTGGTTAGATATGTAGAGAATTTTGGAAGATATTTTTGAACTTTAAAAGGATAAATAAATTAGAATTTACAGTATCTGTATTCTATTAGTTTTGTACTATAACATCCACTTCCTTACTGTAAGTTTCTATATCAATATACAATAAACTTTCCTTGGATAATTTGGTGAGTCACAACTAAGTTGCTACTAGATAAATGAAAGTTTCAGAACATGCCAAATGAAGGAAAATGACTATTAAAAATAACCTGATTTCTGAATTTTACAATAATTGAGAAGTCAACTTACATATGCAGAGTAATTTTGTGCAAAATTAGCAATATGGTCCACAATTTAGAGTGTAATGGCATTCAATCATGCACTAGGACTTTGTTGTCACTGAGCAAGGATAAGATGATAAATATAAATTTTAGAATTTATTCTGGTTCCCAAATAGAGCTGTTCAAAGTGAGTGTTATCTAGTAGGTATGTAATATGAAAGGAAAAGTAAAACCACAGACAATAGCATGGCATGTATTACTTGAAGAGGATGGCTTTTATCAGAGCTGGTTGATACCCACATGATATAATTCTAGAAAAATTATGTCTGTTCAGCTTGTGGTTATCTGAAAGCAAAAATATGTTTAAATGACTACGTTTAAATTTGCATTTATGACATGAAATAAGTTTATGAAAATAAATGTGAAACAAAATTAGAAATAGATTTTAATATTTTTAAGTTAGCAATGTTTTCAAAATATGAAACTCATGAAAATTGTTAAAGGCTGACCTGACCTGCTCTTATAACATGATTTCCTTTCATGTTTGATGACATATTATCAGTATCTCTGAATGTTAATCTCCATCACTACATTTCAAAACCAATGTATGTGAAGTATTTCCTTCTCTATGAACTCTGTGGTTGCATAACTATGTTTACCTGACTACCTCACTTCAACATTCAGTATACAGAGATAGTCTTAAATTTACTGTTGACATGGGTAGTTGAGTTTCCACATAATTAAACTTTGATATGTCTTGAAGTGGGAGTGTTAGGTCTTAAAAAAAAAAAAAAAAAAAAAAAAAAACTTATTCAAACTGTTGATTTACACGCACAGGATAAGCAAGTGCAGAAATATGAGACACTAATTGACAATATCATCTGTAATACCAAGTGTATATGTGAAATTCATTATGCATTGTTTTTTCCTGAAAAATGAAGCAGAGTAGCAATTAAAACATTTCTGCACATAAAAACTGTATAGGCTTTAGAGGAACTGGAATGGATGAAGTTAGCATCTGAGCTGATAAAATAAACCTTCAGTATTAACTCTGAAATTTTTGATTCAGAGCAACATACTCCATTCATGGGAGGCTTTCCTTTGGTTAGATAATTGTAGGTAAGATATTTTTTTTTCGAATATGGTGTGAAATATATATGAAGAAAGACACTACGCTTTTTTTTTCCTTTTTCTTCTTTTTAGAGAATTCACCTCAGAAATAGGAAATCTAGATTTCCTGCCCCTGTTTTCAGTTCACTGAAACACAAACACATCTTTCATAGAGAAGCCTATGCAGAAATGTTTCTCATTTCTCTGCAAGTATATGACTGCATAAGAGATTACAAAACTGACAGAGTCATAAGAAGATGAAATAAGAATAATGTATAAAAGGTAAAGAAAAAAAAAACAAATTTATGTTCACTGATCTCAGATTTTGTAGCTTTGTCTTTACCCACATTAGACTGGAGAAAATGACTACATGAGAAATCAGGTTTGTTGCTTGCTGGGCATTGTTATCTGTGTGTTTTGATGAAAACAACACATGGTTTGCTCTGGTTTCAGTCTAAGATACCTCTGAGGACTTATGGAACAGTCTAATAGCCTAAATAAGTGCAGTGTGGCACCTATAGATTTACTGGACTAAATGCTGAGGACACACTGTGATGAGCTAAGCATTTTTCAGATTAGATAGCTACTGAGATAAGAACTTTCCAGGTCACCTACTTGGACCTCTACACCTGAATTTATTCATATGTTATACAGGAATCTGAAATATTAGTTATGCAGTCAGTTAGGTTCCATTCACCTTTATGCCTTATAGCTCTGGTTCTAATTTTAAGAGTTTAATTGTAATACATTATGCATGGCTATGTTTCTTGGGATCCATAGATATTCCACAGTCTTCTCTGAAAGATAATACCTGCTGCCCCAAAGAGAGAAATAAAAAAAAAAAGGAAAAAAAAAAAAAGAAAAAGTATTGTAAAGCCTCCTTCCAAATTTACACACAAATACTCAAAATAGCATGCATCTATATGAAAGCTTTCAGCAGTCAGGCAAACTGAATCTGTGACTGCATTTTCCTGTATAGTAAACCATTAAAATATATGGGATTTTAATTGAAATCTTTCCACGTTTTCTAAAAGAAAATGGATGAAATCCTTCACCCTTTCCTTCAGTAAAAAAATAGCATTTTAATTCTTCACTATTATCAGTGACATTGTGAGAATACATTTGGAAAATGGAAGAACACCTTTTTAAGCAGTAAGTTTCCTGTAACCTACCAAATGTAGAAAGTATACTATGTCTCTTAAGTATAGCTAAGTCATATGTGTGTATATACATGCATTTTTTTGTTGTTCTTAAATAAATTAGTCTCCAGTTGTTCCCTGATTATATATGAACATCAGTTATAACCTTCATCACCACAACTGATTTTCCAGTTTTCCCTGATATAGAAGAGATATCCTTCCTGTTAACTCACATTATCTTCTCTGTATTTGCTTTTATTTCTCAATTCTGTCATATAATTTGCTTCTTATTTAATTATTATTTTTCTTCCATGTGATCCTTTTTAGTTATTTTCCTCTTTCTGACTTGTATTTTTTTTTTTTTTAAGTCTACTAAGAATATTGATTAAATTTTATATATATGAATATAAATGTGTTTACTCATTTACATATCTGTATATGGAAGAGACCAGGCCTCTGTACATAATCATTCTGGAAAGATCTTTGATTATTCAGCAATATTGACTTGAAATTAACCTTGTAGATTTTAGGAAAGTTTTATTCCAAACTTTCTCAGTTCTACCCAGTTTTCCAGAGATGTTTATGTAGCATACTGTGCATGCTACTGACAAGAAAAGACTTAGAAGGGAACTATAGTTTCCTCTTGCTGTTAGTACCTCAAAGCAGCAATTGTGAGACTCCCAGGCATCATCCTGACACCCAACGAACCCACACAAATGAATAAAGCATATTTCTGCCTGGATTTACCACATAGGAATATGGGAGTCAGGTTTGAGTGTGATAGCTATGCAGTTTAAGTGTGTGTTACATAAATATTAATTCAGATAGATCCATTTTACTCTCTGTAAATTATGTTTGTATTTTTTTATTTGTTTCTCATCAGAAGGGTAAATTTAGTTTACTCTTAGTTTACCCTACAGGTCACGAGAATATATCAAATCTCTTATAGAATAGGTAGAATAGGTCTTTTGTCTTTTTTCTTGTTGGTGCAAGGTTCACTTGATATCATCAATCAAAATTTAGATATTCAAATCAGTGGTCAATGGTCTGATTTTCTCGTAGTGGTGATATTAACGGAGTCTGTAAATGTCTTGCTCATAATGTTATTTTTTTTCAGATGGCTTGTTTAGAGTTGTGACATTCAATTATTTATATTCAACTTTGAACTCTGGACTTTTGAAATTAAGTATTCTGAGAATAATAAGTGCTTTTTCTGTTAGATCTGGAAGAAGGAAGGTTAATTTTAGAAAGATGAAACAGATATTGGAAATCCACACCTATACTCCTTCTTTCACCTTTTACCCTTCTCTTTCCTTCACTCACCACTTGCAAGCTATTAATGTTTTCATACTGCAATTTGCACCTTTTATTACCTTAGCTGATTACCTACCTTATCTGGTGCCAGTTCAGCAGTTCCAAAAGCAGGGTTGCCTGTTCAGCATGTAGATGCCTCCAGTTTTGCTTCACAAGTGGTTCACATCATTACTCAAAACTCATCTTGAGAAATGAACAGGTAACTTAGTGGAAGTGTTGAAAGATCCTTAGGTATCCCTAGAGACCAAAAGTACCAATAATATAGATTTTTTTTTTCTTATGAACAGAAGCTTGATGGATTCCAGTTGTTTTAAATGACCCCAAAGATGTATTTATTGTGTCAACATGTCAGTCCATGTCGCTTAGATATTCTCACAGCACATTAGTCTAGTCAATGCTTAAAGGACATGAAAGAACTCTTGTTGTTATTTTATGTATATGTTTTCCCTACTAATATTGACTTAGCTGTTGAAAACATTCCAAAAAAGCACAGCTAACCTGCCAGACATACAGACTGCACATGCATACAGATACACACACAGAAATATCTACCGTGCTTCGGTTTTATAATATCCTCAGTCCCAAGATGTAAATGTCATAAATTACATAACACTTTTTTTTCCTCCACTCATAACAGCATTTCAAAGAAATTTCAATTTTATACTCATTGCAAATGACAGGCAGTCCCACAGTTCAGCATCCTCTGCCTGTGCAGAACTTCCATCTCAGGGACAATATCAGTCTAAATGAACCAATGACTACTGAGCATATAGTCCTAATGAAAGCAGCAATATACATAGCACAGCCCTGTTCTGATACTTAGTTTTCTTACCTATTTAGAAAATACACAGACATCATGAACGGCTTAATATAGACATCCTTACAGCCAGGACAACTTTATAAATGTTTGGCATGACTTCTTTCACACCACCAAAGAATTTCTTCCTTTAATTTATATGCTGCATCCACCGTTTCTCTAAATCCAGGATGTTGAGCAATACTTTAGGAATTTGAGGCATAAAGAACCATACAGTTTCATATAATATCACACGGGTTATTTCTCTATAAATATATTGCATATGGATGAAAAAGAAAACTCTATAGCACTTGAGATAATGTCATTATTTTTCAGTAACTGACAATTAAATAATTAAAATATTACTCATATTTTGAAGCAGGAATTTTTTGTTTTTTTTTTAAGTAACCAGAAATGTTAAATATTTCCATGTGAGTCATCCTAATCCATGATTCTGGAGGAACCTCTTCTGACTGTAGAGGGAACTTATTTAATCTACAGAAGACATCTCCTGATGCATTTCCTATAATGCTTCAATTAAATAAATTCAGGAAAGAACTTTAGGAATGTTCCAACATTGTCTACCAGGTTTGAAGGCAATTCTGCATAACGAATTCTGCATCTGATGAAACTTATATGTGTAATGTATAAAACAAAAAATAGTCGTCTGATACTAAATTCAGCACTGATTTAAGATCGTTCTTTGACCTTGCACTGGAATGGATTTGGAGTAACCACGTGGTTTATTTGTAGGTCACAGCTGTTGGGACAGTAAGTTGCAGTTGAGTCAGTCAGACTGTATCAGTATTCATCACATCATACACCTCCTGCTGTATTTATTGTGAAGATCATCAGCCACAAAATCAGACATGATAGCTTACGACTTTCTGATTGCATGTTTTTTTCAAGAGGCAGACAGCCTTTCCAAATTGTGTCATCCAAGGAAATTTTTACTCCTAACCTTGAGAACTCTCCGTCCCAGTTTTATATTTTCTTAGTATTTCCCTAGGACATTATTTTAAAAGCTGTTACTTTTTAGAGAAACCTCCAATAAATGCAAATTAAATTTCCTTGCCTATGCTAAGTGGAGATAGCAGAGGAACAGAAAGTCATGCATGGCTGACAGTGAAGTGGAATACAGATCTGTTTTATACATTATACATTGGTGACATTTTTCAAAAGCTGTTTCCTTCTGTTACTTGTGAAATGCTGCTAAGGTCGGTGGGACCTTGTATCTTGCTGCATATGTTCCAGTCACGTTAGCAAGTATTACCCAGATGCAGCTTCACCTTATGCAACCAAGTGCAACAATGGGCAATTTTCATGTTTTTCAAGAGCTGCTGTAAAATACTTGCTTGAATTTTCTTTTTTCTCCTTAGCCTTGAGTGGACTTTTATATCCTAGTACACAATTGTAGCAAAAACATCCCTGCTGATAATAAGAAATACAAATAGATAAATAAGTTTCTCCTTGTCACTTTCATTTTAAATGACCTTTTTGCACTTTTGTAACTTAAGAGGTAACAATATACACACACACTTGCATATAAAGCAGCTCCATGGAGAGGGATATGGGAGTCCTGGTTGACAACAGGTTAACCATGAGACAGCAATGTGCCCTCGTGGCCAAGAAGGCCAATGGGATCCTG